>LR746278.1:4227500-4655400 GCA_902729315.2 Spirodela intermedia
TAAGTGTGATGATTGTAAACGTCTGTTCTCAATCTATCTTCAGTTCGGTGCTCTGAAAATGAGTAATGGTAGGCCTCTCTTATATGTAAAAGATTGTGAACTTAAACTGACAGAAAAGTGTGTTTTGATGCTTGCACACTTGCATGATATTGTCTATTGGAGCCATGGCGTCTTTTTTGTCTGATACAAAACTCTGTTCATGCAGATGCTGATGGATCTGGCAGCTATGGTCATGTGGGTAAAAGAGCTCGTCGTTTGGTGGATGAGAGTGATGAAGATCGTGAGCAGGAGGATAATTATTTGACTTGTGGAAAGAATGAGCTTTCATTTGAGGACCTGTGGGGTGAGCGGGCTTTGGATGAAGAGATCTCTATGAGATGCCCAGGAGAAAGCTGGGGAATGTTGAGCAGTCATATCTTAGCTAGAATTTTCCATTTTCTTAGAACCGACACGAAATCACTTATTCTTTCTGCTGCTACTTGCAAGCACTGGAGAGCTGCAGTGCAGACCTACAAGAATATATGCAAGCAGGTTGATCTCTCGTTTTTAGGTTCATCATGCACGGATTCCGTGTTTCAGAGTATTATGGTAGGTTTTTTTGTCAAATTTTCTTCTTGGTTTCGTTTCAATATCCTTTAGTGATTCTCATTTTAACTTGCAGAGTGGTTATGACAAAAACAACATTTCATCTATGAAGCTGTCAAGGTGCTCCAATATAAGTGCCACTGCTCTCGAAGAAATTCTCCAGTCATTTACAAGCATAACATCTATTGACATAAGGGGTTGTAACCAGTTCAAGGAGTTGATACTTTTGTTTCAGAATGTCAAGTGGATCAAAAGTCGTTCTTCTCAGAACATCAAGAATCTTGACGAATCATATTCTAAAACAAGAAGTCTCAAATGGATAACTGATAAGAGCTTTCCATCATCAAGACCTTCAAAGGAAGCGATCAGTGATCGGGATGATTTGGGCAATTCAAAAGATCCTGGTGTTCACACATTCCGACAGGGTTATTACAAGCGAACAAGAGTACCTGATGCTTTAAAGTCTTCTTCAGCTTTAACAAGACATGCACAGTTGAGGCAGTTGCTGCGCAAGAAGTCTGTGACTGCTTACCGGAAAATGGAAGAATTCATTGGTCTAAGGTTGAAGGAAATAATGAAGGGAAATACCTTCGAATTTTTTGTGCCCAGGGTACTGTTGAATCAGCACTTCTACAATGTTAAGATAGATGTTTCATATCTTTAGTGCTTTCTCACGAAGCTCATTTTTATCATACAGGTTGCTGAAATTGAAGATAAGATAAGAAATGGTCACTACGGTCGCCATGGTCTTAATTCTGTCAAGGAGGATATCAGTAGAATGTGTCGGGACGCATTGAAGTGAGGATCCTTGATTTTCTCTTGTTAACAATGACATGTCTTAGAATCTAAATAATTTAATAGTTTCTTAGATTTGTCCGATAAATGATGTTTGCTAATCGATCTTTTTACTCTTGGTCGTAAGTATATTTTGGCTCTGTTGTTTTGAATATTACGTGCTACCTTTATTCCTTTTCTTTTGGTTTCTGTGAAAAATATAAAACGTTGATTAATTCCTTCCATCTGTTCTGTCTCTCTGAAAATTTAAGAAGTTCCTGGTTTTAAATTCCTACAGGGTGAAAAAAAAGGGGGATTCAGGGGAAATGAGACAAATTATCATGTTGTTCTGCCAGCTGGCCAAGAAATTGGAAAGTTCTAAGTCATCCCACAAATATGATGAGATGCCAAGGTCCTTACGAGACAGATTAGAAGCAGGACTTTCAGAAGTTTCCAAGCACAGGAGAAAGTACAGTAGAAATGTGAGTGACAAGAAGGGTATCAATAAGAGTACTAAGTCTTCCTCCTCTGCTAATGGTGGAATTGATTACGAGTCGTCTGCAATCGATCAAGAAATTAAAAAGAGCCTTTCAAAATTGAATAGACGGCATATGGACTCTGAAAGTGAAACCTCTGAGGAAAATGATCTTACTGAGTATGACACAGTTAGTGATAGTGATGGTAAAACATCAGACACAGAAAGTGAATTGGATAGTCAGTTGGAAGGTAGAACGGATGATGGTAAAGATTCATCCTTAATATGGGAGGAGTCCCTGGATTCCATTGCTGATGACCGTGAATGGGGTGCACGCATGACGAAAGCCAGTCTTGTCCCTCCGGTTACTCGCAAATATGAAGTTATTGACCAGTATCTTATTGTAGCTGATGAAGAGGAAGTGAAGCGGAAGATGGCTGTTGCCCTACCTGAGGATTATGAAGAAAAGCTTCGGGCACAAAAAAGTGGTCTGGACGAATCTGATATGCAGATTCCCGAAGTGAAGGATTACAAGCCCAGGAAAATGCTAGGAGTGGAAGTCATAGAACAGGAGGTGTATGGTATAGATCCCTATACCCATAACCTTCTTCTTGATTCAATGCCTGATGAAGCAGACTGGCCGCTTGTGGAGAAACAGAACTTCATTGAAGAGGTCTGTTAATGATTTTGCTAACGTTTTGCGTTATATCTTGCTGGTTTCATCTGTTGTTTTCCAACTGTTGCTTGTTTGGGTTTAGGTTCTCCTTCGTGCTTTAAACAAGCAAGCAAGGCATCTAACTGGTTCTGGCAGCACCCCTATGATTTATCATTTAAAATCCGTTCTCGAAGAAATTAAGAAGACTGCTGAAGAAGGTGATGAATCACGGCTGGTGAAACTCTCCAACGCTATTTTGAAAGCCATGCAAAGTCGTCCAGATGATAACTATGTTGCTTACAGAAAGGTATATGCGTCGTGCAGTGGTTTCTCATGACTGTTTCCTTTGACCTTCATTCACTTTCGTTCCTTTTTTTATATCTTGTTCATCTCTTGGTTTGTTGGTTCTAGGGACTCGGTGTTGTATGCAACAAAGATGGTGGTTTTGGTGAAGATGATTTTGTGGTGGAGTTCTTGGGTGAGGTAATTTTCTGCTTCATGTTTGGAGGAAGATTAAGAGAGTTTTACTACTATGTCGACAGTTTGAATTCTGTACATTTTTATGTATGTTGGGGCTCTTAACTATTTTCTGTTGTATGTTGAATTTTCATTGACCTGGCTTCCTGCCGGAAGCTGCTTTGGGCCTTTCGGAAATTGCTGATGTTTGTTTCTCACTTGGGTGGCATCTAACTAGAAACCTGGGAGCACCGAGGATCCGTTGGATCCTCGGTGCTCCCAGGATCTTCTGGGAAAATGCTCCGAGGATCCGTTGTATGGGATGATTATCCCGAAAGCCCGGCCTAATAGTTATTGTCTCAACTACATTTTCAAACTTTCAGATAAAACAGCTCCCGGCGTGAACATGTGGCAAGCACTTGATGGTGGTTGCTTATAACTTTTTTCTTGGAGACCAAGCGAAGGGATGTTCTGACTTTCCCTTGATATACCATGGTTCTCTGTCTTGTAGCCTAGAACCTTAACAGACAAAATCTCGAGTTACATTTTTAGGATACAGCTGAGGCGAGCATTTGGGAGCACCCAAGGAAGGGATCGTATTTCTTTCCTCAAATTGGCTGAAGTTTCAAGGTGGTTAGGATGAAAGATCCTCCATCCACTCCACATTGATGGGAAGAACGAACAACATTCATGACCGTTAGAGATTATTTTGGTCTCCTATCATTAACTCTTTTTTTTTCTACGGACATTCATTCCTTTAAAAAAAGGTTATAATATGTTATTGGTACCTTGTTGTTGGTCCTAGGCATCATTTAAAACCAGGAGCTCATGTGAGCTACTTCACATGATGGGCTCCAGAATCCAGATGAATTAGTTTTTTATTCCTTCTTAAAAGTTTCCACTAGTTGGTGGTCTGCAATACTTGCGCTGAACTGTGCATTATGGATTTCGGAACGTTGACTAAATACTGCTTGAAATTGCTTTATGTTTCTTCTGGATTCTCTTAGTAGCTTCCTTGCTATTGGATCACTTGTGTTTATTGCATCTAGTTAACCGCATTCGTTTAATTTGCACTTTCACTAAGATTTTTCTCCTTTACTCGCTGTATGAGCCACCCAATATGGAATCCTATTGTCATAGGTGATAGTGATCGCTAGTGTTACATGCGGAAGCTTCATCGCCTGAAAGAGGTGTGATGAGCTGAACTTTGCTACATAGTTGTGCAAATGGGCCTGTAATCAATCCGTGGCAAACCTGTGGTTGAATGAAACCCCGAACCAGGATCTTCTGATCTACGGTCGGTCATGATGGTGGCAGGATGTGGGCTCTGTGTCTTTGACTCACCCCTGATCTACCATTCTTCGTTTCTCCATAATTCATCGCCACAGCTTCGATCCTGCTTTTGTATTTGATGTTTCGGGTTCATGCTATTCAGGTTTATCCAGCTTGGAAATGGTTCGAGAAACAAGATGGAATCAGGTCCCTGCAAAAGAACAACAAGGATCCCGCACCAGAGTTTTACAACATATACTTGGAGAGGCCTAAGGTTTATATGTTTTCTTCTTCTTCGTCCTCCCTGAATCTAAGCTGCCCCCACCGCCCCTCACATCAAGCTTTAAGCTGTTTCGTCCACTTCGTCTTTTCTTCAGGGTGATCGTGATGGGTATGATCTGGTTGTGGTTGACGCTATGCACAAAGCAAATTATGCAAGCAGAATCTGCCACTCGTGTCGCCCTAACTGTGAAGCGAAGTAAGTTCGCGTGCCACCCTTTTTATTAAGCTTATCTCGCTTGTTGCTACTGCATCCAATAATGCGTCCCCACCCCAATGAGGGAGTCAACGTCTTCTATATCCTTTTGACATTCGATTCATTTCATATCCTATTCTTTTTCATCGGCCTGATTCTGTTCCAGCGTGAGGGCATCTCTTGCAATCTCTGCTTTTTCTTCATGTTTTTCGTCATGTTTCGTAATGGTGGTTGATGATTTCTTCATCCCATGCCATGCGTTTCTTGGCAGAGTCACGGCCGTTGATGGTCAGTACCAGATTGGAATCTACGCCCTTCGGCCGATCGCTTTTGGTGAAGAGATCACCTTTGATTACAACTCCGTCACAGAGGTGGGCGCCTTCCCCTTCCACCATTACCACCATGATTTCATCGTACGCAGTACGCCAGACCCACCCTAAATGCTATTCTCTCTCTCTCTCTCTCTCTCTCTCTCCTGCAGAGCAAGGAGGAGTACGAGGCGTCTGTCTGCTTGTGCGGCAGCCAAGTTTGCCGGGGAAGTTACCTGAATCTTACCGGCGAGGACGCCTTCCACAATGTGCGACTCTGATGTCTAGATTTCCAAGTTATTTTCATTGGCGATGACCCAGATCAGCATCTATTGTTGGGCATTATGCTGACAGTAGATAGTTGACAATCAATTATGATATGATCAGGTGCTGAAGGAACGCCACGGGCTGCTCGATCGCCACAAGCTGATGCTGGAGTCCTGTGAAGCGAACTTCGTCTCTCAAGAAGATTACATCGACTTGGGGAGAGCCGGTCTGGGCACCTGCTTGCTCGCCGCCCTGCCCGACTGGCTCATCGCCTACTCCGCCCGCCTGGTGTGGATCCGCCGCCGGTCCCTCCCACCGCCCGCCACGGGCCACGTCTCTGCTCCTCCTCACCACCCTGTGTGTTTTCTCTGTTGCAGGTGAGATTCATGAACTTTGAGAGGACGAAGCTGCCCGAGGAGATCCTGAAGCACAATCTGGAGGAGAAGAGAAAGTTCTTCACAGACATCTGCCTCGAGACCGAGAAGATCGAGGCCGAGAACCAGGTGAGTCTCCATTCCATGCCCGTCGTGCGTCTCTCCCTCCGAGAAGAACGAGGCTGTGATGTTCTTGACTGCTTTCATGTCGCTGCCAGGCGGAGGGTGTCTACAACCAGAGACTCCAGAACCTGGCGCTCACCCTCGACAAGGTAATCAATCAACCCACAACCCATTTGAATTAAAGCTCTGTTCTTCTCAGATACAGATTCCATGGTTCTTCGTACATCATTCGTTCCAATATTTTGATATCCTCCGTGTTACAGGTGAGGTACGTGATGAGGTGCGCGTTTGGGGATCCGAAGAAGGCACCGCCGCCGCTGGAGAGGGTCGGGCCGGAGATGCTGGTGGCCTCGCTCTGGACGGCGGAGGACTCTCTCGTGGAGGAGCTCCTCCAGTGCCTCTCTCCCCACCTCGAGCCCCCCGCCCTCGACGAGCTCCGAGCCAAGGTCAAAGCCCGCAGCCCCTCCGGCCCCGACCTCCCCGCCGAGCTCAGGAAGTCTCTCGTCTGGTAGGCCCCCCTTCTCTCTCTTTCTCTCTCTCTCAGAAGCAGCAACCTGATCTCTCTCATCACATCTCACCGCGGTCGCAGGCTGAGGGACGAGCTCCGGGCGATGCCCTGCTCGCACAGGTCCCGCAACGATGCGGCCGCTGACCTCATCCACCTCTACGCCCACACCAAGTGCTTCTTCCGCGTTCGGGTGAGTACCTTTTTCCCCAGAGAAGGCAGAAAGAAAAACCCATCAGCAGAGGCAGGCAAAAACGTGATCTTTCTTACGTTTTTATGTTATGGTGATGGTGGTGGTGGTGGTGGTGGTGGTGTGTGGTGCAGGAGTACAAAGCGGTGAAGTCGCCGCCGGTGTACATCAGCCCGCTGGATCTGGGCCCAAAGTACGTGGAGAAGATGGGGCCGGGCTTTCAGGAGTACTGCAAAAGCTACGGGGAGAACTACTGCCTGGGGCAGCTGATATTCTGGCACAACCAGACCAGCGCCGAGCCCGACTGCAGCCTAGCCCGCGCCCGCCGCGGCTGCCTCGTCCTCCCCGACGTCGCCTCCTTCTACGCCTCCTCTTCTCAGCGCCCCCCCGCCGAGACCCTCTACGGCCCCCGCACCGTCCGCTTCATGCTCGCCAGGATGGTCAGCACCCCCCTACCCTCTCTCTACGATCCTCTCTGGCCAGGATGCTCGCCTGGTTGGTTGTTGTTTTGGCATTTCACTAAAAACCCACCCTCGTCCTCTCTCTCTCTCTGTTCTTCTGCCTGGTTTTGATTGTGGTTTTGGGTGTTGGCAGGAGAAGCAGGCGCAGAGGCCGTGGCCCAAGGACCAGATCTGGCTCTTCCGCGGCTCCCCGCGGGTCCTCGGCAGCCCCATGCTGGACGCCGTCCTCTCCGCCTCCCCCCTCGACCGCGACATGATCCACTGGCTCAAGACCCGCCCCCCCGTCTTCCACGACCTCTCCTGATTCCTCCCCCTCCTCTGCCGCTGCCGGTGGTTGTACAGATTTTCCCCGCCCTCTCAGCCGCCGCCGCTTCCTCGCCTTTTACTGTACAGCTTAGCTCCACCTCTGTGTAATTTGTGTTCATCATTGAATGGGGCATTTGGCCCATTTGTTCTTTTTTCGGTCATCCCTCCCGGCGCTGGCGCCATTTTGAAAACGCTCACTTTTTCTTTCGTCTCCTCAGCCTGACCTTCGCACCGAGGGCTGGCGCTGTCGTCATCAAGCGCCTCGGTAGTGGCGCCGTCGCCAGCCTCCGCCGAAGATGGAGACCTCTCAGGCAGACCCCATTTATTGCACCGGCGGCGCCGCCGCTGCTGTCACACTCTCGTGGGTTCCCCCGCCGGCCGGCCGCTGCGGCGGCGGTGGCGGGGCTTCTCCGTTCTTGGAAAACATAGATTTCTGGGGTACATGGCAAGAGGGGGAGGGGGGGGGGGAGTTGCCCCACCCCCCCTCCATTAATGACGACACATGGAGATGAGACGGTCGGTGCCCACCGCCCTGAGCCGGGGCTGGACCACAAACAATACGGGAAGATGATGGTGATGATGATGATGATGATGATGATGATGATGATGAAGAATAGGAAGAAGAAAGGACCTGGCGTAGCACAGTCTCTCGTCTCACTCATCTAAGAGTTTCTCTGCTTATCCGGGGAGGAGAGGAGGAAGGAGAAGACGACAGGTCGGCGAGCGAGTGCCCCCTGGTTCTAGGGTTTTTCCTGTTGGAGTTCAAAAGTTGAAGCGGCGTGTGGATCCAATCCAGGATTGAGGAGGAGCAAGGAGCAGCAGCAGCAGCAGCACGGGTTTTTCCTGCAGGAGCTTCTGACAAGAGAAGTGGAGGGGCCTGCTACTGACTACAGTCCAAGGGAGCTACAGAGAACGCCGGCGACACGGCCGCCGGCGCCGGAGAAGACGACGATGGCAGCGGCGGCGGTGGATTCCAGCAGCTCTCTCTCTCTCTCTCTCTGCTGCTGCTGCTAAGAAGGAGAAGGCCTGCAGATGACGACGAAGCAGGGGAGCAGGGCCCTCGGGTTGAGCAGATAGAGCTCCTCGATGTTGGCGTGGAGGCCCACCTTCCCCGCCAGCGAGTCGAATCCCGCCAGCGGCGGCGGCTCCCGCAGGTCCTCCACCGGCCGGTGCACCCTCCCGGCGATCACCCTGCACAGCACCAACGCCTTTCTCCCTCCGCCGGCGGCAGCGGCCGCGCCCCCGCCATCGCCGGCGGCGGCGATGGCCTCCAGGGCCCTCCCGCTGGTGGAGGTGGTGAAGACCCCGATCGTCCCTCCCCTGGCCGAGAAGCCCTGGCGGATGATGCGGCAGACGCTGCAGCCCTCGGCGGAGCAGACGCTGGCGGCGCCACCGGCGCCGAGAGAGCAGGCGACGGTGGCGCCGTGGAAGCGGAGGAGCTCGTTGCCGTCGGCGAGACAGCGGGGGTGCTTCTTGGGGAGCTTGGAGGCCCTCTGCTTCACCATCTCCCGGTGCTCCTCGAACCTCGCCAGGGTTTTCTGCATGTTGTGCACCTTCAGCACCCTCTCTATCATCCCCCCCGCCCCCCCGCCGCCGCCGGTGCCGCCCTCCGCCGCCGCCGCCTTCGCCCAGCTCGTCCTGC
Organism: Spirodela intermedia; assembly: GCA_902729315.2. Lineage (NCBI taxonomy): Eukaryota > Viridiplantae > Streptophyta > Magnoliopsida > Alismatales > Araceae > Spirodela > Spirodela intermedia. The sequence goes on from LR746278.1 coordinate 4,236,369, forward strand.
AGATTATCTCCACGATTTTCCTCGACGAGTCCCCCTCCGCCAGCTCCGTCACTGCAACCCACCGCCGTCGTTGAGGCGTGAACCAGTGGAGGAAGAAGAACCCACCAAGAAGAAGAAGAAGAAGAAGCAGAAGAAGAAGAAGAAGAAGAAGAAGAAGATGATGATGACGATGATGATGACGGAGGAGGAGGAGAAGAAGAAGAAGAAGAAGGAGAAGATGAAGTACCGGCGTGCTTGGAGAGGTGGTGGGCTTCCATGGCGTCCCACCGGCCGAACTTCTCCCCGCACCGGTGACAGCTGACCATGGCTGAGCACCCGAGGGACCCTCCCGCCGCCGCCTTCTGCGAGGCCCTGGCGGCGGCGCCGCCGAACACGGCGTCGGAGAGGGCCGCCGTTGTCGTCTTCCTCGGAGGGGTGGTGGCGCAGGGCGCCGCCCTCAACGACGGGAAGTAGTTGTGGGAGGCGGCGGTGGAACTTGCGGTGGTGGTGGCGGCGGCGCCGCCGCCGAAGCCGGTAATCCGGAGCTCGCAGGTGGAGCTGCTGAGGATGACCTCGTGGGCGATGGGGTTGACGAACTCGCTGCTGCCGATGGACCTGGGGCTGCAACTCGGGGGCCTCTCCAGGTGGCGCTTGCTGCCATGAATGACCACGTCCTTGAGGTTGGCGATAGACCTCGAGCAGCCCGACCTCCCAATCTTCCTCGTTAGGATGCCCGCGGTTGCGGCGCCGGCGGCCTTCCGCTTGGGGTCGTACACCTCCGAGGGCTCCGATTTGCAGTGGAGGGACCTCTTGAGGGCGAACCACACCGTCGGCATCTTCTTCTTCCTCCTCTGCTCCTCCTCCATCGTCTTCATCGCCGCCGTCTGCAGCTTCCCCCCATCACCGACCGAGCTCCTCCGCTACCCGCCATCGCCGCCCTGGATCGTGGGTAGTTCCTTCTCCGGCGGCGGCGGCGGCGAGGATCGACTGGTTCAGAATGGGGGGGGAGAGAGAGAGAGAGAGAGAGAGAGAGAGAGGGGAGGAGATGTCCCTTTCGAATGGGGTGGTTGTGGGGTGCGGGGGGGGGGCCGGCGGCAGGATGGTGTGGGGTTTTGCCCTATTCTCCGGCTGCGTGCGGCGCCCCCATAATGGAGCAGACTTGCAGACAGGTTCAGACAGCGGCGACCGGACAAGAAGAAGACCTCTCTCTCTCTCTACCCCTCTCTGTCTCCCACTCTCTCTCTCCACCCCTCTACTTCTTCCCCAACTCTCCACCGATAAACGCGACTACTTTCATCTTCTGGGTTTCATACTTCGCTCTTTAAATCCTTCACCCCCCCTCCTCTTTCTCTCTCTACCTCTCTCTACCCCTTTCCTTCTTCCCCAACGGTCAACCGATAAATGCGACTTCTTTCATCCTCTGGGTTTTATAATCTGCTTTAAACCCTTCAGCCCCCCGCCTTTCTCTCTCTATCCCTCTCTCTCTCTCTCTACCTCTGTCTATTCCTACATCTCTTTCTCTCTTCAATCTGCTATTGAACGGAAGACGTGTTCAGTCGCATGTAATATATATTCTGCTCATTCTGTCTAAGGAGGGCGTGGGAGTGAATAGGCGGGATTTAAGAGAGAAAATAAAGGTGAAAATGAGTAATTTTTGACTGGTTCTCTGATTGGATGGGCATTTAAGGCCGAAGCGTCGGGACGCGCTCCCCGCCTGCCGGCCCACTCAAACCGTGCAATCTCGGCCGTCCGTTCACTCGAAATCAAGCGGCGCATGATTTTTACAAAAATAATTGGTTTTTTAGTCTGATTTCGTCATTTAAATAATCGGGCAGGATTTTAAAAATAAGTTTAAATGGGATTTTATTAGGAAGTGGGCCGAAAATGGAGTGGTTCAAGCCACTGGGCCCAATTAGCAGGGTTGGGCCCATCGTGGGTTCTAATGGCGTGTTTTGAAGTAATCACCAAGTTAATCGTGGTTAATGAGTTGGATTCTCTCTGCTCTTTTGAAAAGGCCCGCCCACCGCCTCTGCCTCCGCTTGCCCTAGAAAGAAGGGGGGACGTGGGAGCGGGAAGAAAGACATGGCGCCGCCTCGCGCCGCCATGCAGCCGACGAAACCGTCGCCGTCCCCCTCCTCGTCCGGCTTTTCCTCCACCTCCTCCGAAGAGGAGGAGAAGCCGCAGGCTCAGGCTAGCTTTCTCTCCCCACCCGGGAAGAAGCCACTCACCGCGGCGGCGCCGCCGCCGCTTCCCCCTTCTTCACTCCGCTCCGGCAGCGATGAGGAGGATGAAGAGGAGGAGGAGGATGGCGATGGCGATGGCGTTGAGTACGAGCCCCCTCCCAGGCCTCAGAAGGCCGCGCGGCCTACTCTGAGCGAGTCCGAGTCCGAGTCCGACTCCGACGCCGTCGTGCCGCCGCCTGCAGGTGGGAGGAAGATGGAGGAACCAGAAGTCAAGGAAGAGGAGGAGGAGGGCGGCGCCGTCAGTGGACGATCGGGGAAGAGGCCGTTCCAGAGGGTGTGGAAGCAGGAGGACGAGATCGCACTGCTCAAGGGGATGGCGGAGTTCCAGGCGGAGAACGGCGGCGCCGACCCCTCCTCCGCCGTCGACGCCTTCCAGGATCTCCTCCGTCGCCGGTCCATGCGTCTCGAGTTCAGCAGGTCCCAACTTGCCGACAAGATGCGCCGCCTCAGGAGGAAATACGAGGTTAACCTCCTCCGCGGGAAGAAAGGGAGCGGTCCGTCCTTCTCCAGGGCCCACGACATCGCCGCCTTCGAGCTCTCGAAGACCATCTGGCCGGGGAAGGAGAGGGCGAGCAACGCGGCTGAGCCCTGCTACCTGATGCTCCGGGAGGGGGTGGCGATGGTGGCGAGGGAGTGGGGGGAAGGTTCGCCGGCGGGGAAATGGATGTGGAGTGCCCTGCAGTGCCTGAAACCCGCCACCGCGAGGGCCTTGGAGGAGCGGTGGAGAAGGCATTTCATCGCAGGCATGAAGCTCCGCCTGGAGAGATATGATCTGACAAAGGAGCTCCTTGGGGCCATCGTCGGTCAGCCCTGAAACCAAAACCAGTCGGACGGATTCCTCACCAGGTCTGTCCCCCTCCTCCCCGATTGAAGGAAGCTCAAGATCGAGGTTTCCTTCTTCTTCTGCATCATCTGGTTGATCTCAATCCGCCGTCCTTGTGCAGAATTTTTGGCCTGGAGTTGCGCCATTCATGGGTGTCCTTCATGGAGGGAAGCTCTGCTGCTGCTGCTGCCGCTCCTTCCTCTGCGTCGAATCCGCCGTCCTTGTGCAGAACTTTTGGCCTGGACTTGCGCCATTCTTGGGTGTTCTTCAGGGAGGGAAGCTCTGCTGCTGCTGCTCCTTCCTCTGCATCGAATCCGCCGTCCTTGTGCACAATTCTTGGCCTGGAGTTGCGCCATTCTTGGGTGTTCCTCAGGGAGGGAGGAAGCTCTGTGTTTGCTGGTCGATTTTGCCACGTCCTGTGAATGCATACTCTTGAGAATGCATTACCGGGAATGGGTTCTCTTGCTGGCCGGCAGGCTTTTCTTTTAAAGAATTTTTTTAGATCATTCAGTCTTGTTTCTGCTTTCAAGGGGGGGTGGGGTCCACCTGATGGCCACCCCATATCCACGTGGCACTCTATCTTGGTTTGTGGGCCATTGGGCTATAGCGAGGGATGACCCATTAGTGGCGCATGGGGAAGCCCAGGGTTGGGCCTATAATGCGATGACCTTAATGGGCCTATCTATAGATATGGGGGCCCGGTGGGGATGGGTATCTAATGCCGGTGATTAATTAAGTTGAAAAAAGATGGCAGGCCCAATAAAGATGGGCGGCATCTGCAGTGGGGGCCCACTTGAGGGAGGTGGGCCGCGAAGCCAGGGAAGCCCACGGCCTTCCTTTCTGGGTTGTCAGGTGCTTCCCTTTGCTTTGCCAGTTGTGGAGAATCTAACGTCGACGGCTTTCCTTGCCTTTCCTTCCCCCGCGTGAGGAGGAATCCAGATACAGAGAGAAAGAAGAGAGAGAGAGAGAGAGAAGAGAAAAGGGAGAGAGGATTTTGGTTATGTACCCTTGTTATATCATTGCACTAGAAAACTATCGTGGAAGAGGAGTGAGAGTGAAAACACGCGAGAGAGAGAGAGAGAGAGAGAGAGAGAGAGAGAGAGAGAGAGATGAATGTAGCAGGGGAGGCAAGAGTGAGCAGATACATATATATATATATATATCTATATGGGTTTGCGTTCATACCCTCGGTCAAATCGAAAAGAGTACCTATCATGAGGAAGAGTAAGAGTAAGGCATATCGAGAGGTTTAGAGGGAGAGAGAGAGAGAGAGAGAGAGAGAGAGAGAGAGAGAGAGAGATCGTCCAATTTGACTAAAAAATGTCAAAGGGGAGGAAGGCAAGTGTGGGGACAGGAGATTTGGGCGCATCATTATTCCTCTTTTAGTATTATTATATGCAGAAGATATCATGGGGGAGAGAGGGAGAAGAGAGAGTTGGAGCAGATTACTGATAAAACCCTAAAAAATGGAGGAGGCCTTCGCCTTTAAAGGAGTTCGCTCGTTACAGGCTTAACTCACAGAGGAGAACCTCGTTTTCAGAAGCTGAAACTCGAAGGATCTCTCTCTCTCTCTCTCTCTCTCTCTCTCTCTCTATCTATCTCTCGTCTTCGACAAGATGGTTATCAAGGCCGTGGGCTGCCTCCTGATACTGATACTCGACGTGGTCGCCGGCGTTCTCGGCATCGAGGCTCAGATATCTCAGAACAAGGTCACTCAGCTCTCTTTCTCTCTCTCTCTCGCTCTCTCTCCTCTTCTGATATCAAACAAGATTGGCAAAAATCCCATGATTTCTCCACAAAATTCGTTCGAGTATGAAAAACACAGAGTGCAACTTGTCATTTCATTCGCGCGATCACCTCCGACAGATGGAAGATAAAAAAAAATCTAAAAAAAGATTCTGAGATTCTGGGCAAATCTCCTCGCTTCCGTAATTAAAAGAAATGGACAAAATCCGACGGTTTTCTTCGCATAATTCGTCAAACTCTTTGATCGTGATCTTCTTTTTGCCGATATTTCTTGGGTTGTTAGTGTTTCTCTCTTCTGCTCTTCAGGGGAAGCATGTGAAGGTGCTGTTCTTCGAGTGCAAGGAGCCCAGCCATGAGGCCTACAGGCTGGGGCTCGCGGCGGCGGCGCTTCTAGGGGTCGCCCACGTCGTCGCCAATCTGCTGGGGGGCTGCAACTGCATCTGCTCCAAAGAGGAGATGGGGAGGTCCTCTGCCGGCAGGAAGTTGGCGTCGGGGGCTCTCATCGTCTCATGGTAATCTTCGCCGCAGGTTCTTCCTCCCAGATGTCTGTTTGGCAAAGAGAGGATGCGTGATCTCTCTCTCTCTCTCTCTCTCCTCCCATCCCGTTCCTTCTTCTGTATGGAATATCTCTAAAATCCTTGCCAAAGTGAGTCTCTTTTTCCTTTACTCCTTCCTCTCTCTCATCGTCTGTCCTGAATTCATCTAAAACCCCACGCCATAGGAAGCCCTTATTCTTTCTTTTTTCTCTCGTTTCTCTCTCTACCCTCCCTCTCCTCCGTAACGATTTCTGTAAGAACCCATGCGAGACTCAGCCTTTTCTCGGTGTAAAGTGAACCAGAATTTCGCTCACCCCATCAAAACTTCCTCACCCAATTATCTTCTTCATCATCATGGGCAATATACATGAAAAAAAATCATTCTTGGCAGCGAAATTGGCTTTTTTCTCGCACAATAAAATCTCCACGACTCGGCCATCCATATGCCATCTGGTTTATTTCATGTAAGACTCGATGAAACCCATTATCCATATCCGTTGCCGCCTGAATAACCCTCACTAACTTGGAGCAGGATCGTCTTCCTGGTGGGCTTCTCCCTGCTGCTCACTGGGGCCATGTCCAACTCCAAGTCCCGGGCCACCTGCGGGCTGGCCCACCACAATTTCCTCTCTGTAGGCGGCATCCTCTGCTTCGTCCATGCGCTCTTCTGCATGGTCTACTGTGGCTTGGCGGCAGCAGCCCACTGGGAAGACAAGAGGATGAGGCGGAAGGAGGCCGCGGCTCACACGAACAGGGAGGAAGCGCCACGTGTGGGAGACGGGCACCCGGTGGCGATCCAAAGCTGAAGGGCAGTGACCATCATGATATCATGGAGGGGATGTTGTCCTCCCAAGTTTGTACCTCTACATCGGCGATGTTGTTTGAGCTCGCAGTGTCGATGACGGTCATCCAAAGTTGGAGACCTTTGGTTCACTATTCACGGTGTGACTGTCTTCTAATGGTCATGTGTGTGTAAGTGACCGAGGATTTCTCCGAACTATGTAAGTTTCTGGTGCAACATTTATTCGTGTTTTTTTCACTTGTATTCTATCTTGTTATATCGATGTATTTTTTTTTGATTCCTTCGGCATATCCACACTTGGTGGGTATCATGTTTTGCAATTCATCTTCCATTGTATTTGTACCTCTGTTATTACAACATTTAGTATCAAACCCACGTTCGTGTTACTTTACCAGGTTTGATGCTACAAATATATCAACGAAAAAGTTTAAGCTTTCAAAATTCAATGACAAGATTGATTTTTGTTTTAAGATAGAAGAGGGTCAAGGCTATCCTAGAGCTATAAGGATTACACAAGACACTTTATAAATAAGAAATACATAAATTTTTGAGTGATGATGACTATATGTATTATATTTGAAAGTATTGTCAAAGTAGATATTGCTATTAATATCTGGAAGAAGATCAATAAATGTCAAAATATCTTGAAAAATGAGTTATATTTGAAGAAGTTGTCTTCATTTAATAAACTGATCTCACAACTTCATAATTTAGAAGGTAAGGTAGAGGAAGGGGATCAAGCTATTTTTCTCCCCTCTTCACTACCTTAGTATGATGATCACTTTGTGACCACAATCGCACTCAGAATTTAATAGTAGATAGTTTGAGTCAAGATATAGGGTACTAAAAAAAAAAGTGGCAAGAAAAGTTGATTCAAATGTAGGTAGAAGGAATGATAAATGTCACTAATTCAATGGAGATGGTAATTGAAAAATAGATTGTCTTGAGCTTCAAGATGAGTTGACGTAAAAAGGAAAAGAACTAGTTGCAGAAACTAGAATCACTTCTTATTAAGTATGGATCACTATGACCAATTATTTATTGATTTTGAATGCTCCTATCAATATGTGCCTATTTATATATATATATATATATTTTGTGTATCTCATAAAGAATGTAAAGTTCTCAAGGGAAATAATAAAAAGGGTAAAATTGTTGGGATAAGAACTAAAAAAATCAAGATGTTTGATGCAATCATTATATGTTTGAAACATGTTGTGTATACCTAACCTAATAAAAAAGTCTTATCCCTTTATGTGATGATCTTGATGCAAATGATTATTTTAATTAACACTATTTTAAAAATAAAATAAAATAAAATAAAATAATATGAAGGAAGAGAAAAATAGACCACTATATAAGTTTCTCAGTAAAACTATAACAAATGATACTCAATTATTACATCTTAGTTTGAAGATGATAAAGTGATGTTGGAATTACACAATAGAAAAATATCCAAGGTTATTATATCTTGCAAGTTTGATTTTTGTAAATGGTATTCCTGAAAAATAGTACAAGGTTCAATTTGTCATATCTACTGAGAGAAGTAAGAATATTTCTAATCATACATTTGGAATATATCTCCAATAATTGCACATAAGAGCATGATACTGTTTAATTTTTTTGATATTTCTGGAATAAGTCATAAGTGTTTGACACATTTAATCATAAACAAATAAAGATGAAGGAAAAATATAAATATATATTGAACTTTAATGTATTGACAATAATAGAGAGTACATTTGAAATTTTGAAGATTTTTAATTTAAAGAGGACATACTTCATCATTTGACTATCCCACACATGCCATAATAGGAAGTAAGTGAAAGAATGGCCATGATACTATTTGAGAGAGTATGTTGTATGAAATTAATTTTAGGTCAAGCCAACTAACACTGTGTGATATAGTAATTTTTTTGTCTTTACATCATTTGGATATGATAAACTAGTAAATTAATTTATCTACTTTTTTAGATGCCTACTTATACCTTAATGTAGAGTGATGCCTTTTATATTATATGACATTATGAGGTACTAAGAAGGGTTGGTGAATTGGACCTCACTCCATCATTCATTGCTTTATCTTTGAAAGAAACTTGGTTTTTCACACAAAGAGTTTATAGTGGTTTGGCCTACTTGACCTACTTGACCTATTTGACCTACTTGACCTACTTCACTCTCTAAAGGCCACATCTTTAGGGCCCTGATAACTCTCATTAATTACATGATAAAATGCTTAATATTTTATAATTTATTATTTAATTTTACATAAATAGTTATGATTTTATTTAATCTAGAAAAAATTATATTAAACTTATTTATATGGTTATATTGTTAATTTTTAGAAATTACATGATGAAATTGACTATGAAATATTTTGATAGATTTTCTCAATGATTAGTTTTAGTACCAAAATGCTTCTATGTTAATTGCATTTATTTCTAAATTTTTCCTTACTTTTCTTAATTTTTCTTGAGCTTAATAATATAATAATAAAATATAAATACAATAATATTTTCTTTTTTAAGGTTTTCTGCATCAACAATGTATGTAACAAATACAACGAGAAGTTCAACAGATGATTCGACGAAATCGACAGAAATAACACACAAGAAGATGGAAAAATACTGGAGGAGGAAGAAGGGGGCATCTTTGATCTATCTATCACTCCCCACAACTATTTTCTCTCTCCTCCAATGGTGATGAATGTCGAATTCGCCTAAATCATCTAATATGATACAAACGATAGATTTCTTCTCGATTTCTCCCTGATTCAGCCATTATAGAAGTTGAACTTCATCCAAGAACTTGTCCCATTCTTCGCCCGATACAAATAGTGAAGAATTTCTTCCAAGGATCTTTCTTCAGACACCATGGCATGCTCGGAGTCGAAACAACCATCAATTGGTTCCAACAAGTGATAGTTATTGGGATCGTCATTCATCGATTGAAGATTGTGTAGGAATCCATTCGGTACACTGCGCATACACAAATAGATCGAATTCGAATGGAAATTTGATCGTCGACTGTTCCATCCATTCTTCTGTAAAACTTGAATCTTTGCATAATTTTACTTTATTTTTAATTTATAAAAGGTTCCATTCAGTTCTACATTGTGTTACAAATAATTTCTCTTTTAAAATCAAAGTTTATTTCTAAGTATTTTGGCTTTGATTTTAAGAAGTATGACTTGACGTATTTTCGGCGACTCGAATTTGAGGGTGTTCTTCTTGGACTGACGTTGGCTGATGTCATAATCCCTAATTTCTTATTTAGAATTATTTATATTAATTTTCACAATTAAAAATTCTAAAAAATTAATCTATCAATTAAAAATTATAAATATAATTAACTAATTACTTATCTTCCTTATGTTTGACCTGGAAAAGCCTTATAAAATTAAATTAATCTAAATTGGATTATTTCCAGCATTTATAAATTATAAATTTGCTGAATTTTCTTTACATGACAGAAAATATTCAATCAGGCCCTCTAAACCTTTAAAAAATATAATAAATTATCAGACTTCAGCCACCTTCATTGAATTTAAAGGCTTCAGACAAATCAAAAGTTTTCCTCCAAAACCTTTTTCTAGCTCATCTAGAGGAGTACATTCTCTCTTCTAGATTCATTGTTCCAAGGGACTAAATTAGATTAGCAGTCACTCATCTCTTCTAGATTTAACAACTCCTGGATGTTAATAGGATTACCACTCGATTAATTGCCTCTAAATTCAAGTGAGCACAAAATGTGCTATAAAATACAAAGTAAATGGGTAACCATTCTAAATATTGAAGTTCAAAATGTCTAAAGATGTGAAATGATTTACTTGAATGGTGAAGAAACTCTTGGATAAAGAAAATTTTGAAAGCATTATGTCAATGGATCTTCCTTTCTTTTAGATGCCCAAGGATGAAAAATCTTCACATCAACTCAGAGGAAAAGGCTGGTCATGATGCTCTTTTGTCTGTTTTTCTCTCCTTTTGCTCAATACTAATGTGGCCAGAAACACCCTTTTATGTGCAACATATTGAGATGTCTAATGACCACTTGCAAAAAGTGAATAACAATCAGTTTTGGGATATGTTTGTCCCTAAAATTTAAACTCTATAAACAATCATTAATCTTGTAAAACTCATAAAAAATCTGTGTCTATGAATTTTGATGCTCCATTTGTTGCACCATGGTACTCTTTTAATTATTTTTTCAAAAAGTAGATGCATACTTGTGACATTAGCTTGCATCCAAAATCTATTTTTTTCATGTGAAGTAATTTTTTTTAGACCATTTGCTCTTGAGTGAATTCATCTCAATTTCAAGACTTTGTGTAATAACAAAAACTTATATCATCTTAACATACAATTATATTATTTTACACCTTATTGATTTATCTTTGCATATATTTTATCATCACCAAAACTATTTAAGCTCTCAAAGACAGAAAAATAGACGTGTGAAAGCAAAGTAATTTTTTAGGAAATCAGGAGTGTGTCAAGGGTTATACATGATGGAATCCAATAACTAATAAGATATAGCCATTGTTATTTTACTAAATTATCGGATATGGCTATTAGTGAGAATAATACTAGCAACTTGATTCATGTACAACTAAATGAAGTGACAAATAAAATTAGGAAAAAATAAAATGATACTTATGTCACAATGACTATACAATTAAATTAGAAGAATGCTTATTCAAGAAGTGAAGTTTATCACTAAAATTAGAAGAATGCCTATCCAAATGAATATGACGTTATTTTGTCTCTCAAATATTCACGAGGTGAAGTTTATCACTAAAATTTAATAATATTATGGCTAATTCATTTTTTTCTTATCTATTTTGACCTTACAACATTTCAAGAGGCAATTGAGAGTGAGGACAATGCAGAATATTTGATTTTCATAAAAAAATAGATAACTTATATTCAAAAGAATAACACTTTGGTATACCATATTGGTATACTTTATATGATATTTTCGAATAAATTTCCATAAAAATATAATAGTTAAATCAAGCTACTAAAATTTTAAATCTCTTATAACTATCATAGCAAGCATAATTCTAATAAAAAAGCGTTTTAGAGCAATTGATAAAGTTTCAACATTTTGATACCTTTCTTCCACCCAAATTCTTTTTATATTAAAAAAGTCTTATATTTGAGTGGTTCATAAAATTAAAAAAATTAATTTCCCATACACCCTTTTGCAGCTATCTATCTTATTGCTCTTGTAAAGTTTCTATATAAAATATTTCAAATATGCACTTTACATTTAAACTAATAATGAAACCTTTAAGTTGTAAAGGATTTTTTAAATAATTCAGAAAATAAATTAATGATTTCAAATGTAAATAGCATCCAAATCATTGCAAACAAAATATGGTCACAAATATCATCACTAGGGTCTCCTATTGGCACTTTACACCACTCATTTGCAATTGCTTAGAACTTGTAATAATTACATTAAATTCAGGTATGAAGAATAGCAAACTTTGAAAGTAAGGAATGATTCCATGTACAAACCTAATATATATCTATATTATTAAATTCTTAGCATGTGGTGCCTTCATCCCAACACTTTAAATTACATATATGAGCACTTTTCATACTAAAATCATTCTTTCCTATCCTTGAGTATAAAAAATAATTTTGATTTAAAATGTATCAACTAAATAAAATAATGACAGTGTTTATCTTTAAATTTTTTCACGAATCTCAAATTATGAGCATTAGGTATCATCTTTATGTTATCATTTGGACATTTTAAAAGATGCTGCAAATATATCATAATCATTACTTCAAAAAAGAGTGTCTGAATGGGTTCTCAAATTATGTTTAATAAAAATTAATAATTTTATCATTTGATTATACATATATGGATTGATCGTTATCAGGACATTCAGGACAATCAAGGCTCCTGAAGCCAACATCTCTCTCTCTCTCTCTCTCTCTCTCTCTCTCTCTATTATTTAAGGAAAAATAGAGATGGACAGAGTGAGACTATTGAGAATTTTTATTCTTTTTCATGGGAGGTCCTTATTCAAAATTGGTGGGTTTATAGGGTACATCATCTTAAAGAGTTGTTTATCATTGCATTGAGGAAATTTCTCTTTTAAGGTCTTGTTTTGTTTATTCTTTCACTTAAATATTTCTTGTATATATTTGTGAATCATTCCTGCATAGTTTTTACTTTTATTTTATCTTGTTGTGGTTCTTTGTCACACACATGGTGGGTAGCATGTTCTGGGATTCGTCTTCCGCTGTTGGTATCTGTGCCTTTCATTATCACAACATCGATAATCTTTGAATATTTATTTAAAGCTCATGACTTTGAACCTGGTTGCGTCAGTTCCACATAAATACTGATGCACGGTGATAGTCTTTGCTTTGAGGGCGGACAGGGACTGGGGTGAACGGGACCATAATACCAAGATGATGACATTCAACCTGCCAAAGGCCTAAATTGAAGTCCATTGACCATCCCCATCTGTGTCATAATAATAATTTATTTCAACTTTCCCAGCATCTGAATATTATTTTGCAAAGAGCCATTGGGTCTAATCACGTGTTCTCAATAATGTTGATTAATGAGGCCAAATCACCCAAATTGCAATCGTTTTCGTGATTGAAACAAACTGTTTGACATTGCTTCTCAAGGGGAAGCGTGCCAAAGAATGAGAATAGCCCACGCATTTATTGGTACGGTAGAGAGAGAGAGAGAGAGAGAGAGAGAGAGAGAGAGAGAGATGATCCTTGTATTGCCAGAAAAACTCCACACTTCTAGCTCGGATGCTATTGCACATGGAAATCACAAGATCTCGGGTCCCCATGGGCGACAAAGCGGCCGCTGTGGACCATCTTCGGCCTACTTAAACTGCCACAAACTATACATCTTGCTAAGTTATGCCGAATGGGATGTGCCTCCAAAAAGAGGGACAGGTTTGGATTTGCTCAAGGGCCCTGGGTGACGTGTCTGGTTCATTATTTCTCCCTGATTTTGGCGCATGCTTTCCTTCAGAATCTGGTATCCCAAAGCCGAGCAAAATATGCCTCAACATTTTCCCGAAGATTTTTTCAGATAAAAATATGATTTTTGCAGTTCTTATCTTTTGAAGTAACTCATTGAATTATTATACCATTTTTTCTCTCTCACTTGGGTTCACACTCTTGAACTTATTTTACTTGTAGCTACGTCGATCCCTCCGCGTTGTCTTGTTCAAGGACTCATCTCGCCGGTTGACAAATCGATACTTGCTTATACTTTCAGAGGCAAATTTTACATGGATGAATTAATATTTATTTGCGCGAGAAATACAAATCTCCCCAAATCATCCATGATGCAACTATGACGATAAGTTTTAGGCTGATCAAGTTCTTCCTCTCCCGGAAAATCTCAATCCCTAGTTAGCTTTGCAGAGGGGCTTGAACCCCATGGACTCTCCCTCCGCGAGCTCCCCCCAGACGTCTATCGCGCCGAAGCAGGCCATGGAGAGCATGCTGCAGACCATCACGGTGCTCACTGAGAAGATGATGAGCGACGCCCGGCCGAACCTCCCGACGGCTCGCTGGACGACGACAAGCCCGGCAAGGGAGGCGACGAAGCAGCCGGCGGCGAGCCCCGCCGCCTGCGCCTTCCCTTGCATGCCCAGCATCAGGTACTGCACCGCCGACATGGAGGACGAGAAGAGCACCATGAAGGACGAGGTCGCCGCCGTGACCTGGGGGTGAATTCCGATGTGGAGTAGAACGGGGTTCATGAGGAGCCCGCCGCCGATCCCGAAGAGGCCGCCGAGAACTCCGGCGAGCAGCGCCGCCACCGGGAAGATTATCTTCGGCAGGCGCTCGGCCCCTGTTGTTCTTGCCCCCGCTGGTTCCTGCAGTGAAAGTGTTAACGGAGACGCCGATATGGGAGAAGTTTTCTCCGGCGAGCTCACCTTTAGGGGTTCCTCCACGCCGGTAAAGCGCCGCTGGCGGTAGCCGTTCTCGTAGAAAATCCACGCCGTGAAGAGGAGCGCGAGAGGAAATTGGGATAAGGTTATGAACCAGTACCCGAACCCGCACTGGCGTATTCCTGTCACGCTCTGCACACCAGACCAGATGGTATTTGGCATCTTGTGCCTGCTGTGTGTCCTTGAGAGAGAGAGAGAGAGAGAGAGAGAGAGAGTACCTTGCTCGCCTTGTCTCCTCTGAGAGACTGAAGCAGAAGGAAAGCCAGCCAAATCGCAGCCAATTTCCCTATCTTCTTCCATGAAGGAGTTCCTCGACCACCAAGCCCTTCCTCTCCTTCTCCTCCAACTCCAACCAGCAGAGCTTCTTCCTTTCCATCCCCTCTCTCCACCTCGCAGAATCCCCCCCTTCTCGCCGCCGCCGTCTCCGCCTTCCACGCCGCCACTCCCGCTCTGCAGGTCTTGAGGGAAGACCACGCCAGCAGACTCACGAACATCAGCATCACCAGCCACTCCGGGAAGACCACGTGGCAAACCACGCCAGCGGTGACCCCCAGCAGCATCGCCGGCTCCGATAACAGCGCGATGTCGTAGTCAATGGCGGGCCTTCCACCGCCGAAGGTGGAGCTGCGGAAGACGGCGTTGTAGAGGACGTTGGAGGCGGCGCCGCCGGTGACCATGAAGGCGGAGAAGGTCGTGGCGGTTTTCAGGTCCAGGCCCGCCACGAGGTTGAGGATGGGCAGGAAGAGGGCGCCGCCGCCGACTCCGCCGGCGCTGGAGACGGCGGCGGAGGCCAAGCATAGGATTCCGGCCGCGACTGTTGGGAGATCGAGCTTGAGCTCTCTCCCATGGGATCTCCCCACCTGTTGCTCTCTCCACTGTCGTAGCCTGTTCAGAGGGAAGGCCAGGCTATTATGGCGGGACTCTTCTGCTCCAGCGCCGGCGAGGTGAGCGGCGGCGGTGGCGAGCTGCAAGTAGACCACCCATCTGAGGTAATCCGCCCTCCTTCGCATATTCTCTTCTGCTAATTCCCCGCTGCCTCAAACGTGTCACTCGGGCTGCTATATCATACAAGATAGTGGGCCACGGCCACGGCCACGGACACACGCGCGGGATACACGCGTAAAGGAAGAGCAAGAAGACAGCCACGTGGGGCTCCCCTGTTTTATGAAAAAAATATTATTTAACTAGCTGTGAAACCCATAAAATATCCACAGAAGAATAAAATCTGGGTAATTTTCAATTTTAATCAGAAAAATTACTTATGATCTAATAAAAGTGTCACTTTTGGCCACTCGCTCTTCGACATTGGGCACAAATAAGGGGAAAATATTAGCATTATCAGATATAATTAATTAATTAATTAATTAATTTTATCACTGATTGCTGGCGACGGCTGCCGTGGGCAGAACCATATTTTTGACAAAAATCAAGTCTTTCTGAATGCCCTCTTTCAATACTGTGCCATCCTCGAAATCAAAACTAATAGTAATAACAGTAATAATAATAATAATAATAATAATAATAGTAATAATGATAAAAATAGACAGCAAGTGAACAGAATTAATGCGTATCATCAAATTTTCTCCTCTCTATATGAGACATCATGCTCTTCTTCCCTACCAGCCCATGTCCAGATTGATCTCTCTCTCTCTCTCTCTCTCTCTCTCTCTCTCTCCCCCTCTCCCCCCCAAGAGTCAGGGGGGCCAACTGGGGGAGGTGCCATGAAAGGGGAGAAGCCAAGGCTAGGACACTGGGTGGGCCCCACAGAAGAAGATGACGAATGCCATCACCCTCACCGTACGCGACAGAGTTTTAAATGAAGGCATTTTACCGGAGGGGAGAAGCCAAGACCCTCTGCTGTAGCTGTAGCCATTTTACGGGGGCACGTGGCGATTCGACCCCTCCGGGTCCTTTGACCGCCGCCCAGTATCCCTCAAAACGGACCAGGCTTCTGCTCTGCGTTGACCTTCCTCCATCGAAGGTCTGGTCATTCCGTCAAAGCTAGAGAGAGAAAGAGAAATTAACTAGGTTCTGAATAGGATAGTTTGCAGGGACTCAAACCTAATTAACCATGCTAATCCCTCCAAATATGAAAAGATGGGAGCCTGGCTAACGACTAAGGCAGGCTAGAATCAATAAAATATTTGGGGAAGCAAGATACTAAAGCTAGGAATTGGCATAATTATCATAAGAGACATGCGTGATGTATGGTTGCTTTTCCCGCATTAAATATTAATTTAGCAATCCACTCAATATCTTGTAGTACGTAATTACCCAGATAAAGCATTTATCATACGCGTGTTTTTAATAATAATTAAATAAATATAATAAAATCATATCATCTTGAGTTCTTCCAGCTTATTAAAAGTCAAAAGCACCAAGCACATGGAGGGGGGGGTGCTCTTTGAATTCCTTGATGGGTGAATTAGATCTTGGTTCTAGTTAAATTCCCCCCCCCAAAGTCAGAGATTTCATGGAGTTATTAGTGTGGACCAAGCCCTCCGAGAGAGAGAGAGAGAGAGAGAGAGAGAGAGATCATTGCGAAGAAGGGGAACAGCAAGAGGAATTAAAAATGCAACCATTCCACCATGGCCATTAAAATCCAGCAACAAAGATGTATCCTCTCTCATCAGAACACGAGTTCAATTCAATTCAATGATAATGTTTCAGGGATCAGAGGAATTACCTCAGGCCCCAATTGTTCACCGAGTTTTCCAATAATGAAAACTTACCGGGGATCCATGTCCGTGATGGTCAACTCCATCAATGAGTGCTGATCTTTGGGTGGGCGGTCAACCTCAGACGCAACGGGGAGAAACGCCAGATGCGATGGGACATTGAGGCTCATCGAGACGTCATCGAACATGAGGACGATAGAAGACATGGTGGGTCGATTAGCAGGCACTTCTTGAATGCATAAGAGCCCTATCTGGACGCATCTCAGGACTTCTGTCATCTGATACTCGGCACCCAATGACGGCTCGATTATCTCGTTGACTTCTCCAGCAGCCCAATGCTCCCAGACCTAGCAGCCAGACCAATTTCCCACATCAGTCCCCCATAGCAAATATGAACCAGATATCAGATAGGAAAGAGGCCACTCACATAGCCGGCAAGGTTGGCGTAGATATCTGAGTAAGAGAAAGAACTACTCTTTCTACCTGTCACTATCTCAAGGATCAGAATGCCGAAGCTGAAGACATCTGACTTGTACGAGAACTGTCCTTGGAAGACATACTCGGGGGCCATGTACCCGCTGCAAATGATCTCATGCTCTAAGATGCTGGGTTGTACTCGTCACACGGAACTAAACACACGATTAGAAGCTCATCAACCACTCACAACGTGCCGGCGATTCGGGAGGCGCTTGCATGTGTTAGGTCGTTGCCAAGAAGCTTTGAAATGCCAAAGTCGGAGATCTTTGGGTTCATGTTCGCGTCTAGGAGAATGTTGCTGGCCTTCAAGTCTCTGTGAACAATGGTGTAGCGAGATTCCTCGTGAAGATATTGCAGCCCTCGAGCAATGCCTTGGATGATCTTGTATCTTAGTTCCCACGACAGCCGACTACTCTCTGTGGAATCTAACCATTCAAAACGCCTATAATCAATGGAGAGCAATAAATCGGTGGATTATTCTGGTTATTTAGGGGGTAAAAAGTTCAAAACATAGTGTTAGGAGATCTGGGTCATCCCTGTGTGGTCAATCTACAGCTAAAAGATTTCATTGGCTCATTCGGTGGAAGGCTACTTTCCACATGAGGATCCCCAGAGGGGAGATCTCTTGGTTGGGAGGAGCATACCGAAGAGGAAACGGTCGAGGCTTCCATTTGGCATGTATTCATAGACCAGAAGATTTTCTTCTCCCAAGCAGACGCCAAGCAACCTCGCCAGGTTCCTGTGCTCCTGTCTGGCAAGTAGTTCCAACTCATTCCTCAGCTCTTCTATCCCTTGGTCCGACGCTGCTGAAAGTCTCTTGACTGCTATTCTCTGCCCATCTTCTAAAACTCCCTGACAATGAAAACATTCTTCGCGTTGTGGGATCTCCTAACAGAGAAAGGATGAGCGAGGACCCACCAAAACACTTACCATGTAAACCGCTCCAAAGCCGCCTTCTCCCACTTTATTGGAATCGGAGAAGGTTTCTGTTGCAGCTCTGAGAGTTGATGGATCAAAGATCTTGGTGCTTATGTATAGGGTACGGCCACTAGCTGTTGATTAGCCAGAAAAGGTAAGAAATCAAATGTTTCTCTTGTTCTATGGATAGAGGATCATATCTTCGAATGAATAACCTTCCTAGTCTGGCTGATCCCTCCACACAACAAGAGCTTCTGATTATACATAACTACCCACATAGGATAAGATACAACGAAGAATCAATTCAACTGTGGAGCAGGAAAACACCTACAATGTGTTTTCTTTGAAGCCTTTGTCCACCAGATGCAGATGCAGGTGAAAATAGTTACACCACCAGACACTCCAAAGACGGTGATGATGATCCAGATATACTTGCCTGTGAGAATCCGTCCTGCAACAATGAAGCACCAGTTCAGTTGTCAAGCTCGGTACAGAGAAGAGCAACTCAGACTTGAGATCGTTACAAGTTGGAAAAAAAAAAAAAATTAGATTTTTTTTCTCTTCTTCCCTGGCTGCTTCTTTAGATTTCTAATGTTGCCTATTCATGCTCATCTACTTGAGCTAGAATCTCGCTTGAGCCAATGTAATGCAATCGGGAAACCTTGATCAAAGAGAGGAGAAAAATGGAGTTTTTCAGTTCCTTGTTCTCTGTTGGAGATTTGAGTGATTTCGATTCCTTCTTCCTGGAAGACAAGTCAAATCCAAATGAGACAGTTTCTTGGCTTAGCTAGTTGATAAGGTCGCATCAGAGGAGACCCATTGAATCTTCAACGGGGATGATCAGAGAGAATTCCGCTGCACCTTTGGACGTTGGGTAGCTCGGTGATGGCGAAGGAATAACCACTGGCCGTGAAGCAGTAGGAGATGGAGACTCGGCTTTGGGCAAGGGAATTCTGAGCATCGCCGAGTCGTTGTAGAAGGGGTAAACCTCGTACCTAAGAAAACAATAACTTCCCAGTGTTCGTGCTCCCCTCTTGCCGTAAAAAAACTCACGGATCCAGCGGACGTTCTCGGCCAGGCACCGCTGGCAGGACTCCACCGCCTGATCTCTCGTGCACTGCACAAGCCCGTATATCTTGGGTATGTCCTCAGCGAACTCGGCTTCTCCGGTGGCGAATAAGCGGCCAGAGGAGTTGTACGCCGCAAATGAGGCGAGCCCGGTCATCATCTTCCCCAGTTGCTCATTGAACAGGGGGAGTTCCTCGGCGGAGATGTTTTGGACGTTCCACATGGCCGCATCGATCATTGACGAGACTTGAGGAAAAGACCACCGATCCGAGTACCGAAGGAGGCAGGAATCATACCATATTACCGCCTCCTTTCTATACGGGCATAACGCCCGCACGTCGTCCGTCGCTGTGTCCAGACAATGCCGGCATGAATTGGTGCCAACATCGCCCCTGCAGAGGACGAGGCCGTAAACCGTGTCCAGAGGAGTTTCGCCGACGGAACTGGAGATGAAACCACCATTCTCGGTCCCACCGGTGGCGAGGGAAGAGAGGAGAGCTCCGAGATTGACCTGGTACGTGCTGTTGGCTGTGTAATTACCTCTACTATTGGAACAGAGTTTGTAGAAAGATTCGTCGCTGGCGGGGCGAGCAAGAGGGGTGAGCACGAGAAGGGAGACGGCGAGAAGACCCACAAAGGAAGAGGGAAGAAAGGGGGAGGAGGAAGGAGGGGCGCCCATCTGCGAGGCTCCAAACTCCGGATCACATAGCTGCGCACCTCGTGCGAGAGAAAAGCCACACTCGGCAAACCGATCAGCATCCTCGATGGGGAAGGATCTTCCACAGACGATCAAAACACCTCATTTTGCTCTATTCTCGCGTCAACGGCGTGGACTATTGTAGTCAAAGATCGAAACGTTCGAGAAACTTCTGCCCCCGACTCGCTGGCGGCGAGAACGAACAGGAAGAAGAGCGACGACGAGGTCGGTAGGGACCTGTTTCAACTCAGTTACTTACTTTATATTATTTCTTTTGTGCCGTTCTGTTTTCATTAAAGTCCCAGCTGAATCGTCAAGGCCAAATAATTCTATTGACTGTCAGATGCCTTATTATATTTAAACCCCCTACATTTTTACTTTCGACGTTAAACCCCTCTCCAGTTATTTGTCACGAAATGGTAACGTCGCTGGGCTGGAGAAGCCGACCCAATTCGGCCCGTCTTTTTCAAATGGGCCTTGAAAATTAAGAAAAGATGGGCTTTCGACAAAACATGCTCTGGACGCCCATTAATATGTCTCTTATCATCTCATCGCCACCATATAATCCACGCGGTGTTTCGTCCCCCACCCAGCCCTATTCTCTCTCTCTCTTTCCCTTCTCTTTCTTTCTCCCTCTCTCTCGGAAGGGCGTGTATGGAAAGTCAACGCTTTATTATAGCTCGCCCACAGAGCCGTTTGCTCTCTCTCTCTCTCTATCTCTCGGGTAAGGAAAATCAACTCTTTATTTCGGTTTAGCCCATATAGCCATATTGCTGGTTCCTCTCTCTCTAAAGGGCGAGTAAGGAAGGTCAACGCTTTATTTCGGTTAACCCATATAGCCATATTGTTGGTTCCTCTTTCTCTCTCCCAGAATCCCACCATATAATCCACGTGGCGTTTCATCCCCCACCCTGCTCTCTCTCTCTCTCTCTCTCTCTCTCAATCACCATACCTGGAATCTGTGGATCCTGACCCATCCAGATCGGGATCAGGGCCACCAGATCGGACGGCTCCACATCAATCAAACACGGTCAAACACCAGCCAAATCAGACCCATCTAGCCAAGAACTCAGCCCCCCCCCCCCGAAAAACAGATCAGCCTGCCATCGATCAATCTTGATCGAAATCACCAGGTCCCAATCAATGGGCAGTGATCGTGCCAACTCAGCTTCCATCCACATAGCTCTCTCTATACATGACCACCTTCATCAACACCCTCTTTATAAATGTCGTAGGAAGAGAGAGAGACAGGGAGAGAGAGAGAGGAGAGAGAAGCTACAGAAACCCTTCTTTATTTACAACATAAAATGGGATTACTGAGAGTGATGATGGTAGACAGCAATCTAGCAGGGTTATTCACAGATAAGCACAGATGGCTAACCTTGGCGGCCGCATCCCACTTAGCGACGCGAGTGAATTACATATGAACACGGCCGGGTTAATGCAGCCCCCTGGGAGGGAAAAAGAATAGCAGCAGCTGGCCTCCTGAGACAAGCACACTCACTCAAGTCAACAGGGCAACATGCGAGACCAATCAATAATCTCTCTTGAATCAATATCATTCATTCATTTATTTCTTAATTATGACCCATCAAGCATGCTCCACTTGATCTAGAGTATTGGAGCAATGGGTCACTCATCCAATGTTGAAGCAGTTCTTGATGAGTGAGAAAGAGAGTTCTTTTCTGTCATCTCTCTAAATCTCCTCAGATCTCTGCTTCAACACCATCAACTTAGTGAATCATGGATCATAGATACTCATCCATACTATGCACCAACATATATATATATATATATATCTAAAAAAGATCACGAGTATTTGCCCAATAAAAGCACAAAGAAATTAATACCAGATGCAGGAAGATTAGCAGGAAGAGTATGGAGCGAGAGCGAGAGAGAGAGAGAGAGAGAGAGAGAGAGGTTACCTCAGTCTATCTCGTTGTCATCGTCGGCAAAATAGGTCATCATCTTTGGGCTCTCTCTGTTATTTACAGGCTCGAGCTGGGGACCCGTATTCAGGCCATCTCCATTATTTACAAACTCAAGCAGAGCCTCTAGTTCGGAGCTGTTGTTGTTATTTACAAGGCGCTCAACTCGGTCTGCGCCCTCCTCCTCCAGAGGATGAAGACCGGCGAGATCGAGGGTGATCAACTGGTCTAGACCTGCCACCCCTTCAGACCTGCACTGCAGAGGGCTGCAGCTGTTTTCGCAGCTTTCCCAGGCATTTGACCTGAGAAGGTTTTTAATCTTCAGAGAGATCAAGCATGGATTGACAGAGAATCAAAGAACAAATCATATGTGATACCCATCAAAGATCCAACCACGTTTCAACCAAAAAAACAGTATATATCTATATATATATATATAGACCTGTTCTGTTGTCCTTTTTTTTTTTTACCCTAAATGAAAATAATCTTATTGTTGGCTGATGAAACAGCTATCGCCTCTTTTTCTTCAGTTTCTTCCCTACAACAGTTCCTCTTCAGATTTATATTCTCCGGTGCTGGTGTTGTTGTTCTTGTTGTTCTTGTTATACCATCTCCCGTTCTTTCTTGATCATGGCTACGGATCGCAATAAGCCAACAGGAAATGAGAAAAGTGCACAGAGATGATACTACTCCGGTTAAAATTTCTTTCCTCAGATCAAGATGATCAGCAAACTCATAGTTTAGGAGGTTTTGCTCGAATGGCGCGAGCAGAAACTGAAAGAAATTACGATCACAGATGGTTACTTTTTGAGACAGAGGCATCAATCTCATAGGATGAGTAGAGATGAGCAGACGAAACAAACATCTTTCCTCAAAAAGTAATAAGGCTTCGATTTTCTTAACAACGAACAGTAAAGATGCAAATTTGTATGAGAATAAAATGAATCCCTAGAAGATGGAAATTTACCAATAAAGGTCATAATTATCTACTAATGAAGATATTGATCGATCTCGGAGACAGTGGGCACCTTGGTTGTTGTTGCAACTTGGGAAGTTGAAGATAGTCAAAGACAGGTATGAGATCCTTCGACCTTGCTTCAACTGTGCGAGTTGGAATCCTTTCTATCTCGGTCTCCCCACCTGAAAGACTTCCGGGATCTACTTCGACGCCATCATCCACCATAGCTTGAAAGTAAATCTGTCAGGGGAATCCACAGAATCAGAAAATGGGAGACAAGAGATTGGGCCAACAGCCAACTGAAGTGCAGTGGATCATAAGGGTTCTAGAAGGAAGTAACAAGCTAGATGAGTACCTCAGACTTCGCCCATAGGGGAATCTCTGAGTCATGAGAATGGAGCTCAACTTCTGAGATATATAAATGACGTTTTTCATCGGCTGTAAGCTTCAATTTAGCAGCTGCATCATTATCTGCTGGATAAATACTTGTCGACCTTCTTGTTCCTTTATGAAAATGTCTCCCATTTTCTCCACCCCTTTGCTCACCATATATGTCGATGTTCTCTGCTTGATCTCTTCTCTTTTTCTTATGACAGATATCCCATTTTTGAATTGCCTCAACGACTAAACTTGGATCAGAACCATGAGGAGACTCGTTAAAGATGGTGTTTAAACCAGAGATATCAGTCACAGAATCTGCCCCGGTCAAAGGACGTAAAACATACTGTATCACACAACCAGAAGGAGAAAACACCAATAAATGATACTTTGTTCCGAATAAACTTACATCTTGGTGGGAACCAGTGCCATTACAGTTGTGGAAAGCTGAAGCAACAGCTCCACTGAGTGGACTGACCCTGCCAGTAGCAGCAGCCGCTGCACCACTTACAGCACCTTTCCACCCATTACTTCCATTCCTTATTCTGCTTACAGCCGACATTGTTACTGGTGGACCAGGAGAAAGAAGCACGTGCTGATTGGGCTTTGACAAAGGAGAGCTTGTTGGCCAGCGGCCTGCTCCTCTACCAGACCCATCTAATCCATTATTACTATTGATAACGGCAGCATCATTTGAATACGGATTAGTGGTACTTCCTGATGATATCGAAAACAGATGACTGGTTCCACGAGAAGAACTGATCATAATCCACTGGCTGTCATCGCTGAAGCTGATGTCTTGAATAACCTACCATAAAGAGGAACGAGTAAGAACGCAATGACGTAACTTCATGGTGATAAGATGCCGAAATGATATCTACGGATAAAGAGAAAAAATAAATTCCAGAGAGTACTACCGCATTTGTGAAGCCACGCTGGAGTCTGTAAAGATGTGTATATGACCCACAAGCATCGGATCTAGATCTACTACCAGAGGCAGATGGCATAACACGAAAAACGTTGATGTTATGGCCATGAACAGAAGCAGTCACCAACAGGATCCCAGTAGGATCAAAGGATAATGCTGAAATTGGGCTTTTGTGTGCTCTAAACTGCACGACGACGGTTTTCGAAACGAGATCTCGGACTATAACCTGCATACGTTGAAAAAAAAAAAAAACCTGTCAACTGAAATACAATTCCTGAAGGAAGGTTTTAAAACTTTGATGGATAATCACGCCAAAGTTTGGACATCAAGATGAAGTATCTCAGAAGTAGAACATACCATTCCGGCATTTTCTGCATCAGGCAAATGTACATTAACTATGCCATTTTTTCTCAAACTAGAGCTCCCTTGTCTAAGGCCACTTCCATCAGGAAGGAAATCGGAGCAGTACTTGGATAGCTTCTTGTATCCAATATCTCCAAGTGTCATGAAACCAGCAGCAAGTTGCTTACTAGATTCCATTGCATAATGTGCAACCAGACTCCCATTAGGAGATGTTGATAAAACTGTAGTAGGAGTAAGATGTTCCGGACTGACACGGCCAGAATTTGATACAACAACGGGACTTCCACTATAGGCCAACCACCTGGGGCCCACCGCAAGTGGTCCATAGCCTATACCTCCAGAACCAAAAGATTCCGAAACCATTGGGTATGTAAGAATTGTGTATTCCCTCTCCAGGGTTGCTGCATCAAAACAATGTATCTGCGACATGCATCGTTGCTTTAAAATGCTGATTCAGGTAAACAGAAAAGATAAGTTTCTCAAAGTAAGTACAAGCGCATGCTAACCTGATTGGCTTGAGAAACAGCTACAACTCGTGGACCTGATCTTATTGTGTAAATGGCTGATCTAAATTTCAAAACATGTACATAAGCATGGGTCTTTATGGAATAAAAGTGAATAGTAGTAGGAATAAAATTCTCGTTTGCCACCTCTGGGCAGTTACCCATGTGCCCATTGCCAGTAGCTCCATCAAAGGAATTGCTGCCTCCAGAAAAAAATCCATCCCCAGCAATTGCAAGCAAGGGTCGAGCATCGGCAAACCGATCCTCAGATGAATTGGATGACAATGGCCTTCTCATCATTTGCAAAAATGAAACAGGACCATCGTGTCTAGATACCAACTGCCGCACATCATCTGACTCTTCAACGTCCCAAACCTGGAATCCTGATCTATAACCCAGCAGTAAAACTCGCCGAGGTAAGCCGTCCCCAAATTCTAACTTGTCAAACCCAGCCCAATGAACCTGAATGCAAAACTAGGATGAGTATCGTACTAAAAAGAACATCGTTCTGATAGCAAAATAAACTTAAAATCTATCAGTGAACGTCTGCTCACGAATCAATTACATGTTGTAAATACTACGTTGAGGGAACAACCAGTTTATCAAGTTTCAGATCCAAAGACAATAAAAGGTGGCTTAAATCTAATAGACATCTTTGAAAGAAACATATTTAACACAGGAAAGAACGAAGAAACCTAGAAAGAGAAACCCCTGACAGGGTTTTTCTGCATAACTACCTCTTACTCTTGGAAAATTTAATACCATGTCATCCCAAAGTTATACAGAAGTCACAAGAATTTAAATTCTGAGGGAGCCCGCGTCAGAGCCAGAGAGAGACATGATAAACATAGTTTACATTTCAAATCTGAAGAAAATTAGTTCAGCATCTGGGTCGAATATGGTTCTTGCTAACATTGATTTGTACATCTTTGAACACCGGTGAGCGTTTGGGACAGTTCTTACTGGAGTCAACTAACAAGCCATAAGTATCTAGCCACCGTTGTCAATCCAATGAACTCCCAAAGCTTTTACATGGTGCAGGCCAAGCGCCCAATCGTGCTCCATATTCATCCACACGGCCTTAATCAGCGTGTTTCTCTTTAGAACTACAAGAACAGTTAGAACAGGAGATTGCAACAGGAAAGCTAAAGACTTGTCGACATGAGTGCCTCCAATTTCCAAGACCAGAACATACTAAAACTATTGCATTGTTCTTCCTGCCGGATTCTCGAAAGCATCACTCAGAGTGGTCTCTAGAGCATCCAGCCAGTATACTGTGAAGTGATGTGTGCGAGGCTACTGTAATCTTCGTTAGAATATTTGATAATATGCTCTGTTCGACATAAATCAAGGCTCACACGCCAAGAGGAGTAAATAAAAATCCAGTCGTTCAATAAATGTAACATCCCACTCAGTATGAGACTTTAACACAATGTAATCCACGACCTCAATCCAGGAAAATAAATGTGAACGAAAACTATAGTAACAAGAAAAATATAATAAATGGTTTCGGATTTCCAGAGAGGGCTATCAGAAATTTTTCTTGGCGTCACAAACGAGTCCGTGGGTCTCCCTGTATCAAAGAGTAATGTGCACAAACTTTGACGCATTGCTGGTCGATAACTCCGGAAGATCACAGGCATACCTGATCACACCCAGCGTCATCCTCCCTCTCGACAATAGAAGAGGCGACGGACGCCCCCGCTGATCGGACCGTAGACGCAACGTTGGACGCCCCCGACGAGACAATCTTCAGATAGTTGGATATAGCACGGCGGGTAAAGAACCCGGCCCCCTTCCCGTTCCGCGGTACTCCTCCCTGGACCTTCTGCACATCGTTCCTCATTCCCTGATCCCCTGGCCACTCCCCCGAACAAGACAAGGACGCCAGGCAGAAAGCTACGCGAGGATGATTCAAAAGAGGATTGAGATCCCCCAATCCACAGAGTTGTGATCATACCCCAGGCTGTTTCCTTTTCCGCGAATCTCCTCAGAGGAAACAGCCCCGGGACCAATCTCAGGTCGCCATCATCATCTCCATCACCTGTACCGCCGCGAATTCCTCAGCCCCGACGATCACAGAAAGAGAAGACCGGGCGCAATTACAGACAGATAGGCGGATCGCATTCAACGAAAGCTCCCCGATGAACGCAACCTTCGCAGCCTCCGGGATTCGGATTGAATCAGAAAGGACGGGCCCGAAACCCTCTGCTTCCGGTGCGGGTACGCCGCCGGCGAGACGGAGGGGGATCCTCGTCGATCGAGAGGTCCGCAGAAGAGAGAGAGAGAGAGAGAGAGAGAGAGAGAGAGAGAGAGATTGAAATAATGACGCCGCCACGTCTTCCTCAAACTTTTTCCTCCTTTTTTCTACGTGGAGTTTAATTAATACGTGAAATATTTTCCAATTAGAAATATGCGACAACAACCTGTCAAAAGAAAAAAAAGTGGGCACGCAATCCACCTCCCCGGAACGCGGAGGAGAGATGCAGACACAAACACACCCAATGCTCAGATATCAAGTAACAGAAGCCTCTGCTGACAACATTTCGGTATGCAGCGATACGTAGCGCCCTGGAAAACCAAGAACAAAGTTGTGTACGACTCAAGTTCTCCATCGATGGAACTTTTTCTTGGCAGCCCCTGACGTAGAAGGTTTTACATTCTTACCCAGCTACAGTAGGTAATTAATGAGATTAACAAAAAAATAAAACCGAATTTAAGGCCTCAATCAGGTGCACCGGTCGAACAAGATATGTTATCCGGCATCACAGAAAGAGACAAAAAGTGGGCGTCCCCCCGCCCGAAGGCAGGAATGAAGACCTGAAACGGCACCGCGGGAAAAGCGTTCCCGACCGTGTATCACGCCACTTCCCCCCTTGATCGGACGTTCTAAACCCCGACACGTACCAACTGAGGTGGGGTCCAAATCAGTCGGCACCACGTGCGCGAGGCAAAGCGTGCGGCACACGTAAGCATCGATATTGAGGGTATCTCTGTCATTTACTTCCAAGGATGCATCCAGATGTCCACGCTGGCCGGGGGGGCGGGGGGGGGTCGGGAGAGAAGGAAAGAGGAATATTTTCCGCCGTAAGGAAGCAGACGGATGAGATTTCCTGACGAAACGATCCACACGTTTCTTCTCCATGTGTCGCGCAGAGCTCGTACGATCGCACGTGGCGGCGATCCACGCGCTTTGAATAAGACAAAACCTCATTATTTGAGCCATTTTAAGCATTTAATAAATTATTTGGGCCGTCGCCAAAAATGGAAATCAGTGGAGAGCCCTAATCTCTTCCGATGAATATATCCTCAGGATATAGGACAAGATTGAAGTCTCCAGCAACAAGCTAATTTCCCCAAAAAAAAGATAATTTGCGGCCCTTTCTTATAAATATTTAATTTTCTAATAATATATTATCTAGTTGTCAAGTTGCGTGACGTGGACTGCAGGAGGAGCTAACGCACCCGTCTCGAACACGTTAGCCGAAGCCGGCAACCCCCCCAACTACCCCTAGACTAGAGAAGGTTATTTAAAATTAGCCCCTCAGAAATGTCCCGACTTACATAAGGCTTTCATCTGCTTCATAATTCGTCGTCGATCTCGTTGACGTGGGGGCGGGGAGAAGATTATACATATATATATGTATTCTTTGAGGGCTGAAAAATAAATTGTACTTTACTTTTTGGGATTTTTTAAAGTTTGAGAAGATGCGGTTACCCACCCTGACGCGACTCGGGAGGGGAGGTGAGGCGTGCCGTTCTGGGCCTAGTGCATAGCGTGACGAAACGGGAGTTCGTTGGGCCCCGCAGCACGGAAGACCGGTTGCGGTTACCTGAATCGCTCGTGACCGCACCGCGCCATACTTGGCCTTCTGGTCAATTATTTTCCAAAATCGGGTCAATAAAAAATTAACATGTCATACTACTCTTAAATATCCTATGAAAATAAATTATATTATTTTTTAATTTTATATTAATAAAATTATGGGCCCGTCTAATGCCCATGTTATGATGTTGTGGGTTTTTTTTGGTAGGTCCAATACTAGATGGGCTCATAGTTGATGGATGATGTGGGGTCTAGGAAGAATATGCAAGATATGGGTTTGACTTAGGTTGAATGATGATCATGCAAAGTAGTCTCTAGGAACATATCATCATCGAACTGGGACCTACCGGTAACCTTCATTATGTAATCTAGATTGATGATGGTAGGAGAGACTTGTGGGTTTTGGCAACAATTATGCATTGTGCTAGCCAATAAAAGATGTAGTTAGTGATAATTCAATTTTTTTATGTTACTTTTAAAATAAAAATATTTCAATTGTAACATTTAGGGAGAGAGAGAGAGAGAGAGAGAAGAGGGAAGAAGAGTTGGCAATCCATGTAAATTGTGCCGATAGAGTCAACCCTCCCCTTGTCACCACCATTTCTCCACCCGTGGCCACCCTTCTCTGTTCTAGAGAGAGAGAGAGAGAGATAGAGAGAGTAGGAGCAAATGAGAGCTAAGGATCAAGAACACTTGAAGTTTCCCTCTAGAATTGAAGAGTTGTCATCTCTACAGATTGTTCTAGAGATAGATAGATAGATAGATAGAGGGAGAGGGAGAGGGAGAGGGAGAGAGAGAGGGAAGAGGTTGAAGAGTTGTAGGAAGTGTTGAATCATTTAGGGACTTGGGAGGGGTAGCTTTTTTAAACAATAGTACTATAAGGGTTTTCTTGAACATATTATTCTAAATTTTTTTAATGACAAAGACGCATCATAGGGGTGAAAAAATAAAGCACCTCTACAAAGGGTTTGGTCATATTCAAATAGTGGTGATAAATTTAATATAAACTAATATAAAACACCTATTCTTTTTACCTTACTCACTCACCCTTTTTCTTAAGATTTTTATGAGTAATTAAATATTATTGAGACTAGTTTAAAATAATTATCAATTAATGATATAATCCATAACATGTATTGGGAAATCAGGGCTGAATCATAAGGGAGAGGATTCAACCATGGGTGTCACACAATTAGCTATGGACATACCTTCAATTGCTAATCTATGTGTAGCCTTGATCGCCTCTATGACCCCAAATAAATAGGCATGAATAATCTATGTATCTCTCACTCTATACCACCCTTGGTGGCTGCATGATCCCTCCTTTTTATAAGGGAGAGCAGGGCAAGCCAAGCTGTCACATAACTCTCTACTAGTCTCTCCCATGCCACATGTGCCACCATACACCTCCCCATGCACACAAAGTCATGGCATACATCTCCACTCATGTAGTTCTCATTCCATGTATACTTTCTAAATGCATGCACACTATGTCCCTGCTCACATAAACCACTACACGGCCTCACATCTATGATGCAATTTGGCATTTGGAGTTGAGATCTGATAGGCTTGGTGTCTGACAAAGATAGTTATACCATTAGAAGTTCTTTTAATGGACCAACTAAAAACCTCAAGTCATAAACTTAGTCAATACATTTTTTCTACATTAATATTTTTATCTTTTCAAGTTTCCTATTTTGCCATGTTTATTCATGTCCATTTGGGATTTTTTTCTTAATTTCTTGACATTTCTTTTTTGAGAAAATAATAAATCATGGGAGTCCACGTGGCAGTCCAAAGGGCTTAGCACTGAAAAACCACCGCATCACAAACCCATTATTACTTGAGTAGTAATTGTTTAAAAAAGGGATAATTTTTTTTAAGGTAATAGTTAATTTTATTACCTTTTAAATCAATTTCACATTGAATTTTAGGCACATTTTCTTGCTCACATCTCAATTCATATAGTTTAGATAGAACCGTGGCTCATCCAAGCACAACCTGAAGGGTGTGGTTTGACATACTCATAGTTGTGGCTCGTTATAATAAACTTCTGTTGGTTTGTTGTGGTTAGGAAGCCAAGAAAGGTCAACGTAGCAAACCACTCCGGACGCTACGCTGTCAGCCGGTCAAGTGATGAGATATCTCCGGAGGTTCTCTAAATGTGAAAGAAATGGGGGGGGCATTGGATGAGACTTGTCTCAGAAGAAGTAGATGGGGCACCGCCGGCCCTTGGCCGCCGGCAGGATCGAGCCGTCGGGGCGGACGCCGGCGTCGCAGTCAACTTTCATGTCATGCTGGTGAGTGTCCCACGTCTTCACCCTGAACCGGATGGCCGCCTCCAGCCGCAGCCTGAACCAGACCTCCCCTGTGGCCGCCAAGTCAGCCCTGATCCGGGTCAACAGAGCCTGGTCAACGGCCAGCCCCGGCTCCGGCAGCTCCCCCCGGATGTCCGTCGTGTTCTTTGGCCGCTGGTAGAACGGCGGCAGCAGGGGCCTGGCGGTGCCGACGCTGTCGTCGTGGTAGAAGAGCTGGCCGCGCATGGCGTCGTCGTAGAAGATGCCGATCTTCTGATTAGGGTTTCGGAGCAGCACATGGAAGGAGAAGACGGCGGCGGTGCGGTTGTCGGAGAGGCCGGCGGCGGAGAAGTCGGCGAGGTGGAAGCGAGGGCGGTGGGGTCGGAGGCTGAGCCAGACGATGAAGACGAGGATGGCGGCGATGAGCGAGAGGCTGAGGAAGATGGAGCAGAAAACGCGGCAGACCCTGCTCGTCAACGTGTCCTGCATGCGCTTCGCCACGTGCTGGGTCCTATCCAGCCGGTGCTCGAATGGCGGCGGCGGCGGCTCCATGGTGGGCACGGGAGGCCCAGGAGGCTCCATGGTTGGGTTTAAGAGCTGAGGAGGTGGCGGCGGGACAAAGCCATTCTAGGGGGCTCTAAGCTCCAACATGGAAAGGAATAGATTCCAACGGCAGGGGAGGAATTAGGGTAGACGATGGTCTGTTATGGGGAGACGATGGAGAGCTGTGCCGTCTGGAGTGGGGAAAAGAACAATAAAGGAATGATGTACAGCTTAAGCCGGCGAAGGGCTTCAGGAAGCAGACTAGGGTTTCGCTTTGCCGTGGGAGAGAGGGAAGAGAGAAGGCACGAGAAACCTTGGGTTAACCACGTAGAAACATACCAACAGATTTCCTTTCACTGGTGGCAGCATTTACGTATAAGCGAGAGAGGGGGAGGAGAGAGAGAGAGAGAGAGAAGGGAGGGGAGTAGAGAGAGATCCTTGTTTTCATCAGCACCAGGGAAATATAAAATTTTGTTTACTGCTGTGATGAATATGCTTATAAATTTTCCAGTATAAACAAGTCAACGTGTCATTTCGTAGGTCATAGATAGTGCCAGTTGTATGCTAGAAAAATTCTCCACAGTCTACTCCCACTACAAGACGAGGCCTTCAGTAATTGCCGTTGACCTAAATGAGCAAATGACTATTTTACCCCACATTAGGAGTAAGAAGATAAGTAATTATGATACATGATAGGGGTATTATAGTACAAAGGAGGTTCCCATGCAGCCCCACGCCTCCTCGTCGTGAAACCCGCCGACCTTCGCGATGTTCTTTCACGAGAAGAGCCGAAGAAAGAAAGTCAATATATCTTCCTAAAAGAGCAGACTTGGAGACATCTCCCAGATCCTTCTCCGGCCCTTGCCAATGGCGGGTCGCTTCCTCCTCGGCCTTCTCTCTCTATCCGTGGCGCTGGGCGGGGCGGTCCCCCTGAAAGTCCTCTTCTACAAGGATACCTGCCCCGGGGCGGAGCTCATCTCCCGGGACGTCATGGAGAAGCACCTCCGGAGGGACCCCACCATTGCCGCGGGCATCATCCGCATGTTCTTTCACGATTGCTTCGTGAGGGTGAGCACCACTTGTTCTTGCTTCTTCTCCGGCGCCGGCGAGATGCCTGACCCGGAGAATCTTCCAGGGGTGCGATGGCTCCGTTCTCCTCGACACCACCGGCGACACAGTCGCGGAGAAGGAAGCCCCCCCAAACCTAACCCTGAGGGGCTTCGAGGTCATCGACGACATCAAGGCCGCCCTAGAGAGGAAGTGCAGGGGCACAGTCTCCTGCGCCGACGTCCTGGCCATGGCCGCCCGCGACAGCGTGGCCCTCTCCGGCGGCGCTGCCTACGAGGTACCCACCGGCAGACGGGACGGCGTCGTTTCGGATGCATCGGAGGTCCACTTGCCCGGGCCCTCCTTCTCCATTCTCGAAGCCATTAAAGCCTTCGAGGGGATCAATCTCACAGTCGTAGACCTCGTCACGCTGCTTGGTAACTAAGAGCATACCTTCATCTTCTACAATGTTAGAAGGCCTAATTCTTTTAAATTTCCAACAGGTGCTCACAGTATAGGGCTCTGTCACTGCGGCTTCTTCGTCGACAGGCTCTACAGCTTCCAGGGAACCGGCATGCCGGACCCATCCTTGGACGCCGGCCTCCTCGCAGCCCTCCGGCAGCGGTGCCCAGACTCCGCCGCCGCAGCGGAGAACATATCGGCGGACCCGACCGTGTTCATGAACCAAGCGACCTCCTCGCCCTTCACCTTGGACAGCTCCTTCTACCGCGGCGTCCTCCACAACAGGGCGGTGCTCCAGTTGGACCAGGAGCTCGCCTACGCCGACCTCAGCAACAGCCTGGCGGCGACGTTCCTGACCAGGCCCAATCTCTTCATCTGGAGTTTCTCCAAGTCAATGATCAGGCTGGGGAACGTGGGAGTGCTCAGCGGCGACCAGGGGGAAATAAGGCTAAACTGCCGACAAGTCAACGGCGTCGCGTAGAGCAGAGAGCAATCCCCAATCTGTTCGGTCAAATTCCCGGTTGACAATATTCGAGAAATTTTTCTCATTTATCTCTGTTGCACCAAACTTCTCACTGAGACAGCCTCCTGAAAGCTGTATCTTATGTTGGCCATCTCATGCCGATGTCGATGGTTGCCAACTGTTCCATCTAGTGGTCATATTTTCGAGGACGACTTCACCTTCCCGGAGCAATAGTCACTTACTGGTTAAGTCGATGATGGGGAATTAGAACATAGTGTCATGACGATTCACATCTCCGATAGTTTCCATGGTCTAGTAGAAGGCTCCATGAAAGATTTAGTAATATCTTAGAACCTTCTTTTGGCTCGATGGGTGTCGACACTTTTGAAGAAAGATCAGATTTTTGGAATATTTTCTACCTATATTTCTTAATTTTATATACTTTATATTTTATTTTTTAAGACAGATTTCTGATAGGTATACGAGTAGCTTATTTGCATGACTAAGTATATATCCAACATATTTTTTTGCCCAGATTATGAAAAATCGTCTTTGTTGTCAGTCCAGCCCACTAACACCGCAGATTATCTGATCCTATATTTCTCAATTTTTATATGATTTATATTTTATTTCTTAAGACCGGTTGCCGACCGGTGGCCACCCAGAGGAAGGGGGGTGCCGGGGTAGGCCCAAAGGCGGATTATTGGCATGACTAGGTTTTTATCCAACATATTTTCTGCCCAGATTATGGAAAATATGCTTTGTCGTTAGTCCAACCTGTTAACACCGCAGATTATCATCACATAAAAAATTGAATCTTATAATCTAGGGGAAATAACCCATAAATTAGCATGAACAATGACGAAAGAACATCAGAAAACTCATCCATAGAACCCCTCCGAGAAAAAAAATAAAAATAAAAAAACAAAGGATATCTCTTAGGTTCCATGGTTATTATGAACGAAGAAGCATATCCCATGGATGTCACCCACACACACTTCAGATGGTGAGCATCCGCCGTTGAACCAGTCGTCATCAGTTAGTTGACCAGGGCGCAGTTTCTCCGGATCTCACCCGCTGACCCGGTCTTCACTTCGATCCGCCCCATCTTCTCCATGGCGCCGGCGAATAGCTGGAAGAAGACCTCGGGAGGGCTGGAGACGAGCTTAGTGATGAAGGCCTTCGCGGCGGCGTTGGTAGTGAGGGCGGCGTCCGACTGGAAGAGCCCTCTCCTCTTGAGCAGGAGAGAGTAGTAGCCGAGGTCAAAGGTCCTAACGCTCCCTGGGTCCATCTCGACGATGGTGACGTTGTCGGCGAGGGAGGTGCATTTCTGCTTCAGTCTGGCGGCGTAGTTGCTGTCGAGGGCCGGGTCCTGGTCGCCCCTCCCGGTGAAGTTGTAGAGGCGGTTAGAGAAGGAGGTACAGTGGCCGACGCCGATAGTGTGAGCTCCTGTGGAGCCGAAAGCAGAGAGATTGTTAGTGACCCCGTTCAGAGCATCCTTGTTGAAAGATGGCGACGACGACGGAGGAGGATGAGGAAGAGGAGAACCCACCGGAGAGGAGGACGAGATCGGTGATGTTAAGACCCTTGCTGGCGTAGGCAACGGTAAGGTTCGCGAAGTTAAAGGTGGGAGGTGGGAGATTGAACAAGGCCTCGGTGAAGTTGGAGACCGTCCCGTCCCTGCGCCCTGTCGGCACGCTCCAAGATGGGCCACCCTGTTTGAAGAGGATCACAACACCTTTAATCGCCGCAATTATCGCATAATCAATGGATTAACTTATATGTACAATGAGCTTATATGTATTATATCTTATTGTTTTTCATGTTATACTTTGCGATACTGACCAAGTAGGAGGTTGACTTCGATGATCCAGGTTGAGTTTAAACTGTTAAAAAGTGTAATGGAAGACGTTCCTACTACTCACTATGGTTACGACGGAGTCCCTGGCCGCCAAAGCAACGATGTCGGCACAGGAGACCACACCGGGACATTCCTTCTCAATGAGGGCTTTGATGCCGTCGATGAAGCCGAAGCCGCGGATGCTGAGGTTCGGCGGTGAAACTTTCTCCGTCTGGCTGGCATTAGCGATCTTCGTAGAGTTGAGAAGGACTGAACCATCGCATCCCTGAGACGTGGAGATCACTCGAGCGTTAGCGGTATCCACGACAGTAGAAGAGGACCGAAGATGAGCAAGGAGGAAGAAATTACAGAAAGGAGGAGAAGAAAGGCAGGAGGAGGGAGAGGGAGCAAGATGAGGAAGGAGGGAGGAAGGAGGAGGATTGAATACATACCCTCACGAAACAGTCGTGGAAGTGCATCCTGATGAGTGCAGCAGCGAGAGATGGCGCTTTAGGTATGCGACTTCTTACGTAGTCCAGCACAATCTTCTCGGCATTGGGGCAGCTTTGGCCGTAGAACCCTAGGCTAAGCTGAGCCTGGGCACAGCTCGCAATGGCCAATACACCCATCACGACGATCACCATAGCCGAATTCATCCTGCCCATGTTCCCAAGGAACAGATCTCTCTTTCGCTCGCTAACCCTCTCTCTCTCTCCCCACAGGCTTCTATGATGCTCAGAAGATGCCCCTTGGTGGGAACAATTTATAGAACCTCGGAGAACCTCAACTCGGTGCTCAGCAGCAACGGGAACCGATTTGCCGTCGAGTATGTCCATCTTCTGCGCAGGTCGTACTCAATTAAAAACTCCAACTTTCTTGTGGAGATTTAAATAATACAATTATGATATTATTATAATTCGGATTTCAGTAGTTCTCTGCATGTTCCATCTCAACGACTCCTGCTGGAATAAATATCTCTTGGCGCTCCCCATCTCCTTGTGAGTCTCCAAATATTCCAGCCGGCACCGAGCGGCATGCTTACCGAGTTCTGAAGTGGGGATGGAGTTTTTTTAATGAAAGATTTGGTGAAGGTTAATCCAACTGCCTCCCATGTCACTTCACTGATAGTTTCTTAATGAATTTAGTCCGAGTCTCTGTGCGAACGATGTTAAAAACCTCATTTAGCTCGCGAATGCTCTGAAATTTCACCGATCATTCATTGGTAGATGTGTATGTACTCCGAGCGTGCGATCGAGAGAGCGAGCGAGAGAGAGAGAGACGAAAGAGAGGCAACATAATCGTGTGGAAGTCGATTATTGAGCGCAGACGCTGGCTTTCCTTGTGGTTGCTGACGAGTCGGTGGAATCTGAATGAGGAAAGATTCAATTATTACATGGGGCCTTTGATTGAGTCTCTTTTAAGATCATGGAGCAGGTCATGGACCTTAGTAAGAGATGACTGAACCCAGCAGTGCCATTCAGAAAAGAAGATCATATGGACAACAGCTGATTGGAGGGTTGTGAACATTTGTTTAATCCATTTATATCGTGGACTAGGTCTCTCCATTGCTATCTCTCTTTTTGTCCGTTTGTCTCTCCTTCTCCAGGATGGTCCAGACCCCACAGACATGTTTTCTAGCAATACGAAATGCAATGCGCTTTATGAGAGAAACCGACCACACAAAAATCCCAATAGAGATCTGTCATAGTATGCACTTCCTTCGATCACTTTTCAGCCACAGAGAGTCGTTACTCTCTCCCTCCACGCACAGGACTTTTCTCACATCCTCCATCGTGTGGGTCTTAAGTTGTTCCTCCAAGCAACTGCTCCCTCATTTTATGTGGAGGACCACCGCAAGTGTCGTCGTAGTTTGTGACATGGGGTTACTGTATTTGCGTATAAACGCATCGAAATCAATCACCCAGCGGTCATTACGGTCTTCACCGTTTCGTTTCTCTCTCTAATATTAAAAACGTGCGTACAAACTTTATAATTTCCAACGATACGACTCTGCTGTCTCTCAATTTTGTATTGCTGGTGTTTGCAACCGACAAAAAAAGATAGCGTTGTCGAAAGTCAGATGTCTGGGGATTTGGGCGTTGGGAAGGAGTTTATCCAATGAAAGCCCAAGAAAATGGACTCTTAATGAGGCTCGGCCGTCCAGCTCACTGTATGGTTGACCTAAACGGTGGAGGTGGGGGTGCCACAGGGTCCTACTCGTGCCCTACTGAAGCCCAAGTTTGACCAATATATGCATCATGGGCAACTCGGGAGATTCAGTTCGGTCCATGCTATTTGGAGAAAAAATGGTTATTTTTTCTGATTTCCATGAAAATACCGATGACTAGGGGTATCAGTTCTCCGGATCAAGTCCGAAGCACATTCTGCCCCAATATTTGTGGCTCGGAGCCAGAACTCAAGCTCAGAAAGAAGAAAACTCTGGTTCAGTCTAGGTAGCCTTTATCTAAGCCGACCAAATCTAGGCCCAGAGCCTAGGACCTATTTTTCTTGATATACGACTGTTTAGGAAAACATCTAGTATGCCTCTCTCTCTCTCTATCTATCTATATATATATATATATATATATATATATATATATATATATCGGCGTATGTGTATGTCTGTATCTGTCGCGTATGGATATGGAGAACCGGGGCAGTCCTACTCACGCAATGCTTAGCGGCCAACCCATTGGCCATTGGCTGGCTCTTGTGTAGCCCAGAACCTAATAAAAGCCGAACATGGTCAGGCTGAAGTTAGACGACCTGCTTTTTAATATATTCAAGCTTGTCAGAATGACCGTTCGTGCTCGATCGACATGGAGAAGAAGTGCTCAATATTTCATTATCCGGGACCTACGATATCTTCCTGCTGGAAGAGTCACTGCGGGGTACGCTAAGATTCGCCAACTGGTCTGAGGAATTCAAGTTTTCTGAAGATGATTCGGGTTTTGGAATCTAACGACTTCCCGATTCCAAAACCTCTTTAATATTGTATAGTATGATGATTGAACGATAGCCTTCAAGGGGTTAACTCTCTAATTCATATATGTATATTTAGTTGGTATTTCTGTGGGGAGAGAGAGAGAGGGAAAGGCCTTCCAAAAGTTTATATTACGAGTACTCTTAGAAACTTCACCTAGTGATTACAGTTTGGTCATTTATTTGAGAAGGATACAACCAGAGCCTGATCAAATAATAGAACCTATTGGGTATCCATGAGGATGTTTGGATAGTCTGCTCTTTGTCACCGTAATGAGATTCTATATAAATATTAATAAACGTCAGGTCTTTCCCAGTAGTTCTCTGGAGCCCTAATCTCGGTCATTTCTCCAGAGTGCGTATGACCATTTTGGTGAGCCGGTCAATGCTTGAGTTCGAAGGCGAAGAAGAAACTTTCTCTGGGATTAACCAAGGCCATAGTGAGCTTTGTGAAGTTCAGTCCCATGTCCATGAGGAAGAGCTTTAGTCCATCTTGGTATTGGGGCTAACCCCACTATCGATAATTCCCATTTGGGTTCTCACTTGCTACATATATCTGAATTGAAAAGGGTGAAAGTATTTCGGGCGAGATCAGAAAACCAAGCAACAGAGACCACCCGTTTATTCTAGGCTTGGTCGATGGTTTGTCAAGCTCTGGGTTATCAGTCAGGAAAGGAAAGGGACGGCTCTGTACTCTATCGTAGTGTAGCTCCAGCAGCTAGCCACCGGCGGTCACCTCTGGCCCAATCTTCCCCATGATCCTTCTATTGAAGCATATGTTTGCTCTCAATCATAGAAACGTACCGCTTTTGACCCGGACTGCGACAAGCCTTTTGACTTGAGCTGTGTGCTGTGTGCTGTGTGCTGTGTGCTATGTGTGGACACGAGGTCAAGATGAGTAATGATAATATTCTCATTCTTGAAACAGGAGCGTGAAGGCG
This sequence comes from Spirodela intermedia, assembly GCA_902729315.2. Taxonomy (NCBI): domain Eukaryota; kingdom Viridiplantae; phylum Streptophyta; class Magnoliopsida; order Alismatales; family Araceae; genus Spirodela; species Spirodela intermedia. The sequence continues at coordinate 4,275,743 of LR746278.1, forward strand.
TTAAGCCTTGTCAAGAAACAGGAGCGTGAAGATCGTTGGAAACAGTGACACTCCGGCAGTTTCTTCAGTGAAGACTATTTCAAATTGTTTATTATTTCTTAAGTTTTGTTGTTTTTAATCCTGATCGTCCATCTCTTTTAAGTTATAACGGCTGAGATGAAAGTTACGTGAAAAATGTGGGGCCCACAAATTGCAACTGTCTTTAACGACCATTACTCTCGCTCTTTCCTATAAATTGTACTCAATGTGTTTGATGAAATGCGAGAAGTAGAGAGGCTGCTCTGTTTTCTTTGAAAATATTCGTGCCTTGATTCTTCCTCATTCTCTTCAGTTCCTTTGATTCCAACATTTGGAATCAGAGCCTGGTTGCGGAGACAAGACAGAAGATGCTGCACTGTGGAGATGCTACGGAAGGCAAGAGGTCGTTCGTTGCAAGCGGAGCTGTGAAAGGACCTGGAGATGTCGGATATCCAAGTACGTTCCCATCTTGAATAAGACCACTTATCAAGTGTGGGCGATGTGTATGCAACTCCACTTAGAGGCTCACAACTTAGGGGATGCTATTGAGCCAGAGACAATAGCAAGAAAGAAGGATCGACAAGCCCTCTCTGTGATGCTCGGAGCCGTGTTAGAAGACATCTAGACACAACTTGACATCACAAAAATGGCAAAAGAAACTTGGGAGCTTTTCAAAGCGAAATATGTGGGAGTGACCTGTCTCACGAAATCAAGACTTCAAGGTCTCAGGCGAGAATTTGAGATGCTTCAAATTGGAGATGATGAAACTGTGACAGACTTCGTCGGAAAATTGTCTTGAGTTGTCACTCAAATCAGAAATTTGGGTGAAAAGCTAGAGGAAGGTGTTGTTGTTGCTAAGCTTCTTCGAGCAACATCAGGGAGATTTGATCCAATAAAAACGTCTCTCGAGCAATTTGGCGACATCGACTCCATGCCATTTGAAGAAACAGTGGGATCTCTTAAGATCTACGAAGAGAAGCTCAAATCTCGTTAGCAAAAACAGGAGGAACAAGTCCTTTTTTCTCACGGGACTGAGAAAACAAAGGGTAGAAATCTTTATGGCAGAGGACATGGCCAAGGTCAGGGGCGTGGCCGAGGTAGAGGATGAAGCAATGAGAGAGGCTCAGATGAAAATTGGAAGCCTCGTGACAAATCCACAATGAAATGCTTCAATTGTGATAAAATGGGGCATTATGCATTTGAATGCTATGCAAAGAAAAAGGAGGAGAAAGCTTACCTCACGAAGACTGATGAAAAAGCCGAGTCAATGCTTCTAATGGCAACCCTACTACAAGGTGCAATGGAGACTCAAATCAAAGATGGGATGTGGTACTTAGACACAGGTGCCACAAATCACATGACTGGAGATCGAAATCTATTTTATGAACTCACTGAATCACCCGGAAGAGTAGTGAAATTCGGTGACGGCTCCAATATCGACATATTAGACAAAGGCAGCATTCTAGTAAGTTGTCAAGACGGAAGTAAGTTGACCCTCAACAATGTACTATATGCTCCTAGACTCAAGACTCACATTCTTAGCCTCGACCACTTAGATGATTAATGAGTCAAAATTGAGATGGAATCAGACTATCTACAATCCTCGATCAACAAAGAAGACTTTTAGTACGGGTAAATTGAAACTGATAATTAATTATCATTTTCTTGTCTCAAAAGAAGATAAGACCGAGTGGATTTAACATCGGAGGTATGGCCACCTTAATTTCAACTCTCTAAAGTCCCTTCCCAATGTTGTGTTGCCTCCACTTCAAATGCTCAAGAGTGTATGTCGAGATTGTATAGCTTCTAAACATCCTCGACATACCTTTTCCTCTACTTCACTATTCAGAGCTAACACTCCATTAGAGCTGATTTATGGAGATCTTTGTGGCCCGATCGTGCCAAGCACATACAGAGGTAATCGATATTTCTTCCTAATTATAGATGATTATTCCTGATTAATATGGGTTGCTTTTTTGTAGTAGAAGAGGGAAGCTCTTCAGACATTTGTGAGATTTAAAACCATGATTGAGACAGAGAAGAAAGTCAAAATCAGTATTTTCTGAACTAATAGAGGGGGGGAATTTAATTCTATGGAATTTGATTATTTCTATTCTCAACATGGAATCAAATGACATCTCATAACCCCCTACTCACCTTAACAAAATGAAATTGTTGAGAGAAAGAATAGAACCATAAAGGAAATAGTTCGATGTATGTTGAGAAGCAAGTATTTACCACCTGAGCTATGGGGCGAAGTCGTGAACACAAGCATCTACATCCTTAATCGATCACCTACAAAGAACCTCAATGGAGTCGCACCATATGAAGTTTAGAGTGGATCTAAACCAAATGTGGCACACTTTAGAGTGTTTGGTTCACTAGCTCATGTAAAGATACTTAGACAACACTTGACCAAGCTACAAGACAGAAGTAAACCTATGGTATTCATTGGATACGAAGTGGGGACTAAACCTTATAGATGTTTCGATCATCAAGAAAATAAAGTTCACATCAGTCGCGATGTGATTTTTGAAGAAGATAGTCAATGGGAGCGGAATTCTTCTAAGAAAAAATGATGAAATAATTTGAGATGTGTGATCTAGGCCTTCCTACCTCTTATCTGGGATTGAAGTAGAACAATTCGGAGATATGATCAGATTAAAGTAACAAAGTTATGCTCTGCGAATACTTGAACATTCTGGAATGCAAGAATGCAATCTTGCTGTCACATCACTTAAAGCTCGTTTCAAGTTCAGTAATGAAGACAAGTGTCAATAAGTTGACCCAACAAAATTCCGGAGCATAATTGGGAGCTTGAAGTATTTAGTTCACACTCGGCCTGATCTGACCTACTCCGTGGGTTATCTCAGTAGGTACATGGAAGCACCTACCATAGAGCATATGGCAACATTGAAACAGATTCTCCGATATGTTAGAGGCACTACTAATCTCGGATTACTATACAAAAAGGACACAAACTTCACTATATCAAGATATAGTGACAACGATCAGGGGGTGACACTTCTGATTAGAAAAGTACAACTAGAGTATTCTTCTTCCTTGGACCAAATCTGATAAGCTGGACATCACAAAGCATAAAATTGTTGCTCTCTCTTAATGTGAAGCTGAATATGTGGCAGCCACTACAGTAACTTATCAAGGAATTTGATTGGGAAGACTCGTCGGCGAACTGATGATGAGAAAACCAACTGTGGTAAAATTATTTATCGACAACAAAGTCAACAATTGCATTGTCCAAGAATCTAGTTTACCACAATAGATCGAAACACATTGATATACGTTGTCATTTCATTCGATCTTACTTTGAAGATAAACTAACTGAAGTGGAACACATCGTCACAGCAGAATAGATAGTTGACATACTCACGAAAGCATTGAGAAAAACTTGTTTCGATGAACTTCACCAGACACTGAGCATGTTTGAAGACGGCAGAAATACTAGGCTTAGAGGGGGGATTGATGGCGTTAAGCCCAGTCAAGAAACAAGAGCGTGAAGATTGCCAGAAACAAGGCGACACTCCGACAGTTTCTCCAGCGAAGACTATTTCAAATTGTTTATTATTTCTTAAGTTTTGTTGTTTTTAATCTTGTGTCCATCTCTTCTAAGTTATAGGCTGAGATGAAAGCTACATGGAAAACGTGACCCCACGAATCGTAACTGTCTTTAACGACCGTTACTCTCACTCTATCCTATAAATTGTACTCAACATATTCGATGAAATGCAAGAAGTAGAGAGGCTGCTTTGTTTTCTTTGAAAACATTCATCCCTTGATCCTTTCTCATTCTCTCTTCAGATCCTTTAATCCCAACATACATGGCAACATTCTATGAACTATGTTAAATCTGGTGTGTTCCTCTATTCTCACCTCTCCCTCTTCTCTCTCTTGTGTTTTGCATCATTCTTCTGCGATGTAGGAGCAGGAACGAGGATGCTTTCTTCCCGTAACAAGGGGAGGTGAGGGAGGGAAGGGGGAAAGGGAGAGAGAGAGAGAGAGAGAGAGAGAGAGAGAGGGAGAGAGAGGGAGAGAGAGGGAGAGAGAGTTAAACTTGTACAGAGGAGAATTCGGACATCTAAACTACCTGCTAGACTAACATGACATAAGACCTAGAACAAATCAACTATTTGAGAAATCTCACTCGTTCATAATCCTTGCCGCACCCCACACCCCACACCGGGAGATTTGCTCATTGGGAAGATGGGGATCCAGCGGTGGTATGGGAGAACGACGTTTCTTTTCCCTTTTCAATGCAAGAGTATTCTGACATCCATATGTGTCGTATTAAACTTTACTGTCTGTCACCTAAAACATACAACCTTAAGAGGTGAGAATCCTGGAATTTGATACCACGTCAAAATAATGCAAGATCAAATTTTAACCTTGGTACCGAATAAATACAACCTATCTGCTTAATTACATGATATTTTGATTCCTTTGAATCTGATACTTTGATCGATGAGATACTGGAATCAATGCCCGTTATGTGAGATCGCTCAGAAACTTCCCGGGAATCACAGATCAAAAACAATGCATCGGACATGATTTGTATCTTCTGATCAAATTTAATAAATTCTATTAAATTTGATAGCTATGTGTGTGAGATAGGCTCTCTGTTGCCCCGTATATGTAGGGTCATCAAATCTGTACGGAAACATCAGATCCAGCTGTGATTTAAAACCAAACTTTTAATAAAAAATCTATAAACGCAGCCAGCACAGTTGGCATCAACGAAATTCATACTGTTGACTTGTCCTTTTACGTTTTCAGGGAAATGGCGTCCACCTCAACCTGTCGTTATTCAATATTCTTCAACATTCTTGCTACCTCTCGCATCCTCGGTAGAACATCTTTTCTATAGCTAGTGGGGACAGTTGCTTACCGTGTTCCGGCGGGGGGGAGAGAGAGAGAGGGAAAGCCTTACCAATAATCACTTTGTAAATATTTGAATCTGGTTCTGACATATTTTGACTAACCCTACGAAGTCATCCCTTTCTTATTTTTCGTCCATAAGGTTTTTCCGGGTCAACTTTCGAATTCTCTTGATACAACTACCCCAACTACGAAGAGGCATTACCTTGTATTTTCAGTACTTCAAGGCCAGACTCTGGTAAAATCTCCAACCTGGCCGGGGAATTATAATTGGCACGGTTATTCTCCACTTCCTTGGCCCAGTGACTCTTACATATGTTTCTTCGTAAAGGATCGAAAGTGATAATAAATGTGAAATAAGAGAAATTGCAATCCAAATTTGATGGTTATCGTGACCTAGAGGTGTGCACAATTGTCCATAAGGACTGGAACAAGAGAGAGAGAGAGAGAGAGAGAGAGAGAGAGAGAGAGAGAGAGAGAGAGAGAGGGGAAACCAAACCCTTCCACCTTATTTCTTTCCATTTGGTAAACTTGTGAAAACCCTAGTTCCTGAGGGCACACTGCTTCCGGATTTCCCCTGGCTCCCAGTGAGGACGCCAATATTGCCCATATTTACCATCGACACGCCGAAGTCTTCGAAGAACTCAGTCGGTGGTGCATTGGCCTGGCGGAGCACGTAGGCCCTGGTCTCTGGATCGTCAAGGAGGGCGGCATCGGACTCGAAGAGCCCCCGTCTCTTTGAGACCAGGGTAAAGTAACTGTTGTCGAAGGAGAGAAAGCTGCCGGGGTCCATTTCTATCGGCTTAATGGCATCTGCCGGGAGCGGGGAGCACTTGCCCCTCAGCTTCGGCACGTACGTTTTGTCAAGGGCCGGGTCGGTATCGGTATTGTCCCCCCTGCCTGAGAAGTTGTAGATCCGGTTGGTGACTGTGAAGCAGTGGGCGTTCCCGAGAGTGTGAGCTCCTGATGCAGAAGGTTCACCTCCGGTTAGATCCCTCTCTTTCTCTACCTCTCTCTCGCCCATTCACCAGCTCTTTCTCTGTAATTTTTTTCATATATATATATATATATATATATATCAGACCTGAGAGAACGACGAGGTCCTTGACGCTGAGGCCCTGGGCGGCGAACTGGGACTTGAGGCTGGAGATGTTCGCCGTGAAGCCCGGGAGCATGTTCAGGGCTTCGCTCATGATGGAGACCCGCCCATCGCGGCGACCGGTGGGCACTTCTCAGTAGGGTCCCTTGGCCTGCAGACGGTCAGAATCAGCAAGCGACGGGAGAATGATTTACGCATGATACTCTACGTGGGACTAGTATCAGCAGCCCAACCAAAGAGACGACATCCCTAACGACAAGAGCCAGGACATCAGCGCAGGAGACGGTCGAGGGGCAGGCCTTCTCGAGGTTGGCCTTGATCGTGTCGATGACCTTGTAACCTCGAAGGAAGGAGTTTGGGATTGCGTCTTTCTCCGCCGGGTTGCTGCTGTCGGTGGCATTCAGCAGGATCGATGCATCACACCCCTGCATGTAGAAGGGTCATCGAAATAGTCCCACATTGGTTGGATTTAATGAACTACGGAGGTTTATTATCTCTCTGAGGTGAGCGTTGTAGCAAGTAACATACCCGGACAAAACAATCATGGAAGAAGAACCTCAGGAGGGAACCGCCGAGAGTTGGAGACACCCTCATCACCCGGTTGATCTCTGCCCGGACAATCGCCTCAGCGTTCGGACAACTTTTCCTGTAGAACCTACCTCCAACTGGGCATCGGCGGAGCCCAGGAGGAGGAGGAGGACGAGGACGGCAGGGAAGACGATGGTGCAACATTGGCGAGCCGTGTCTTTTAGGTAACGGACAGGAAGGCTCTGAGGAATGCGGATGGGAATGTCTCTCTCCCTTGTTCCTCAGTTCCTTTATAGTAGTCCTGGAACCTCAGAAACTGAAGGCAGATCCGAAATATTAAGCTTCAGAGATTCTTTAGTAGGATAGGAGATGTGGTGGGTAGAGTATCTTGTTGGAGATGGAGACGGCAGCAATAAGCTTATAGGACAAGCATCCGGCCATTAGTTGAGCATGGGGGTTTCAGAGGGAGAACAATTCAGCCAAGAGCTGCTCCGCTAGTGGCTGTCAATCGAGACCGCGTCGTGTTGACTCACCAAATCCCTCGAGCTCCCCAACTCCCACCCCGACTGTCTGAGAAGAAGGCAACACCAGCTTCATGCGCCGGACCTTCCCGGAAGAGACGGCAACGCTGTTGCCGCTGCCGGCGAGTTCTAAGGATCTGAGAGTGATAATGGAACTCGGTAAACTCGTAGTTAAAGAGCCTGAAGTTCTATCTTCTATTATTGAGTGAGCATAACTAAAGGTAATTTAATACTCACATTTTCGCTCTCCCTCTGGTAAATCCGCTTCCCACTTAATCCCCCCAGTCTCCTACCCCCCTCCGGCCCCAAATCTGGATGATGATTGATCTTATCCATGGTATCAAATCCAAGTCATCATGGAGAGCCGCCCTCCTCCTCCTAAGCTTTCCACGGCTTTTTGTCGGCGGCCGAGGAACGAGAGACGGGTCTAGGTTCCTACGCACCTGACTAGGGTACAGTTTGATGTTTGAATTATTTCAATTAATTTAATAACGTAGGGTACAGTTTTTTATGTGCACGTTTAATATTAAATGGAGTACAATCACGTGCTCCGTCATGACTTCCAACAGTCAAAGATCTGAGGATGATTTCCAATGACATCTAATAACAGCCTTGACCCAGACTGTCCGCGGGCTCAATCTCCATCAGAGGAAAGCCCGAGGAAACGCCCTCGAGGGCTAACCAATATAGAAGTGAGGCCGCCGGTAGATAGGGCATAGGCTGCCAACGAGGACTTTCAGCTTCTATTCTGTACGATATCAAAGAACAAACTTAACTATAAAGGCAATAACATATCAAACATGAGAGTCATTATACACATGGATATATAGATATAGAGAGGGAGAGAACTATACGAGTGAATGTAAGCGAGCTATATGATAAGAAAACTATATCCTAAATATTTATTTTGTACCATATAACAAACAAGAACTGCCTAGACCCACTTACAAATATTAAACTTGAGACATTTCGCCAATGATAGAGAGAGTGATTGTAGTTATGTGAAGAAACTTATTATAACAAATTTGAAATTTATACTTACCACAGCTCTAATTGGTGTAAATAAAGACAAAAAGATTAACCACGAATCATTATCGAAACCTATGTGAGTCAATATAAGACGGTCATATTATATAGTGAAACAATCTTTGTAGTTCTGTTTTGTATCACATTGAAAAGCCCAAAACTCGCTTAGATGTGGAATGAGTTGGGATTGAGTGGACTTATTTCCTTCATGAAATAGATTCTGCTGGGCCAGAGCCACGTAACTTACTCTTTCTGAGTTGGGGAGTTGGAGAACTTGAAAGTTACCTGTGACTAACCTTTCTATGTTTCTGATATGCATGCCACAGTGGTCTTCTGATTTTTTTGTGGTAGTGAAGTTGTGTAAGCAATCCAATTGGTGCCATTCAATCACCACTTCCCATTTAGTGACGATCTATGACTTCAAGAGAAGAATTAAATACGGTATCTAGAGTCTACACCTAGTCTATATTAATTTTCTAAAAATAAGGTCTCTTCTTTTTCCATATATGAGTCAATGTGAGGAAGAATTTCACTCAAAATTCAATAATTTACAATGTTCCCACCTTGATGCCAATCATAACTATTTAATGTACTAACAGGCTTGGTAGACTCATAGTAGAGAGAAAACAACATCTCAAGGGAGGCAATGACAAGAGAAGCAGATCTTAAAAAACCAAATAAAGTGTTCAATTCTTAAATCTCTCATATATTACATTGCCTCCTCATATGTCAGGAATGGTGGATCAAATTCTACCTTAACAATCTAATCTCGTAAGTAGATGCTCTTTAGGAGTTTCCTGAATAGAACTATTGAGTGGCATATTAACGCATGCCTCTTTTGCATGACACAATTTTGGCATATTTTCTCTTGTAAAAGTAGATTGATTGTTTGTACCTATAAATGTTAATGTTTTCTAGGCTTAGGTTGAGTCTAGTATAACCATCTTCTTCAACTCTTTGAAGTCATGCTTGTTTTAGTACGTCTCTGGGTGCTTTCTAATTTTATATATGTGCCTATTTGCATCCCATTGATTGCTAGTATTTTATTTGATTGTTACTTATCTAATTATGGAGTGGGAATTTTTATCTTTAGAACTATTACTTTTGATGCTAAAAAAGCATATTTTTGTGCACAATCTAAATTTTAATTTGTTAGAAGTTTTCATAAATGATTTGAAGTACTAACTAAAATGTTTAAATTTTTTATTTTAATTTGATGAACTCTTAGATAATGAGATGAAAATTATTGAAACATAGATGATAATAATGGATTATTAATCAGAAATTTTTTCTTTCTATATGATTGTTCAAATATTTCAACAATTTTTAAGCCATTTGAATTGTGTAAGTTATGAGCACGTCTCTAGAATTATGATCCTAGAAACAGTAAAAAATGTAACTTTACGTTTATCCACCTTTGTAGGGCTATAGCCTTGAACATTTATAACAGCTTTAGGCTCTTATAGTGAAGAACTTCTATTAACATCTCCTTAGAGAAAAGATACCAATTTCTTGAAAACTATGAAAGATTGTTATTCATTTAATAGGCTTCACCATTGACTTATCTAATAACAAATCTACATTTTAAACTTGTAATTTATTTATAATAGTATATTATCTCCACTGTTTTTGGAGCTTATATTTACCAAACTATCTCATGAGTTGTGGCACTTAATTTAGCTTGATAGGATAAATAATCATCTTTAGTTGTTGGTTTTGTGAAGTGTGATAGAATTATGAATCTACTTTCCATATAGTTACTATGTAAGCTTTTTTGGTCTAAAGCTAGAAAAAAATAGTAATCTTTTGTTGAAAATGTTAGAAGAAGGGTTGTTCAGATATTTTATCTCACGACACAAGCATACTTGTGTCTAATGAATATTTATCTCCATGATCATACTATGTAGATTCTAATAATATTACATTAAACATGTCAAAATTAACCTTTTGAGTCTATTCAACTTTATCTAACTTTTAAAACAGTCTATTCAATCTGCATCTCTCTCTACTTTCATACTCTTTCTTACTTGACCAAGGATTTGGTTGCATTGTAACTTCCAATTAGTTACCAATGAATTAGGTCACAATGTCCTCATGATTATTTTACCACTTCCTTTTCTTTTCCATTCTATGTTAGATATGGTGATGGATGTATACGTTCCCAAATGCATACATCATGGTTATTTTCAGTTGAAGATCATTCACTCCTAGTTATGAAAGTTCAATCTATGCCTAATTTTAGTCTTGCCATGCAATTAAATAATTTATCCTTCCTGAACATGGTGAATGGAAACTTTTTAATACACTTTTTAACTATCATGATATGTTTATGTTGTCTCCAAACCTCACTTTTGACCGAAAGTGAATTCATTAGAAGAAATACTTTATGAAGAAGCATGGATGGGATTTAATTGTTGACCACATTTTCAACTAGATAAATGACAAATTAGTATTAAATTATATCATTTCAGAGCTTACGCTACTCTAAAATTGTGATTAGGATATTAAAAAAAGTTATCAATTTACTTCAAGTTTTGAACACTTCTGGAGTATAGGAATTTTATGATTAGTTGAAGCACCAAGAGGAGGGTAATTGTGATTTCTAAAAAGTTATGCAATATTTTTAATCCTAAATTAACTTACTACATAAGTTGGTTTGTGTTGACACAAGTAATGTATGTTTTAATTGAAAGGGATTATGTGTCAACACATGTGTTAATTCATGTTTGCAAAAATAAGACCTTTTAGCACCCTCACTAACAATGCATAACTTTTATACTTGTTGGCCTCTCACCTGGCTACTTCTAATTTTTTAGCATCTCATCCTCTAGATTTTGATTATTCATCTCTAGATAGATACACACTAAACTTAGTGAGATCAGCATCCCAGGTCTTAAGTTTCTCTTTGCAAAGACCTTTCAACATATTATTCTTTTTGGGGCCAAAAAGAATCAAGCACCTCATGCCTTTCTCAAAACTAATTTCCTCTCACAACTCTATTGCCTCAAAGCCTGATGGAGAGCAATAATTCTAGTTGTATAGGCGTGAAGAAGTCAATTCAGAGCACTAAGTCTTCTCTTACAAGTTGGTATTCTTTTTGTAATAATTTCTCATTTTTTTCTCTTCTAATGTTTAAGATGGCATGCTAGAGTCTTACTATGTACACAATTTCTACATATCAATTGTGTAGTCTTCTGCTGTGTCACTATCAAGATAATGTTTCTAAACTTGAATCTTTGATCTATTCTTTATTTTTCGTTGATTAGATATTTATAACAACTTGCAAAGTATATATAAAATTACATAGAAATAATATATAAAAATTAAACACTACACCATAATGATTAGATGGTCATGAGTATAATTTGTATGAAATGTTCTATGTTCTATGTTGTAATATATATTGCATGTGTCAACACATGTCATATGATCCTATGTGAAATATAATTAATATTTATCTATAGTTCTTTCTTCAATTAGTAATGTCTTATTTTAAAATATTCCTATGAGAGAAAATAACTTAATCTCAAGGCTGAAAACTTAAAATTTAGATGCTAGAACAAAAATCGTAATACTTGGCCTAATAATTCAATATATGATTAATACGATCAGATCATCGAATATAAAATGTTATCTTCACATCAAATATAAGTAAAATACATAAATCAAAACTCAATTTCTCTTCTCTTGATTTAAAATATGAATCAATGATTTCAATAAATTTTCATTTGTAATGATCAAAATCAAGGGCATCAACAAGGTCAACCATATAAGATATTTTGGGTCACTCTCTATCAAGCTTTTTGCATTCTCAACTACTTTGACCACATTGGCCTACTAAATTTCTACCCTCACCCACTCCAAGGGTGAAGGCAAATCTCATTGTCATCTCATTCATCTTTATTAACTATTTCTCCACAACTTGTGGGCATTGGCTTCAATGAGTTATTCCTACATCTTCTGAATACTTTAAGTTTGATTTACTTAGCATGACCAAAAATTGAGTATTATGACACAATATTATTAGAGGGTACAAATCTAGTTTCTTTCCAAATAGAAGAAGGCATTTCTTGTCTTTAAATACATGAAGAGGATAACCTACATGTGCAGTTCACAAATACTTGCTGATTGTTGTTTGCGTCAGACTTGGCATAGATCTCTATAACATGCTTTCACAACATTTTCTGCACTTGTCACCTAAAGCTTGACTCCAATTGTCTCATCCATGCTTTTGAAATGTCACCTTGTTATTCCACTTAGTACCTAGTTTACATTGTCCTTGCAGTAGTCACATATATCTGTCAAGTATTCCCCTCCAACTAAGTGTGAGTTCTTCAGATGCCCCTCCACACTTGCCATGTCATAACTTGGATATGGACAACTCTACAACAGCCAGGCTTGCATGGATGCATGTCTCTTGTCGAGTCACACTCTTACGCAAGTCAATTGTGGCATCACACAACATGTGTGCATGCCACAGCTCAATGCAGAATGTTCAATAACCCTATAACAATATAAGGACCTCAAGTATAGGTTTTAAACATATTGGTGCTCTCACAAGAAGGCTTTGGCAATATTGAGAGGGAACAAGGAAAGAGCTTGCTGTGAAATAAAACTAAAGTGTTATAAACATCACTAGTGGATCAAAATCGTAATATGTGAAATCAATATAAAGAAGATGAAAATTTTGAATCCAAATGAAAAGGCACTAAAAATTGAACACCAAGACTTGCGTGCTTTGGAGAAATCATCCTAAATATGCAAAGAGAGCTGAAATATTTCTTTGAAAAAATAATAAATGGAAAGAGTGCCTTACAAAATATATGGATATCCTTTTTTCTTTCAATGCATAATGTCTTCCTCTTCAAGTAGAAAAGAAAGGCTAAAAATAGAAGAAGTAGAATCCTCCTCTTCTCTCACTAGCCCAACATCTTCTTTCACCCTTCTCACTCTACGACTCTTCCCAACTCTCACTAATCCATAGGATACCTTTTCCTGCATCCCTCTCCTGGAGGAAAAGGAGGGAGAGAAACCAAGAGAGAGAATGAGGGCGGTTATAGCACGCCCTGTTGTTTCTTGGGCCGTTTATAACGCCCCACTAGTTAAATGAGTCAAGAAACAACAGGAGCCCTCTTCACTAGAGATAGATAGATATGAACATAAATATGCCTTAGATGAATAAAGAGAAAGAATTGGCAAATTGATTACCGAATTTGGATTGACGAGCTTGATCACTCATTATTGATTGCGGGATGATTGGATCATACAAATTTATTCAATGTTTGGGGCTGTCGCCATGGGAGGAGATATTGCTAATGATTTGGGTCCAGCAAATCAGCGTGCGTGGTTTGATTTTGGCCCTTTGCAGTGCAATTTGGGTGGGGAGGAAGCAGGAGAAGATTGCTCAGGAGCCGGAGGTGACGCTGCCATTGAAGATCTCGATGGTGTCCCCATGGCGGACGTCGTGCCAGCGAAAGGAGCGGTCCTCGTCCATCACGTTCTGCCTGTAGATGAAGAAGTAACCCTCAGCCGGGAGATTGACCTGCTGCTTCTCCTGCAGCCTTATCAGCTCCCTCCTCAGCTCCTTGACGTTCTCCCACCCATTGACTTCAACTGCTATCTTCTTCGTTCCGCATTTGGGCAGCACCATTACCCTAAGCCGCTTTGCAGACGGCGACGGCGAATGGAGTTGACGCGGCGGCATCTCCGACTGGTCCACGGGCTCCTCTGCCTTCAAGGCGGGTCTCTCCGCGCTGAACTCCGGCGGCATCTCTAGGAAAAGACGGACTCTGGAGTCCTGGAGGATGCCGTAGTGCTCTGTGTTGTGGTGATCTTCCAAAACCCGGCCCTCGAAGACGAGCCTCTGCCGGGCCACAGGGAAGCCATGGAACTTCTGGATCATCTCCTTCATCTCTTGGACGGTGGCAAAGAACCAGACCTCGATAATGAAGACCCTGCCTTCCGGGGTCTCGAATGTCACGTCCATGGCTTCTTCTTCCCTCTCCAATTACCACGTTCGTGACCTTCTTATCCCTGGATTGCACCTCTCGTTTTCCATCTCCCTGCGAACGAGAACGGACCTACTTATTCGGAAGCAGTTTCTCCTCCCATAGACTCGCCAGTTGGTTACAAAAGAAGCTTCTCCATTCAGACGGTTAGGAGCCGATACCCAGATCCTCTATCTCTCTCTCTCTCTCTCTCTCTCTCTCTCTCTCTCTCTCTCTCTTTCCCTCCGTCCGTCCGTCCCTCTCTCTCTTTCTCTCTCTCCCCCTCTCGCTCTCTCTCTCGTGGTATCGGCGACCATGGCAAGAACAACCATCGCAAGTCTTTCATGGAAACGGTGAGTTTAGGATTCTTGAAAGGCACAGTGGCGACAACGCACGTAGAGCGGCTTTCAGAGATAAACAAGATTTAAAAAACCTAATGCCTGACTGAACTCTACCCGAGTGTGTCGTTTCTAAGTGGGGTCAGTTCCCTCTAGCTCAGTCACCCTGACTACACCAGGCTCTCGACATGATCCACAGCCAGAGGAGGGGTCCCCGCCATCAGGGTCCCCCCTGTGCCGCCATGCAGGCTGTCGTAGAGCACCCATGGCTCCGCCATCTCCTTCCGCCGCCACCGTTCCACCATCCGGTCGCCCCACCGCCGCCGTCTCTATCCGTGTCGCCATCCGCCGCCCAGCCTTCGCCCTTCGCCGCCACCGTCGCACTCTTCCTCCGCCAACGCCTTCTCCTCCCGGCACCGTGTTCCGCCTTCCGCCGCTGCCGTTGCCGCCGTCTCCTTTCGGCGCCGCCGTTCCACCGTTTCCGCCGCCCAGCCTTCGCCCTCCGTTGCCATCACCGCCACTGTCCGCCGCCATCATTCCTTCTCTCCTCCCCGACGCTCCGGTTTTCGGAGTCAGCCGCCGGTTCGGCGCTCTAGGAGCAGTTAGGGCTTAAAACCGGCGACCCATTGTTGGGCCGTACTTCCCCAGGCCCATTACTGGGGTTATCTCCTTCCCCACCCACGGGGTTGTCTCTGGGTCGGGTCCGTACCCGCTATGCAGATCCCACGGGTCCGAGATGTAGTCGACCAGCATCCAGCCCTCCGTTTGTCCAGCGCCGAACGGCCTCTTCGCAGTCAACATTCAGTGACTCAACTCGATTAATGGACAACGAGTCATCTCAGTCAGGGGTCAACGACTCCATTCGGTCAACGGTCAACGATTGACCTACTCTGACCATGATATATCTGCTTTCTTCTTTCCACAACTAGTTCTCTAGTTTCTCAAGCTTGGTATTCCTTACTTTTAGTATATTATTTTTTTCATCATCTCCTCTGAGTGATCTCATGGGATAACCACTATTTTCATACATTGCATGATCCATCCTTGCGATAAGTTAAATCTGCATTGTTAATTACGAGCACCCTATGTTTGATGGTTTGTTCAAATCACCTGCTTGTGGATGATTTTGAGTCAGACTTAGATGTCTTCTTTTTTCTATTTCGGATAGCATTTGTGGTTTCTACATCATTTATTTGAGTTTCCTTGCATTCTCATTTTCACCCTTGTCATGAATATTGAAGACTTACCCATTGGGAATGGCGATGGACGTCACACAGCCGGTTTGGAGTGACTGGTGATGGGATTTGCATAGGAGAACCCAAGTGGAAGGGTTGACCAAGACTAGGCCATTGCAAGATTGCAACTTGGTGCAAGGTTAGATTCAGATGAGTTCCCCTCTCTGATGACAAGGCCATCTCAATGGTGAACTCTATCCATCCTTGTCCATGCAGATAGGTCTGCCTCTATTGAAACATACAAAGATGATGTCAAGGTGGCCATCCTCAATAACTTCAGATGTTGCAAATAGAGAGAAAATACAACCAGATTGGAGGGAGAAGAGGACTGTAATAGAGGAGGAAAAGAGGATTAGTGGAGCAAAAAATGTTGTAAGAAATCAAATGTCTCAAACTATTTACAATAGAGGAGAGTGAGGGTTTTATATGGAGAAGAGAAAAGGGGATAAAGCAGACTTGCCCATTTCAACTCGACAACACTTAAAACTCAGTCATAAATGCTTTTATTCTACCTCCATGACTTTGGCATCTTCTTCTTTTTACTTTCAACCATTTTACATTAATTTTCAACATTCCCCCTTAACACAAAATATCTAATACTAAGTGATTCACAAACTTTGTTAAATTTTAGGTAACTCCATGACTTTGTAAAACTACTTACAGCATGATTATTTGCTGATCAACAATATCCTCTACATCTTTTTTCATCCATATTTACATATTGTGATGTCATTGATAGCTTAATATACTCTGCTTCAAATGATAATAACATCATTGTTTTTTGCTTTTTAAAAGTTTATGACATTACACCTGAATAAACATTGAGAATAAACCTACTAGTTATTTTCCTATCATCTATAGATTTTTTTTAATCACCATTAATAGAACTAGAAATTTTAAATATTCCAAGAAAGATTCCTTAGGTTAAGGTTTGCAAATGTAATAGACCACTTAGAGGAGCCCAGAATCATCGCAATTAAAAGAACATGTTTACAGAAAATTTCATAGTTGATTATCTGTCAAATGTAGTGAAGAATTTATTTTTTTGCTCCAAGATAATGAAAAATTTGGAACCAGAAATCAAGCTAAAATGAATATTATATCAAGCTAATGATGAGTTAAATAATAAAAACCAACAAATCAACTTCTATTAAAAATATTTATCTACTTTTCTAGTCTCTCCATCAAGGCATAATTTGCCATAAATGTACATTGGAGTAGATTTTTTTCATAGATTTAATATATAATTCAATATGTTCAATTTTTTAGTAGATTAAATATATAATTATGAAATAATATATGTAGACTACTACCATTTTGAATAATTTGGAACCTATTAAAATAATACACTAATCTCAAATATCTCATATCAAAATCAGTCATCATAAAAGACTTGAATTTAAATATCAATAAAGAAGATAATCCAACATGTACAATGTCATCAACATATACATAGTATGAGTTAGCCCACTTCAGCCCAACACACCTAACTCAGTCATAAATGTTCCCATTTTGCATCCATGATGTTGACACATTTTCCTTAATTATTAGCATGGAGATGATGCTAAAAGTGGCCATCCTTGATGCCTTTAGGTGGATGGATTCAAAAGAGGGGCCATTGATGGAGGCACTCCATAGCCTACCAAGGCTCCAAAATCGAAGGAGGCTCTTGATAGATAGTTTGATGAGGTTCTTATCAATGATGAAACTCATGAGGGTTTTCAAACTTCCTCTTTCATTTCATGGTGTAGCAGAAGTCAAGAAAAATAAAATGTAACCTTAGAATGTACAAGGAAGAAATACAAAATCTTTGAATCTACACAGAGTGAATCACTCCTTTAGTTCACTAGAGATAAGTAAATAT
The DNA here is from genome assembly GCA_902729315.2 of Spirodela intermedia. NCBI lineage: Eukaryota > Viridiplantae > Streptophyta > Magnoliopsida > Alismatales > Araceae > Spirodela > Spirodela intermedia. The sequence goes on from LR746278.1 coordinate 4,293,252, forward strand.
AATTCTAGGAATAAAGAGGCACATTTTAAAAAAATATTTGACTCTTTTAATAGAAAAAACTATATTTTTAGACTTGCTTAAAAATTAAACTTATTAGAAGAGCTTATGAAAGAAAATAATTAAATGATGAATTAACACAAGTTTAGTGCTGCAATCTAGACCATCACTCTCTAATTACCAAATAAATCATGAATAAGCCCAGTACGTTTCAACTTTAGTAATAACACCCTCAAGAATGTGGCCTCTAGTTTTCAACCTTCTTGTTCTATAATGGCTTTAAATAGAAATAGACTTAGGTTATTAGATGAATATCAAACAACAAACCAAATGTCATGAAATGGGAAGCCTAAAATCTTTGCATCTTTTACTAACTGATTGTAGTTAGGAATGAGTTAGATTTAGTCCAAAAATAAGCAAAGGGGACTACTGGCATAAACATAATGAAATAGAGATTAAAAGAAAATATGGTGTTGTAAAAAACTCAACAATTAAAGATGGGTCAAAAACATTAAAGTAAAACATCTTAAGGATGTATAATGCTGATTTATTAGCATTAAAATCACATAGAATTTTATGGTTAGTAGAGAAGCAATGGTTTTAGTGATGATATTATTGATTCTTACTATTCTATTAATCATAAAGTATAGGACAATGTAACATGACAAGACTTCAAATAGTATGAAGGTTGAAAATTTATCAAAAAACTAACCTTATTATGGTATCTTCCAAGTGTTGGATTTTAAGCTGCACAAATCAAGGACTAGGATTCAATTGATTTGATTATAATTTGACTTCAGTCAACTATTTCTAAGATATCTCATTTTTCATTCAAATCCTACATCATCTAGTATTTCTAGATCTAAAGATATTATACTCTAGGATTTTTGAAGTGCTTTGGTTCATTGCCTAATTTCCACTTTTCAAAAACTCCATTCTTAGATTTAACTAGATTGAACTTCATGATCACAATTGTTAATTACTAAGTTCAATTCCCACAAATTTTTTTACCTTTAACTATTCTTCTATACTTATAGCTCTATGTGACCAAATCTTAGCCATTCCTAAATATTTGAATAAAGTGTTCAGCTCCCATGAATGATTAAAATAAATATAATCACAAGGTTACCTCACAAAGACTAAAGAATAATTTTCATTGAGATATGTTTTTGGAAAATTATGTTAACTTGAAGTAAATATAGAAATTCAATGAAGAGGATGATGATCTAAACTAGATTCTTGATGTCCTCTTCTCAAAATGATATTGTTTAAATGTTGAAGTTGTTGTCATTTCGATATGGTTAAGGAAGAACACTCGTTACTTGAAAACGCCTCATCAACCCAATTCAATCATGTTACTCGACCAGAAAGAAAAATCTCTCAAACTCTCACAAAAATTTCTATAATTAATATCAACAAACCTCTTGAGATCATAAAGAGGTTAAAGGTGATTTGTCTCAACTTAGAGATAGATGAAGTTCAAAAGTTTCTCCTATTTCTACTATCTCAACATTCAAAATTCAAAATTAGTTCAGAAAACAATACATGTCCATGAAGGGTTCAGATATCCTCTAGAGAAAATAATACATGCTATTATTAAGCAGTAATATCTATATTTCATGTGTGGTTCACTCAATTCTAGTAGAGAATCATTAAAATAGAACCAATGATAAATATATAAATAAAGTAAAGGATTTGACATACAAAACTTATTAAAATTGTCTAAACAATATATAATTTTTAAGTAGATACAATGAATCATCATTTCAACATGTAAAATTATAGTTTCACATGTATAAATATTTAAAATATTTTCTAGAAGATATTCAATAATATGCAAAAGAAATTATGCAACAGAATAAATGATACAAATGCAACCAATTAATTTGTTACCAAAAATATTGGAAAGTTATGATCTAACATCATGAACACAATAGATTGAGTAAACTTTCATACTTAAGTTTTACATCAAGAATTGTTATTAATTCATGTGGTAATCTTTACTTTCTCAATGTGGTATATTCTCTAAATATTGATAGTTTATACCATAATATACTAAATAATATGAGGAAAGATTCAATTATTACATGGGGCCTTTGATTGAGTCTCTTTTAAGATCATGGAGCAGGTCATGGACCTTAGTAAGAGATGACTGAATCCAGCAGTGCCATTCAGAAAAGAAGATCATATGGACAACAGCTGATTGGAGGGTTGTGAACATTTGTTTAATCCATTTATATCGTGGACTAGGTCTCTCCATTGCTATCTCTCTTTTTGTCCGTTTGTCTCTCCTTCTCCAGGATGGTCCAGACCCCACAGACATGTTTTCTAGCAATACGAAATGCAATGCGCTTTATGAGAGAAACCGACCACACAAAAATCCCAATAGAGATCTGTCATAGTATGCACTTCCTTCGATCACTTTTCAGCCACAGAGAGTCGTTACTCTCTCCCTCCACGCACAGGACTTTTCTCACATCCTCCATCGTGTGGGTCTTAAGTTGTTCCTCCAAGCAACTGCTCCCTCATTTTATGTGGAGGACCACCGCAATTGTCGTCGTAGTTTGTGACATGGGGTTACCGTATTTGCGTATAAACGCATCGAAATCAATCACCCAGCGGTCATTACGGTCTTCACCGTTTCGTTTCTCTCTCTAATATTAAAAACGTGTGTACAAACTTTATAATTTCCAACGATACGACTCTGCTGTCTCTCAATTTTGTATTGCTGGTGTTTGCAACCGACAAGAAAAGATAGCCTTGTCGGAAGTCAGATGTCTGGGGATTTGGGCGTTGGGAAGGAGTTTATCCAATGAAAGCCCAAGAAAATGGACTCTTAATGAGGCTCGGCCGTCCAGCTCACTGTATGGTTGACCTAAACGGTAGAGGTGGGGGTGCCACAGGGTCCTACTCGTGCCCTACTGAAGCCCAAGTTTGACCAATATATGCATCATGGGCAACTCGGGAGATTCAGTTCGGTCCATGCTATTTGGAGAAAAAATGGCTATTTTTTCTGATTTCCATGAAAATACCGATGACTAGGGGTATCAGTTCTCCGGATCAAGTCCGAAGCACATTCTGCCCCAATATCTGTGGCTCGGACCCAGAACTCAAGCTCAGAAAGAAGAAAACTCTGGTTCAGTCTAGGTAGCCTTTATCTAAGCCGACCAAATCTAGGCCCAGAGCCTAGGACCTATTTTTCTTGATATACGACTGTTTAGGAAAACATCTAGTATGCCTCTCTCTCTCTCTATCTATCTCTCTCTCTCTCTCTCTCTCTCTCTCTCTCTCTCTCTCTCTCTCTCTCTCTCTCTCTCTCTCTCTCTCTCTCTCGCTATATATATATATATATATATATATATATATCGGCGTATGTGTATGTCTGTATCTGTCACGTATGGATATGGAGAACCGGGGCAGTCCTACTCACGCAATGCTTAGCGGTCAACCCATTGGCCATTGGCTGGCTCTTGTGTAGCCCAGAACCTAATAAAAGCCGAACATGGTCAGGCTGAAGTTAGACGACCTGCTTTTTAATATATTCAAGCTTGTCAGAATGACCGTTCGTGCTCGATCGACATGGAGAAGAAGTGCTCAATATTTCATTATCCGGGACCTACGATATCTTCCTGCTGGAAGAGTCACTGCGGGGTACGCTAAGATTCGCCAACTGGTCTGAGGAATTCAAGTTTTCTGAAGATGATTCGGGTTTTGGAATCTAACGACTTCCCGATTCCAAAACCTCTTTAATATTGTATAGTATGCTGATTGAACGATAGCCTTTAAAAAGCCTTCCAAACGTTTCTATTACGAATACTCTTAGAAACTTCACCTAATACTTACTGTTTGGTCATTTATTTGAGAAGGATAAAGCCAGAGCCTGATTAACTAATAGAATCCATGGGGCATCCATGAGCATATTTGGATAGTCTGCTCTTTTCCACCGTAATGAGATTCTATATAAATATTAAGAAACGTCAGGTCCTTCCCTGCAGTTCTCTGGAGCCCTAATCTCGGTCATTTCTCCAGAGTGCGTATGACCATTTTGGTGAGCCGGTCAATGCTTGAGTTCGAAGGCGAAGAAGAAACTTTCTCTGGGATTAACCAAGGCCATAGTGAGCTTTGTGAAGTTCAGTCCCATGTCCATGAGGAAGAGCTTTCGTCCATCTTGGTATTGGGGCTAACCCCACTATCGATAATTCCCATTTGGGTTCTCACTTGCTACATATATCTGAATTGAAAAGGGTGAAAGTATTTCGGGCGAGATCAGAAAACCAAGCAACAGAGACCACCCGTTTATTCTAGGCTTGGTCGATGGTTTGTCAAGCTCTGGGTTATCAGTCAGGAAAGGAAAGGGATGGCTCTGTACTCTATCGTAGTGTAGCTCCGGCAGCTAGCCACCGGGCGGTCGCCTCTGGCCCAATCTTCCCCATGATCCTTCTATTGAAGCATATGTTTCCTCCCAATCATAGAAACGTGCTGCTTTTGACCCAGACTGCGACAAGTCTTTGACTTGAGCCGTGTGCTATGTGTGCTGTGTGGACGCCAGGTCAAGATGAGTAATGAGAACATTTTCGTGGGCTCATTTTTTTGGCCCAAGTAGGGAAAGGAATGGGGGGAGGAGTTGTGAAGAATGATCTATTGGGCCTTAATAGGCTCTAGTGGGCTCTTCGGCAGGTACCAGGATCCAACTTCGAGGGTTGTAAGACAATATTCTCGCTCTTGAAAGATGTGCGACTGTGGACATGGCAGCATTCTATGAACTATGTTAAATCTGGTGTGCTCCCCTGTTTTCACCTCTCCCTCTTCTCTCTCTTGTGTGTTTTGCATCATTCTTCTGCGATGTTGGAACAGGAACGAGGACGCTTTCTTTCCGTAACAAAGGGGAGGTGAGGGAGGGAGGGAGGGAGAGAGAGAGAGAGAGAGAGAGAGAGAGAGAGAGAGTTAAACTCGTAACGAGGAGAATTCGGACATCTAAACTACTTGCTAGACTAACATGACATCAAACCTACAACAATCAACTATTTGAGAAATGTCATTCGTTCATAATCCTTGGCGCACCACCCCGCACCAGGAGGTTTGTTCATTGGTAGGTTGGGCATCCAGCGGTGGTATGGAAGAACCACGTTTCTTTTCCCTTTTCAATGAAAGAGCATTCTGACGTCGATATGTCGTATTAAACTTTAGTGTCTGTCACCTAAAAACTTAAGAGGTGAGAATCCAAGTCTATGGACTTCGCTACCACGTCAAAAAAATGTAAGACCAAAGTTAACCTTGGTACCGAATACATACAACCTATCCGCATAATTATATGATATTTTGATTCCTTTGAATTTGATACTTAGATCGATGAGATACTGGAATCAATGCCCGTTATGTGAGATCGCTTCGAAAACTTCCTGGAAATCACAGATCAAGAGCAATGCATCGGACATGATTTGTATCCTCTGATCAAATTTTATAAATTCTATTAAATTTCACAGCTGTGTGTAAGATAGTCTCTCTCTGCCCCGTATATCAACTGTCATCAAATCCATACGGAAACATCAAATCCAGCAATGATACCCTTTTTAAAACCAAAGATATAATAGAAAATCTATAAACTCAACCAGCACAGTGGGCATCAACGAAATTCATACTGTTGACTTGTCCTTTAAGTTTACAGGGAAATGGCGTCCACTTCAACCAATCGTTATTCAATATTCAATGTCAGTAGAACGTCTTTTATATAGCTAGTGGGACAGTGTTGCTTACCGTGTTACCGCGGGGGGGTGAGAGAGGGAGAGCCTTACTACTGATCACTTGATAAATATTTGAATCTGTTTCTGACACATTTTGATTAATCCTACGAAGTTATCCATATCTTATTTTTCGTCCAAGCCCTAGTAAGGTTTTGCCAGGTCAACTTTCGAATTCCCGTGATACAACTACCCCAACTACGAAGAGGCATTACCACGTGTTTTCAGTACCTCAAGGCCAGACTCTGGTAAATCTCCAACCTAGCCGGGGAATAATAATTGGCACGGTTATTCTCCACTTCCTTGGCCCAGTGACTCTTACATAGGTTTCTTCGTAAAGGATCGAAAGTGACAATAAATGCGAAATAAGAGAAATTGCAATTCAAATTTGATGGTTATCGTGACCTAAAGCTGTGCACAATTGTCCATAAGAACTGGAACAAGAGAGAGAGAGAGAGAGAGAGAAGGGAAACCAAACCCTTCTGCCTTATTTCTTCCCATTTGGCAAACTTGTGAAAACCCTAGTTCCTGAGGGCACACTGCTTCCGGATTTCCCCCTGGCTCCCAGTGAGGACGCCAATATTGCCCATATTGACCATCGACACACCGAAGTCTTCGAAAAACTCAGTCGGTGGTGCATTGGCCTGGCGGAGCACGTAGGCCCTGGTCTCTGAATCGTCAAGGAGGACGGCATCGGACTCGAAGAGCCCCCGTCTTTTTGAGACCAGGGTAAAGTAACTGTTGTCGAAGGAGAGAAAGCTGCCGGGGTCCATTTCTATCAGCTTAATGGCATCTGCCGGGAGCGGGGAGCACTTGCCCCTCAGCTTCGGCACGTACCTCTTGTCAAGGGCCGGGTCGGTATCGGTATTGTCCCCCCTGCCTGAGAAGTTGTAGATCCGGTTGGTGACTGTGAAGCAGTGGGCGTTCCCGAGAGTGTGAGCTCCTGATGCAGAAGGTTCACCTCCGGTTAGATCCCTCTCTTTCTCTACCTCTCTCTCGCCCATTCACCAGCTCTTTCTCTGTAAAATTTTTCATATATATATATATCAGACCTGAGAGAACGACGAGGTCCTTGACGCTGAGGCCCTGGGCGGCGAACTGGGACTTGAGGCTGGAGATGTTCGCCGTGAAGCCCGGGAGCATGTTCAGGGCTTCGCTCATGATGGAGACCCGCCCATCGCGGCGACCGGTGGGCACTTCCCAGTAGGGTCCCTTGGCCTGGAAATGGTCAGAATCAGCAAGCGACGGGAGAATGATTTACGCATGATACTCTACGTGGGACTAGTATCAGCAGCCTAACCAACGAGACGACATCCCTAGCGATAAGAGCCAAGACATCAGCGCAGGAGACGGTCGAGGGGCAGGCCTTCTCGAGGTTGGCCTTGATCGTATCGATGACCTTGTAACCTCGAAGGAAGGAATTTGGGATTGCGTCTTTCTCCGCCGGGTTGCTGCTGTCAGTGGCATTCAGCAGGATCGATGCATCACACCCCTGCATGTAGAAGGGTCATCGAAGTAGTCCCACATTGGTTGGATTTAATCGGCTACGGAGGTTCACTATCTCTCTGAGGTGAGTGTTGTAGCAAGCAACGTACCCGGACAAAACAATCATGGAAGAAGAACCTCAGAAGAGGGCCGCCGAGAGTCGGAGCCACCGTCATCACCCGGCTGATCTCTGCCCGGACAATCGCCTCAGCGTTCGGGCAACTTTTCCTGTAGAACCCTACCTCCAACTGGGCATCGGCGGAGCCCAGGAGGAGGAGGACGAGGGCGGCAGGGAAGACGATGGTGCAACATTGGCGAGCCATGTCTTTTAGGTAACCGACAGGAAGGCTCTGAGGAATGCGGATGGGAATGTCTCTCTCCCTTGTTCCTCAGTTCCTTTATAGTAGTCCTGGAACCTCAGAAACTGAAGGCACATCCGAAATATTAAGCTTCAGAGATTCTTTAGTAGTATAGGAGATGTGGTGGGTAGAGTATCGTGTTGGAGATGGAGACGGCAGCAGTAGCTTATAGGACAAGCATCCGACCATTAGTTGAGTATGGGGTTTCAGAGGGAGAACAACTCAGCGACGAGCTGCTCCGCTAGCGATTGTCAATCATGACTGCGTCGTGCTGGCTCACCAAATCCCTCGAGCTCCCCCAACTTCCAGCCCGACTGTCTGAGAAGAAGTCGACGCCAGCCTTCATGCGCCGGACCTTCCCAGAAGAGACGGAAACGCTGTACCCGCTGCCAGCGAGTTCTAAGGATCTGACAATGATGATGGAACTCGTAGTTAAACAGTCTGAAGTTCTTTCTATTATTGAGTGAGCATAACTAAAGGTAATTTAATACTCATATTTTCGCTCTCCCTCTGGTAAATCCGCTTCCAACTTAATCCCCCCAATCTCCTACCCCACCTCCGGCCCCCAATCTTGGATGAGGATTGATCCTATCCATGGTATCGAATCCAAGTCAACATGGAGAGCCGCCCTCCTACTCAAGCTTTTGAATGTTTCTTGTCGGCGGCCGAGGATCGAGAGACGGGTCTAGATTCCTACGCGCCTTACCAGTTCAAACTTGGACTGGGTCGTTGCTCCATCAGAGAGGAATGCGGCGACGATAAAGATATAATCTCAGTTTTTAATTAGCTCAATATTCTGTACGTGCTTTGATATAGTACAGGATAGAACTTCAGAATACACGCCTTTGACATTTCACTTGGAATTCTTTCAATTAATTTTACAACGTAAAGTACCAATTTTTATGTGCACGCTTAATATTAAATGGAGTACAATCACATGCTCCATAATGACTTCTAATAGTAAAAGATATGAGAATGTACGGCATTCACAAGCAAGAACAGACTTGAGCCAGACTGTCCGCAGGCTCAATCTCCATCATAGGAAAGCCTGAGGAAACATTCTCGAGGGGTAACCAATATAGAAGCCAAGCTGGGCCCATCCTCTCCAAGTCAATGAGCGGGAGGGCTTCCTAGTAGAGATGTGAGGCCGGCGGTAGATAGGGCATAGGCTGCCAACGAGGACTTTCAGCTTCTATTCTGTACGATATCAAAGCACAAGCTGAACTGTAAAGGCAAAGACATATCAAGCATGAGAGTCATTACACACATGGATATATAGATATAGAGAGGGAGAGAACTATACGAGGCAATGTAAGCGAGCTATATTATAAGAAAACTGTATCCTTAATATTTATTTTGTACCATATAACAAACAAGAACTGCGAATCATTATCAAAAATGATTAAACATATAGATATTACCTACTACAGCTCTAATTGGTGTAAATAAAGATAAAAAGATTAACCATGAATCATTATCAAAACCTATGTGAGTCAATATAAGACGGTCATATTATATAATGAAACAATCTTCGTAGTTCTGCTTTGTATCATGCTGAAAAGCCCAAAACTCGTTCGATGTGGAATGAGTTGGGATTGAGTGGACTTATTTTCCTTCATGAAATAGAATCTGCTGGGCCAGTTGGAGATCTTGAAGGTTACTTGTGACTAACCTTTTTATGTTTTTGATATGCATGCCACAGTGGTCTTCCAATTTTTTTGTGGTAGTGAAGTTGTATTGTCTAAGCAATTAAATTGTTGCCATTCAATGAGGATCTATAACTTCAAGAGAAGAATTAAATACCGTTTATAGAGTCTACACCTAGCATATAGTAGTTATTGAGAAATAAGGTCTCTACTTTTCCATATATGAGTCAACCTGAGGAATAATTTCACCCAAAATTCAATAATTTAGAATGCTCCCACCTTGATGCCAATCATAACTATTTAATGCACTGATGGGTTTGGTAGATTCATACCATAGAGAAAGCAACATCTCAAGGGAGGCAATGACAAGAGAATCAGATCTTGAAAAACCAAATAAAGTGTTTTATGAATGACCCCAGGAGGTCACTCACTTAATCACTTCAATTCTTAAATCTCTCATATTTTAAATTGTCTCCCTGATAAGTCTTTATTATCATGAGTTAATAATTAGTAAATAATATAGTTTTAGCCTTAACTCATGATAAATAGACTTATATTTATGTTAAAGTGTGAAAAGTAGTTTTTAATTGATTAATGTAAATTTTTGGGTAATTATGTGATTTTCTAAAAATTTATATGATTTTTATAGTCTTATTTTTGAGATAAATGAAGAAAAATAAATAAAAATAAAAATATAGCAAAATGGAAGGGACCTACTAGCTAGTCGGGCCCGCAAGCAAGTCGGAAGCACAATCAGGAAAGAGCCGCAAGCAGGGGCTCGAACGACTAAGACCAATGGGGGCACATGTGCGCCACTCCCCTTCCACGTCACCGGTGGCTAGCCAGGTATGGGACAAGGAGTAGTCGTACACGTGAGAGAAAGGGACTTGCTTGCAAATGTAATATTACTATATATTTGCCCAAAACTTCAACGCATAAGTGATGTGGGACTAAACTCATATCACACCTTCCTCAGAAAGGCTTCAATTATTTTAATACCTATAATACCCCTTATTTATAATAGAGATATACCATGATGACATTATTTGATAAGATCATTAGAGTACTTATGTCAATCTCTCTCATGTAGGTGGGCAACTGGCCTAAGTTTGAATCCTCCTAGAGCCAAAACTCATATTTTTTATCTGATTATTGCGACTTTCTTACATATCGTTGATGAAGGATTAAGCCGCTAGAATTGTTAGATCATCAGTGAAAATCTCATCAATGCAATTCACAGAGCATTGTTACTAAAATTATTAAACGATTCACGATAAAAAGATTGTGAATCTATCGAGTAAAGCATATCTGATTGATCGACGAATAAACTATCGTCGAGAAGAGGACGATCTGTTGAGAGACGAGTCGCCACCTCTTGAGAGCGTATCAGATGCGATGAAAAGCCTCTTCTTGCTGCACGGACCTGAGGATGAAGCTCTCTGACACGTGCCCCACCTCTATCCAGCTCCTCTCTATCGGGTGACAACAGCCGGAGAGCTGCAAAGTCGCTATTTTTCCGCTCCGCCAAGTGACAGTCGCCGAAGACAAGTTGATGACTCATTTCATTGATCTCTAGACTTCGCAAGGAGATTTATAGATTGTCCATGTCGTTCTTGTCTAAGAATAGCCTTTGAGGCCGTGAACACTACACGACGATCCTCCCGAACACTTAAGATTTTGGTGCATCATTGACACATCGCCGCCGCGATGCTAAAACTTTATTTTCCTACTTTCAACTTAATTTTCACTTCATTTAGTGATAATTTGTGTGATTTAAATTTACCAAGATATATTTCATTCAATTACGATTCTTTCAACTTTTACATATCTTAATTTGATTAATTAAATCATCTATAATCACTTACATTAGAATCGTCGAGTGGAACTCTATTTCTACCTGATTCACGTTCACTAGGTGCTGACATCATCCTGACATCCACACCCTTATTTCTCTTTTTTGTGAATTTTAAATATATTTTATTTATATTTCTTAGTATAAAATTCATAGAAAATAGTATTCTTTGAAGAAAATTTTAAATAATTACCTAATATTATATTACATCTCTGTGATCGACTTGAAAAATTATCACTATTTTTGGAAGTTTTATTAAATTATAATTGATATATTTTTTCAAAAATATTTCTAAATATCTAAAAATTCATATTTTCTAATTTTATAAATTTTAAATTTACGTGATTTACTATACAACGACTAAGTCACATCACTCCCCATATGTAAGAAATGGTGGATCGAATTCTACCTTAACTAAATAATTTAGAATGGTGGATCAAATTCTACCATAAGTAAATGATATAATCTCCTAAGTAGATGCTCTTTAGGAGTTTCATCAATAGAACTATCAAGTGGAACATTAACACGTGCCTCTTTTACATGACACAAATTTGGCATCTTTTCTCTTGTAAAAGTAGATTGATTGTTTGTAATATAAATGTTAATGTCTGATAGGCTTAGTTGAGTCTAGTCTTCTTCAACTCTTTAAAGTCATGCTTGTTTTAGTATGTCTTTGGGTGCTTTCTAATTCTATATATGTGCCCATTTTGCATCCCAATGATTGCTAGTATGTTATTTGATTATTACTTATCTAATTATGGAGTGGGAATTTTTATCTTTATAACTATTACTTTTGATGCTAAAAAAGCATATTTTTGTGCACAAACTAAATTTAATCACGTCAAAAGTTTTCATAAATGATTCAAGTACTAACTAAAATGTTTAAATTTTGTATTTTAATTTGATGAACTCTTAGAAAATGAGATGAAAATTATTCAAACATAGATCACAATAATGGATTCTTAATCAGAATTTTTTTCTTTCTATAAGATTGTTCAAATATTTCAACAATTTTGAAGTCATTTGAAGTGCGTAAGTTATTAGAATTCCTATAGAATTATGATCCTGAAAATAGTAAAAGATGTAACTTTATGTCTGTCCGCCTTTTTAGGACCATAGTCTTGAATATTTATAACAGATCTAGGCTCTTAAGAATTTCTATTAACATCTTCTAGGAGAAAAGATACTCATTTCTATTAAAAACTACGAAAGATTATTATTCATTTAATAGACTTCACCATTGACTTATCTAATAGCAAATCTAATTTTTAAACTTCAAATTTATTTATAGTAGTATTATCTCTATTTTTTTGAAGTTTATATTTACCTAATCATCTTTAGTTGTTTGTTTTGTGAAGTGTGATAGAATTATGAATCTACTTTCCATATAGTTACTAAGCTTTTTTGTCTAAAGCTAGAAATATTAATATTTTATTGAAAATGTTAGAAGAAGGGATGTTCAGATATTTTATCTCAAGAGACACAAACATACTTATCTTTAATGCATATTTTTCTCCATGATCATACTATGTAGTTTCTAATAATATTACATGTTACATTGTAGCTTTGAGTTAGTTACCAACGAATTAGGTCACAATGTCCTCATGATTATTTTACCACTTTATTTTCTTTTCCATTCTATGTTAGATAGGGTGATGGATGTATACATTCCCAAATGCATACATCATGGTTATTTTCAGTTGAAGATCTTTCACTCCTGGTTATGAAAGTTCAATCTATGCCTAATTAAATAATTTACCTTTCTTGAACATGGTTCCACATCAAACATGGTAAATGAAAACTTTTTAATACACTTCTTAACTATCATGATATGCTTATGTTGTCCCCAAACCTCACTTTCGACCTAAATGAATTCATTAGAAGAAAATGCTTTATGAAGAACCATGGATGGGATTTAATTGTTGACCACATCTCTTTTGCTACATGAATAACTAAAGTTTTACTTCCCCAAACTAGATAAATGACAAATTAGCATAAACTTCTATCATTTTAGAGCTTACATTACTCTAAAATTGTGATTAAGATATTAAAAGAAGCTATCAATTTACTTCATGTCTTTAACACTTTTGGAGGAGTATAGGAATTTTATGCCTAGTTGAAACAGCAAGAGGATAAATTGTGATTTCTAAAAGTTATGCCAATTTTTTTATACTAGATTAACTAACTACATCAGTTGGTCTATGTGAACACCTATACGTTTCAACTGAAAGACATGTTAATTCATGTTCGTAACAATAAGACCTTTTAGCACCCTCACTAACAATGCATACCTTTTATACTTTTTGGCCTCAAGATTTTGATTATTCATCTCAAAATACACACTAAGCTTAGTGAGATCAGCATCCCAGATCTTAAATTTATCTTTGCAAAGACCTTTCAACATGTTATCCTTTTTTGGGTTAAAACAAATCAAGCATCTTGTGCCTTTCTCAAAACTAATTTCCTCTCACAACTCTATTGCCTCAAGGCCTGATGGAGAGCAATAATTCTAGTTGTAGAGGTGTGAAGAAGCCAACTGAGAGCACTAAGTTTTCTCTTATAAGTTGGTATTATTTTGTATAATAGTTTATCAATTGTCTCTATTCTCTAATGTTTAAGATGACATGCTAGAGTTTTACTATGTACACAATTTCTACATATCAATTGTGTAGTCTTCTGATGTGTCATCATCAAGATAACTTTTCTAAACTTGAATCTTTGATCTATTCTTTATTTTTTTGTTGATTAGATATTTATAATAACTTGTAAAGTATGTATAAAATTACATAAAAACAATATATAAAAAAAACACTACCCTATAAATAATTAGATGATCATGAATATAATTTGATTGAAATGTTCTATGTTTTATGTTCTAATATATATTCCATGTACCAACCCATGTCATTTGACCTTATGTGAAATATAATTAATATTTATCTATAGATCTTTCTTCAATTAGTAATGTCTTATTTTCAAATATTCCTATGAGAGAAATAACTTAATCTCAAGGCTGAAAACTTAAAATTTAAATGTTAGAACAAATATCGTAATACTTGGACTAATAATTCAATATATAATTATTATGATCAGATCATTGAATATAAAATGTTATCTTCACATAAATTGAAGGAAAATTTATAAATCAAAACTTAATTTCTCTTCTCTAGATTTAAAATATGAATCGATGATTTCAAAAAAAAATCATTTGTACTAATCGAAATCAAGGGCATTGACTACATTGGCCTACAAAATTTCCACCGTCACCCATTCCAAGGGTGAAGGCAAATCTCATTGTCATCTCATTCATCGTTATTAACTATTTCTCCACAATTTGTGGGCATTGGCTTCAATGAGATATTCCTACATCTTCTGAATATTTAATGCAATAGAGATTAGAAGAAAATATAATGGTGTAAAAAACTCAACAATTAAAGATGGGTCGAAAACATTAAAGTAAAACATCTTAAGGATGTATAATGTTGATTTATTAGCATTAAAATCACATATAATTGTATGGTTAGTAGAGAAGCAATGGTTTTAGTGATGATATTATTGATTCTTACTATTCTATTAATCATAAAGTATAGGACAATGTAACATGACAAGACTTCAAATAGTATGAAGATTGAAAATTTATCAAAAAAATAACCTTCTTATGGTATCTTCCAAGTGTTGGATTTTAAGCCGCACAAATCAAGGACAAGGATTGAATTGATTTGATTATGATTTGACTTTAGTCAACTATTTCTAAGATATCTCCTTTTTCATTCAAATCCTACATCATCTAGTATTTCTAGATCTAAAGATATTAGACTCTAGGATTTTTGAAGTGCTTTGGTTCATTGCCTAATGTCCACTTTTCAAAAACTTCATTCTTAGATTTAACTAGATTGAACTTCATGATCACAATTGTTAATTACTAAGTTCAATTCCCACAAAATTTTTGACCTTTAAATATTCTTCTATACTTATAGCTCTATGTGACCAAATCTTAGCCATTCCTAAATATTTGAATAAAGTGTTCAGCTCCCATGAATGATTAAAATAAATATAATCACAAGGTTACCTCACAAAGACTAAGGAATAATTTTCATCAAGATATGTTTTTGGAAAATTATGTTAACTTGAAGTAAATATAGAAATTCAATGAAGAGGATGATGATCTAAACTAGATTCTTGATGTCCTCTTCTCAAAATGATATTGTTTAAATGTTGAAGTTGTTGTCATTTCGATATCGTTAAGGAAGAACACTCGTTACTTGAAAATGCCTCATCAAGCCAATCCAATCATGTTACTTGACCAAAAAGAAAAATCTCTCAAATTCTCACAAAAAATTCTATAATTGATATCAACAAACCTCTCGAGATCATAAAGAGGTTAAAGGTGATTTGTCTCAACTTAGAGATAGATGAAGTTCAAAAGTTTCTCATATTTCTGCTATCTCAACATTTAAAATTCAAAATTAGTTAGAAATTTGAATAGTTGAGAAAATAATAAATGTCCTTTAAGGGTCCAGATATCCTCTAGAGAAAATAATACATGCTATTATTAAGTAGTAATATCTATATTTCAAGTATGTCCACTCAATTCTAGTAGAGAATCATTAAAATAGAACCAATGATAAATATATAAATAAAGTAAAGGATTTGGCATTCAAAACTGATCAAATTGTCTAAACAATATATAATTTTTAATTAGATACAATGAATCATCATTTCAACATGTAAAATTATAGTTTCACATGTATAAATATTTAAAATATTTTCTAGGAGATATTCAATAATATGCAAAAAAAATTATGCAATAGAATAAATGATACAAATTCTTGTTAATTCATGTGGTAATCTTTACTTTCTCAATGTGGTATATTATCTAAATATTGATAGTTTATACCATAATATACTAAATAATAATTTCACAAAATCAAATACACCAAACTGAGAAATGCAACATAATGAGTCACTAATACATATTAATAGTTTTCTTTAGATATATTTGATAACACTAATACCAAATTGAGAAATACAACATAATAATTTTTCTTTAGATTTTTGATATTATTATTTTAAAAGTATATCTAAATTAATATTTAATCAAACTCTTATACATACAATGATAAACAAGCATAATTTTGATTTGTTTAGTTGATCTTATAAGTATTTTGCATCAAAATAACATGTATTTAATGCTCCAAAAAGAAATTATTTTCACATACCATACTCTTAAGAAAAGCTATGTTTTTTGATACTGCACATTTTTAAGGTGATGTCTTCATTGATTTATTTTTTCCAACCATAAAATTTCACCATTTGAATTTAATTTAATGCTTGCCAACATTCACATGATATATAGACTGATCAAGTGGTTAATTATTTGAGAAACTGCATTTTGATAAGGTGTACCAAGTGTTACTTAGTCATATCAAATGCCATGATTCTTGGAATAACCATGGACTTTAGGAGGGATGGGTTGAATGTCATTTCTCTATCATTAAAAGGTAGTACTATCCTTTGAAGTTATTAACAACCTGATCTTCATAATCAAAGACTGAAAAAATAATAATGAATGCTAGTTTCCAACCAAACAACAAATGCAAATGCTAACACAAATAGAAGAAGTTGGTCACTAGAGCTTCAATTTTATTGAATCTTTAACTCTGAGGTTATACCCCTAGAAGGCACCTAGAAAGAAATGCTTAAGGAGAAATGCTAGGTTCATCATGCTAGGTTCATCCTCCTCTATTGTAAAGGATATTCTTTTACCTATAGTGGACAAAGAAATAATGAGAACCAATAGTACCACCACTAATTGAAGGCATGTGTTTGAAATCATGCAGAATTTCTCTCCATGAAATCAAACTAACAGATATATATTTATATGTGAAAAAAATCAATGGTAGAAATTTGAAAATTATTGAGATTTTGTCCCTTTTGATATTTCTGACCCATTTCAAGTAGTTATGGTTTTCACACCAAATTTTTTTTTTTAATCTCCCTATGTTAATTTTAATGAAAGTTGTCCCCTAAGATGGGTAATTTGATTGATTGACACTTTGTCTCTCAAATGGAGAGATATCTATCTATCAATACTTGTACACAAGTCCAATGTGAGAGGTCAAGTAAGAAATAAGGTATAAGGAAAAGTCTCTAGAGGCAAAAGATGTTTGAGGATGAATCTCTTTATCTCTTAGATGGGGAGCACATATCTAGATCAATGCTCTAAAAATGGGTCCAACATGAAGTAATGAGTTAGAAGTAAG
Organism: Spirodela intermedia; assembly: GCA_902729315.2. Lineage (NCBI taxonomy): Eukaryota > Viridiplantae > Streptophyta > Magnoliopsida > Alismatales > Araceae > Spirodela > Spirodela intermedia. Next base: position 4,310,592 of record LR746278.1, read on the forward strand.
GTCCTCATTGAAAACCTCTCCAAACTTTCCATCTAGAGGTGAACTGGGTGTTAGATGAAAAACTATTTATTTATAAAATGCTGATATCCTTACCAATGCTCAATTACTCCAACAAGAAGAGATCATGAGGTCATTGAAGAATAATCTTCTCCAATCATTCTTAACATTCTAGTATCTCTAAATAATAAATTAATTAGAAATCATGGATATTTTTTGATTCCACACAAAGGCAAAGTCCTATGCATTATGTTGATAATACTTAAGGTAATTGTTATAATATAAGACATCTTTTACTAAAAAAAGAAATCAAGGTTATTAAGGTGGGCCCATTTTACTCCATTATCAATTAGTTTGGAGTTGCACTTTTGGCATAATATCCACCTTGGCGATTGCACTTGGATTATGTGCACACATATTTTTATCATTTGGGTGAGAAAACACAAAATGTATTTATACATTGAAAACTTAGTAACATGGCTTAGTTGTTGTATAATAAATTATGTAAATTTAAAATTTATAAACTAGAAAATATTAATGTTATAAATATATCAATTATAATTCCATACAAGGCTTTTAAAATAGTGAAAAAAATTCAGGTCAATCATAAAAATATAAGATAATATCATATAAATTTTTAAGTTTTCCTCTAAGAATATAATTTGTTATAATTTTTAGACTAAATGATGAAGAGAAAATCTATTTAAGAATTTACAGAAAAAATTAGATGCAAATGTCAAGATGATGTCAATACACCAATGAATGAATTCATGTAAAAATAAAGTTCCTCTTGATGGTTCTTGTGTTAGTGATTAGAAAATAATTTAATTGATCAAATTAAGATTTTTAAAAGCTAAAATAATCATAATTGAGTAAATAAGATTTTTAAAACTTGAAATTATATAAAATAATATTAAATTAAGAACTAATCAAGTTTAAAATAGGTAAAATATAGTTCTAACATTGTTGATAGTAAGGTCTAAATTCTGAGCATTCAAAAAGATTATCATCTGATGTCTATGTCCCCAAGGCTATTTTTAAATATAGACGGTGTGGGCAATCTCTAGATCTTCTTGTGAAGTCTAGAAATTGATGAGATAAGTCAATAAAACATCTCTGACGGTTATCATTGGCAGAGTGAAAGCTTGACATATATTAAGATCACTAACAATTGTCACTTGACAAAAATGAGTTAGACAACAATAGAGTGCATCTTAGAAAGTTTCATCCTAAGGTATGTACAATAAAAAAACTTTTCATCACGTTTGGTATGCTCAGAAGAGACAATGACTTATCTCTCTACAGATCGTTTTATTCTTGATAATGACATATTTGTCAATCAATCAGAAATTATTTTTTTGAAGAATTAGTAAGTTTTTTATTTAAAATCCTTTGTCAGTTGCCAATGATGATTGATAAGTCTTCATTATCATGAGTTAATAATTAGTAAATAATATAGTTTTAGCCTTAACTCATGATAAATAGACTTATATTTATGTTAACATGTGAAAAGTGGTTTTCAGTTGATCAACATGATTTTTTTGGTAATTATGTGATTTTATATGAATTTATATAATTTTTACATTCTTACTTTTGAGATAAATGAAGAAAAAGAAATAAAAATAAAAATAAAATAAAATGAGGGGGACCCGCCGGCCGGCCGGGCCTACAAGTAGGTCAGAAGCACAGTCGAGAGGAACCGTGAGCAAGGGCTCGAGTGGCTAAGACCGATAGAGGCACATGTGCGCCACTCTCCTTCCACGTCACTAGTGGCCAGCCGGCTGTGAGGCAAGGAGTGGTCATACACACGTGAGAAAGAGATTTGATCGAAAATGTAATATTATTATATATTCACTAGAAACTTCTACGTACAAGTGATGTGAGACTAAACCCGTGTCACACTTTCCCTAGAAAGGGTGGGCAACCGGCATAGGTTCAAATCCTTCCAGAGTCAAAACTCATTTTTTTTTTATTTGATTATCGTGACTTTCTTGCACATTGCCGGTGAAAGATTAAGCAACCAGAATTGTTGGATCATCGGCAAAAATCTCGTCAATGTGATTCGCGGAGCATTATTACTAAAATTGTTGAAGGATTCATGATAAAAAGGTCGTGAATCCATCGAGTAAAGCATCTTCGATTGATCGACGAACAAGCTGTCGTCAAGAAGAGAACAATCCGCCATAAGATAAATCGCCACCTCTTGAGAGTGTACTGGATGTGATGAAAAGCCTCCTCTTGCTATGTAGACCTGAGGATGAAGCTCCCTAACACGCCCCACCTCCATCCAGCTCCTCTCCGTCGAGTGACAGTCATCGAAGAGCCGCAAAGTCGCCGTTTTTCCGCTCCGCCGGGTGACAACCACCAAAGATGATTCAACGACCTATTTCATTGATCTCTAGACTTTGCAAGGAAATCTAGAGATTGTCCACGTCGTCCTTGTCTAAAAAGAGCCTTCGAGGCTGTGAACACTACACGACCATCTTCCCGAACGCTTAGGATTCAAGTGCATCGTCGACGCATCATTGCCACAACACTGAAACTCTATTTTCATACTTTTAACTTAATTTCTACTTCATTTAGTGATAATTCATGTGATTTAAATTTACCAAGATATATTTCATTCAATTACGATTTTTCTAGATTTTACAAATCTTATTTTTGATCAATTAAATCATTTGTAATCGTTTACATAAGAATCACGAGATGGAACTTTATTTCTGCCCGATTAGCGTTCGTCGGGCATTAACGTCATCTTGATGTCCACACCCTTATTTCTTCTTTTCGTGAATTTTAAATATATTTAATTTTAATTTCTTAATATAAAATTCATAGAAAATAGTATTCTTTCAAGAAAATTTTAAATAATTACCTAATATTATATTACATCCATGTGATTGACTTGGAAAATTACTGGTATTTTTTGAAGTTTTATTGAATTATAATTGATATATTTGTTTAGAAATATTTTTAAATATCTAAAAAATCATATTTTCTAGTTTTATAAATTTTAAATTTACGTGATTTACTATACAACGACTAAGTCATGTCAATGATCCACGAATAGTATTGACGATTTTTTTGTCAATAATTGAGCAATTCTGGTGGCTTGATTGTTGATCGGCATTCTGTAGAAAAATTATGATTTAAATAAATAAAATCCATAAATTATGACTTTGGCAAAATTTGAACCTTCACCAATCATCTAGCAGCATGAGATAAAATTAACTATTTATCATAATACCCCTTGAATATTGACATCATAATTACATTTCTTTCTCTAAATATAGGGATATTTTAGGTAATAAATTTTGACCTACTTCCAACCCACATGCAATGCCCTCCATGTCAATTGCTCAGTCACAATTGGTTAATGGGTCTCCTTTTTTCTCTTTTTTTCTATTTATTTTATTTTATTATTTTATCTCAAAAACTTCAATATACAAATTATATAAATTCACATGAAATCACATAACTATCCAAATTGTCCCATTAGTTAGCTAAAAACTTATTTTCCAATTTAACATAAATATAAGTATATTTATCATAAGTTAAAGTTTAAATATATATTATTAACTAACTATTAACTTATGATAATGTAAACTTATTAGTTAATTATGTTGAAGTCATCTTCCTTAATATAAGATATATTATGTGGTCATAAATATTAATGTGTTTTTAATATTATGAATTGATTTAAACCCCAAAAGCCATAAATGATAATAAGTTCAAAGTACTGCATGTGATCATACCTATAAAGTAGGTTATCCAAGGGTGTATACAACAAACCTAAGAACTCTCTTGAACATTCCTAAGGATAAAGTGGGAAACTTAGACATAAAACTATTGCTTATGGTTCTTTTTATAATTTAATCCAAAATTTTAGGAGAGAGGAAATTAGGTTTATTATAGAAATAAACTTAGTGTATGATTCTTGTTAGTAGATATTGTTAATTAAAATGAAAAATATCAAGGACATAAATGTCATGGGTTGACATTTAAATAGTGAATAATTCAGTGGACAAACTTGTTCTCACGTTTTTTCATCAAGTTCACTTAGAGAGTGAGTTTACATGGCTGTATCTAATAATTCATTCAAACACTTGAGAAGCCCTTTTCAAAGTACAACTAAATATCAACTCATCGGTGACTTTGTGAAGTGAATCCTTGGTCATGTACAAAGTTTCGCTGTATTAAATGAGCTTTGTTGCCATCGTCACACCAGGCTCCCAACATGACCCACAAACATACCCAATTGTTAGGTGCTTGAGTTCTACATCATCCAATTTTTTCCTCTGTATTTACCCATAGGAATGATGAGCCCTTATAGGCAGAAGGTCAAATCTACATGTCTCTCATCTAGCACCATGGCCTCTCTCTCAGGTGCCACAGCATTCTCTCCTCGAGATAGTAGTTATCTTGTCCAACAATGATGATCTGTCAACCAAGAATCATGACCGATGCTATAGAAACATCCCGTACAAGCCCATTTAGGAGGGGACATGATGTTGAATCATTCCTCGCAAAGGTTAGACAATAGCATTCGCATTCTAGTGCTATCATCGACCTTCCAAGTAGCCAGCCAGCATCAGACTCCATCCAAAAAGGTTTGATGGAAGGTCCCCTTGAATAGCTGCAGACTACGGCTGATCTTTCCCCAAGAAGAATCATAAGAAGCCAAAGTGAGGCTATCACAGGAACTTGTACAACCTACTAAAGGATGGATCGAGGCCAAATTTGCAATGGGAGTGATGATGAGCAGGTGTGTCGAAGTTGGTGTTCGGCAGCAAAAAGTTGACAGTGAACTATGGCATGGGAGAGGGATCTCTTTATGAAATGGGAAATTTAGCCCATTTCATGTGACAGGGGAGCCTCATGAACGACTACATCATTGTTGTGATCTTCGATGCCTCCAAGTAGAGATGTGTCAGGGCCTAAAGACACATCGAAATATGAGGGAACTCTTAGTGGGGAGTGATAATGCATAAATAATACATTATATATGAGGTATGTTGCATCAAAGCTCATGATTTTAAGACACAAATTTATTAATTTACTAATGAATTCACATGTTTGGAGCACGCATCAACATTCATACACATTTTATGTATTTTATTCATTTCTCATTGATTTATATATAATTTTAGATACTTGATGTACATCATGTGAAAACATGATGTAATTCTTTGTCTTCTAACCACATGACTTTCATATACTAAACATTAGTTTGCAGCTTATGAAGGAACCAAGATCACACTTGAGTCTTGGGTGAAGAATTATGAGCTTAAAACTCATAAGTGTGCAACGAAAGCAAGCAAGGTGGGCCCAAATGAAGAGTTATGAGCGTAAGGCTCATAATCACTTACATAGCATCACTTAAAGAGTGAGGAGGAAGATTCACCACTTAGGAGAAAAAAAGTATTGATCCAACAACCAGGATGCTTATCCAAAGGTACACAAAAAGGCATAAAGAAGGATCCACCATCAATTAGAGATAAAAGGAGTAAGATCTAGAGGTCAAGATATATATTTATCAAGAGGCATATAAGAAGGCGTGAAGAGGGATCCACTATCTACGCAAGAAGGGAGCGGCTCAACCATTGATTTAAGGGTCAATTGCATTGTAAGAATTAGAGAGAGAGAGAGAAAGAGGGGTGCCGTCATATATATAATTTGTGTCAATGATGAAAATATTAACTTATCTTAGTAGAATTTTAGGTGGTTGCCGTCCTAGCAAGGTTTGAAGGGCCCCAAGCTCCATACCTCACAATCAAAGGTGTGTTGTCTATTCATCATTAGGCGATTCCCCCTGAATGAGATTTCCTCTCATGGCTAGTGACTATTGCCTCATCTTGGCAAAAATAAGGAAGAAGACGTGATGTTAGTTTTGAAGAACCAATGAGTCAAATGTGTTTAGTTAGGATCTAGATTTTGATTAGCATTATAGTTGATCACACGATCCCTTTGATTGTATGAATCACCCATATTTCAACAAATTAGTTTCACGTCTCACCACCCTTTCTTCTTGTTTGCTTCTCATTTCTTCTTCTTCGTGATCTCAGTCATTCTTGTCAATTTTAATCAACAAATAAAAGTGAACTCTACCCACCATTCCCTGAGAATCGATCCCCTAGCTTACCACAATACTGAATTATTTTAAAATATAATCTAAAAGAGTAAATATGGGAGTGTAAATATTATTGACATACCGATTTTGGGGTTATTCAATGACCCTCGAAATCGATTTATCAAAGAGCTTCACAAGAATCTCATTGGTAATATTAACCAAATCTATTGGAAGTAAATCGGTCTTTTTAATTTATCTTTCAGATTTCCTTCCATGATTTAGTCCCTTACAAGTTTTTTTGGTTCAGCATGTTTGGCCTATAGTCTTTTAATGGAATCATCTCAATATTCCACCAAATCTTTACTGAAATATATTGAACATCAAGGCCTCAACAAGCTTTTCAATTGAACACTACACTCTTGACTAGCTTTCACTAGACTTCATGGATTCAACAAGCTTATCCACTGAAGAAGTCTCATCAATCTTATCTACTAAACATAAAGGCTTTGGCTAGTAAAATACTAGATTTATTAGCTCTAGGAAACCAAAAAATAGGTTAAGAACAAATAGATGATCTTATAGATTTCTTTGTAGCTTCCTTAGCTTGATTTATTTTGCTAGAAGATGATCAAGTAGCTAATGCATAGTGGATTCCTAGATAACTTAAGAAGTATAGGCTCCTTTCTTTCAAGCACTCAAGAATGTAAGTTTGTTGTGTGAGCTCTTTGAAAGGTGACAAGCAGCTCTCTCTACCATTTTTCTTTCTTCTTTTTTTGCTTATCTATAATGTGGGCCGGATTTCTACATATTGGGCCCTCCATAATAGTTTCTAAGCTTGAAGAATGATTTGTTAGTTGTCAAATCTATACTTGAAATTTAAACTTCATAAAGTGTTTATTGATCTTGTCAAAATTCATAATCAAATTTTAATCTTTGAATTTTTATGCACCATTTATCACATTATGTTTGACTTTCATTTACTATCTAATGAATTTTGTACTTGTAACAAAAATTTACATTCTAAAACCTATTTAATCATTTGATGTCTTCATAGACCATTTTGCCCCTAAGAGTATTTTACTTGAGTTAAAGCTCATTAATTTCTGCAATGACCTTGATCATCATGAGATATAGTTCTTATATTTTGGGTCAAAACTCTATCCTTCTGTCTACTTTTTTTGTCATCAAAACTACTTGAGCTATCAAAGCAAACAAGCTTAAAAGTTTTGATGATGATGGGTAATGAAAATTTCATATTGCAAAATATATTATAATACCTTCATGACCATAGAACATGCTTCATTATATTAAAAATACACTTCAATGTTTTATCAAAATTATATATATAATTAGAAATTGAGAAAATGTTACTCAATGCTAAAATTGTAATTTCACATCACGAAATATTCAAATATTTTCTTGTCCCTTGAACATTATTTATTATTTCGAAAATTTACTAGTAAGATTGATGAACTTTTTTCTAGAATTTCAAGATCTATTTTCATTGAATATTTACCCCTTTTATTGAAATGGGGAAAATTGAGAGGAGAAAGAAAATATGATTGTACTAATTATTTTAAAATAATATATTATGATGAAAATACTATAAGTTAAATTATGTAACCATTTGAGATGTTTTCCCTGCAAAATTTCATGTGTTATTGATACTAAGAAGTGAGTACACTCAAGAATAGACTACTAGAGAAACAAAAACTCACTACACTGCTAGAGAAAATAAGGAAAAAGGCAAAGGGTTACAATAACCTAAAACTAATTGGAAATTCATCTTAGCTATCTGTAGACCTTTTTCTGGGAGTTTTTTGCTATTAAAAATTGCAATTCTCAGGTTGACAAAGAATCATTCAAGCATCAAAATCAACATCTCCATGTCATGCATTAAGGCCCTCTACAATACCCACCTCCACATCTTTTAGCTGAGGAATTCATAGCAAGTTGCAAGAGTGCTATATTTTTTCTTAAACTGTTCTTGATTTTTAATTGACTACTTTCAATACTAGAGTTGACCTAAAATTATAACTATAGAAAGATTATTTAGTCAACCCAAGAAAGTTGTGAATCTAAAAACAATGTTTTTAGGGAATAATTGGGTTAAATGGCATTGCAAAATTTAGGAAGATAGATAAAGCATTGGTGTTCAGCATTTGTACGACTTCCATGTAGTTGACCCTAAAGACGAGGTACTTAGAGAGTGGGTTCCATTGTTTCGGTAGAAAACAAAGAAATCTAAGAGTAATTCATCTCCCCTCCCACCTCATCTTATTTTCTCTTACATCCTCTTCAAAACCAACGAACCATTTATGGTTGACTTCATATATAAATAGTCCACGCTCGCTCGTGTTGTTAGCTACCTCGCACCCGACAACTGCATGCACCCGTCCATGCATGAAGGACAATACTTTGCGTAGCGTGGTTCAATGCACACAAAACAGCCCTCTTTCTCTCAACAACCTGTCCTGCCTTGCAACGGCGGCCATCTTGGGCCCTCTCTCTTTCTCTCTCTCTCAAGGTCGGTGGTAACTTGTCTCGAGGCTTACTTTGGCGCCTTCGGAAGTCAACATCTAATTATTTAAGAGAAAACTCTGGTAAACCTGTCAAGAGAGAGAAGCCCTGGCGATGACAACCGAGAGAAATCAGACTGACAGTACATCTGTACACAATGCCTGCCCTCTCTCTCTCTCTCTCTCTCTCTCTCTAAAAGCCTCTCCTACCGTGGAAACAAACTAAAGACACTATCTTCACCCAGCCCACGCTAGGAGATATACTTCACCTTCCTGGATCTTAATCTCCTCATCCCCCTTTTTTTGGCTGCAATGCTGGTCCAAGCATAATCACTGGGGATGGCAAATGGTTCCGGCAGCTCCTCCGGCAGGGGAGACGGGCTGACGGATTTCAGGCTGGCGGCGGTGCTCCTCCCACCCCACCGGCGGCACCACCCGTAGTCCTCCGATTGCCGCCGCCGCCGGCTGCCCTCCTCCTCCTGATCGCCGCCGTCTTCAGAGATCTCACCAGGGCTCGACAATGGAGTGAAGAACTGCTCCAGGGGAGGGAGGGCCACGAATTTGGTGAAGGTGATGACGACTCTCACCGTCGGGATCACCGGGATCGCAACCTGCAGCACCAAACATCATCCGGTCAACGCCGATGATCGAGGTCAAAACCCCGTCAAGAACCACGGAGGAAACTATGGCTTGATGTGAACGAGCGTCCCGGAGAGAAGCTTTTACTGACCTTGACGGGGAAGGTACCCGGCGGGAACTTGGTGGTGAGAAGCTCCCGGAGGCGGCGCACCGCCTTCACCTTGCCGGCGAGGACGTCCAGCACCGGCATCAACTCCGCAGCCCGCAGGGGGAACTCCTCCGTCAGCCACACCCACGGCCGCAGGTTCTTCACCACCTCCTTCTCCTTCTCCTTCGCCGCCGCCGCCGGCTTCCGCCGGGGAGCAGTCGTCTCCGCCGCCGGCCTCCCCCACGCCGTCCTCTGCATCGCCGCCACGTCCACGCTCCTCCTCCCGCTGCCCCCGCCGCCGCCGCCGTGGCCGTCTTCCCTGGGGGCCTCGTAGGAGCTGTGGCGGGATGGAACCAGGTCGGGGATCTCGGCGACCAGGAAGCCCTCCTCCTCGTCATCGTCGAGATGGAGCTCCAGCGGCAGCGTCTCCCTCCGGCGCCCCGCCACCCACCGCCGCGTCTTGAAGGAGAAGATGACGTTCTGCATCTCGTAGACGCGGGCCTTCCACTTCGCCACAGTCTCCGTCTTCTCTTTCCTCCGCCAGTTGGTGCGGGAGACCAGATCCGCCGCCGTGATGTCCAGTCCCGGCCGGTACATGCTAGAGTCCGCGAGGAATTCGTCCTCGTCGGCGGCGGCCATGGGGCTCCTCGCCGCCTCGAGGGCGTCGCAGAGCTCCTTCTTCCCGTGGTCAAGGACCAGCAGAGACCCGGCGGCGACGGGGGAGGAGGAGGGATCGGGATCGGCGTCCAGGCCTAGTTCGCCGCCGCCGTCCTCATCGGAGCCGCCGAGGAAGAGGAAGGACTGGTCGGCGCGGACCAGGCGGAGGCCGTCGAAGCCGGCGAGGGAGGTGTCTGCGCGGAGGCTGGCGCCCCTCTTCCAGATCCGGTAGGTGTCGGAGGGGGCTACGCGGGGGAGGAAGGGGACGACAGAGCTCTCGAAGTGGAAGGAGAGCTCTAGGTAGAAGTCGCGGACCAAGCGGAGGGCGGCGAGGAGGGAGGGGAGGCGGCGGCGCCACTTGTGCCAGGCGGAGCGGTGGTGGTGGCGGAGGAGGAGGACGCTCAGGTGGCGGGGGCGGCCGAGGAGGACGCACTCCTGGAGCGGCGTCCAGCCGGCGCCGTTCTGCAGGGAGGCGTCGGCGCCAGCGGCGACGAGGGAGGCGACGGCGGCGCGGCGGTCGAGGCGGACGGCGAGGTGGAGCGGCGTCTCCCGGCGGGGGACGTCGCGGCGGTCGAGGACGGAGGAGATCTGCTCGGCGAGCCGGTCCTGCTCGGCGGCGTCGGCGGCGGAGCGGATGGCGGAGGCTGGCCGGAGGCGGGGGAGGGCGGCGAGGGCGGCGGAGAGGCGCGCCTGGTCGCCGGTGGCCACGTAGTAGTGGAGGCTGCTGTGAGCGTACTCTTCTGCCCTAACGGCGAGGCTCTCTTCCTCTTCCTCTGCCCCTGCCTCGTCGTCCTCCTCCCCTCCCTCCATTGCCCTTTCCTTCTTCTTCGTCCCCTTCTTCCCCTCTGCCAGCGCCATCACATTCCAGTTCTCTCTCTCTCTCTCTCTCTCTCTCTCTCTCTCTCTCTCTCTCTCTCTCTTCTCTCTCTCCCTCCCTCGCCCAATCTAGAACAGAGGGAGAAACCCAAGGATTCGCTTCTTAGAGAGCTCGTCCCCTGCTACAAAAGGGTAAGACCAGCACACAAACACACAGAGAAGACAGAGAGAGAGACACTGAGAGAGAGAGAGAGAGAGAGAGAGAGAGAGAGAGGGCAGAGGGAGAAGGGGGGGGGTGAGAAAAAAGAAACTTCTGCTTCTGAGGCTGGGGCAGCTGTCCCGACAGTCTGTTCTGCTGACGTCTGCTTTTCCAAGTACTTTAAAAATGACGCAAAAATACCTCTAATATCCAAATTAATAAATATTAAATCCGACAGGTTATTTCCTCTACTGAATTCTCCAAATAATTCTCCAATTTTATTATCAGGCCATATAAATTCATTTAAACTCATTCTCCCACCCAGATCGCTCTCTTGCCCCTTCTATTTATATTTATATTTACATATATATATATTCTCTTAATTCTTTAATTATCATAATACTCGATGGAAGATAAATAAAGTGAATAATAAGATAGAAATAGTGACTAGTTTTCATGAGAATTGCCGAGGAGGGTTGGCGGGCAGATAGATTGGCCCTGCACTATCCACATAAAGTCGAACCCATTAAAGAGGACCATTACACTCTCTCTCTCTCTCTCTCTCTCTCTCTCTCTCATAAAGAGAGGGCCAGGACTGGGCAAGGGGGAGGGCGGCCCGGCCCGGTTAACCGTGGTAAAAATCGATTTCAACCTGCTCTCTCCAGCTTTTGCTTTTACTTTACTTGTCCGCTTGGCAAGCGGATTTGCTTTATCCGGGAAGCCACGCTCTGATTTTCCCACCCCTTCGCTTCTTCCCTCGGGGCCCGGGAAAGGACGGAGTGGTGTACGGACTGGCAACAGAATATCAACCGTTAGATCGGTGGTTCACTGGGTCTCTTACGAGTCTCGTCTGATCACGTGCGTTTATTAGCCGTTACGCGACGGGAATCGTCGTCTATTCTCGGAATACGTTTGTCCTGGCAGTTAACCACAAGTTAGGAATCCATTCCAAGGCATGCCAATGGGCCCGATAACTTATATGCCCGGGCCCGGTCCATTCACCCCTCTCTCTCTCTCTCTCTCGCTCTCTCTCTCTCTCTCTCTCTCTCTCTCTCTCTCTCTCTCTCTCTCTCTCTATCTATCTATCTATCTATCTATCTATCTATCTATCTATCTATATATATACATATGTATATATATTTATCTTTCGCACCCTCTCCCTCTCTCTCTCATGGGCACAACTGGGTGCATCAATCAAATACAGGTATAAATGAGAAGAAAAAACTATTTTTAGAAAGTTGGTGAATAAGCATAGAGTTGAAATATTTAAGATGTTGAAACATGGTATTTTTTAATAATTAGAATGGTACTAAAAACCTCATTATTAAAGAGGATAGTATCTTTTAAAAGGCTTTTGATGCAGATCCAAGTAGAACAGAAAACTTTGCTGATATTTTTCGTCAAGAAAAATTAAAAAATGACTTTTACTAGTAAATTTTCTGTATCATAGTACCTCTAATTTTATTTTATTTTACCTTGTAGTGGTGACATTTCTTGATCTTAATTACTTCAAGGGCTCTATCCACGGGTGGATATAAATTGTCAGCAAATCCTAGAAAATAAATGAAAAACATGAAAACATGAAAACATGAGGAACAAAAAAAAATACTAAGAGTTTGGGAACTATTTTGATAATATTGGGAAATACGCAGCACAAATTTAGTAGCATAAAATTATTAATTCCCATAGTTAGTACACACTCTAGCAACATAAAAAGTGGATCACTTTTTTAAAAAATTATGAATAAAAATAATTAGATTTGTTGATCCTAATAGGACCTCAAGAAGAACCAAAAATGGGAATGAATTAACATTTTCAAGCAGCTTAAAAAATATAAAATATTGATTTGGGTCCCTAATATCATAGAAAAATACACAAAAACGGTTTTATAGTGGCTCACACACACATCTCATCGTAGATGATACATTGATTGAATGCCAAAGCATCAACTCACTTCTCTCACAAACTCAAAGTTTCTAGGGGAGAAGGCAATATCCTCATAGTGTTAGCTCACTTCCTATAGGTGATGGCCATCTATTAACATGATCTCAGTATAAATAGTTAAAAAGAAGCCACAAGCTTACAACTTTGATTTCATGGCTCCCTTCCCTTGGCAAGGAGCATCAGACTCGAAGGTGACGACTTAGAATTATAAATATAATCAATTTGCTATCCCTAGTCAACTAGTTATCCAACGTCGCTGCCAAGTCCATAAGGGTCAACACTCATCTTGTAAGTCTCCATAAGGGTTCAACACACAATGTGGGACTCAACCCAATGATTAAATATCTTTTACTTTTCTTAGAAGTGTTAGCCCATGTACATTCCTTCAAGAGTTGACCCTCATGCTCTATAGATTTTCAGCAACTCGACGAGTGTTTGCACATACTTTCAATATACACAATGTGGGGGTCAACCCAATGATTAAATTCTCTTACCTTCGTACAAGTATTAGCCCTTGTACTTCCTTCAAGAGTTGACCCTCATGCTCTATAGATTTTCAGCAACTCGACTGAGTGTTGGCACATACTTTCAATATACACAATGTGGAGTAAACCTGATGATTAATATCTTTTACTCTTCTTACAAGTATTAGCCCCTGTACATGCTTCGAGAGTTGACCCTCCTAGCTTTTGTCTTGCCCAGAAGGGTCAACATTTTTCAGTCATGAGTCAACTATTTCTTTTCTTGGCAAGTATCATGTTCTCAGATGTAGATGCTCTTGACATTCAGTCGCCTCACTTCAGCTACCCACAAACAATTGTAAGCAAGAAAAATCGTTTAGAGGTTGGCACAATTAATGTAAAAATGTCAGCTCCATTCTTTTGGGATCATTTTCAGCCATCCCACATGCATTAATTTTCCAAGGACTTTTAGATAATGATATAAGATTTCCAACAAGACCCAAAGGCTAACCCTTAAGGTCTCTCTCTCTCTCTCTCTCTCTCTCTCTCTCTCTCTCTCACACACACACACACACACACACACACACACACACACACAGTGGAAATTTCTGCAACTAAATTAATGGTGTGAGGAAATTGGGCCAGCTGAAGACGGTAGCGAATTATTTTCACTGGTTTACCAACGTATTGTTACCTAAATCTCCCCTCTCTCTCTCTCTCTCTCTCTCTCACCAACACTATATAAAAAACTGTCCATCCCACAATATGAACCTAGAACCCATAAAAGAGAGAAAGACTGTCCCTCTAAGACACAGAAAGAGAGAGAGAGAGATAAAAATCAAATCCTAGAGAAGGGGATCCATCCAATGAAAGCTCAAGGACCTAAGCTATCCGCCGAGGGGGGATTGGGGGGGGGGGTGCGGCCTGGCACTCCAGCGGCACCTGCGGGGCCCCGGTCAGACAAAACTCATCCCCCTCGTAAACATGATAACCAGACAAGCCGCCCTGGGCCGCAGGGCACTGCTAGTCACGTGCTCTTGGACCCACCGCACATCTTCTCCATCCTCCTCCCTCCCCCCTCTTCCTCTGCATCTCCATGGCAGTACATCGATCGATCGGCACAGTAAGCATTCATTCATGTCCATAAATGCAGGGCTGAGGACGGATTGCAGGACTGCGCTACCTACCTTGCTGGTCAGAGGCCCGTCACCTAACCCTAATCCTAACCCTAACCCTAACCCTAGCCCATGTACTACTTACCTTGCAGGCTGGCCTGGAAGACGCCACATTGCCCCCCCGTGGCGGCCATGGTGCTATTACTTCACCAGGCAGAGCTTGCAGGGAGGGGACGGAGGGGGGGCCACCGCCTCCGCGAGGGAAACGGCAAGGCCTCCATCGTCTATCCGGAGGGATCCTTCAAGAGAGCGCCACCATTGAATGCGCCCTCCCCATCCAGAGTCCGGCTGAACATAGACGCAGAGATAGAGAAAGAGAGAGAGAGAGAAAGGAAGGAAGGAGGGGTACCTTGGGGTGGGAGGGATGGGAGATGAAGTTGAGACGAGTCTGCTGGATCAGGGCGGGGAGAAGTTGAGGTGCCTGGAGATCGTCCTCAGGATCTGCGCCCCGCCGCTCTCCATCGCCGCCTTGCTGCTGATCGTCGGCAACAAGCAGGTGAACGACACCTATGGAAGATTGGAATACACGGACCTGACCGGGCTCAAGTAAGTGCAGGATCTTCCGCGATTTCCTGCAGCGCTGATTCTCGCCGCCATTCTGACCAGCGATCTCCCCCCTCCAGGTACCTGGTTTGGGCGAACGCCATCTCCGCCGGATACACCATCCTCGCCTTCGCCGCGTCGACCCTCTGGTGGCCGATCACCCCCTGGATCTTCTTCGCCTCGGACCAGGTCCCGCCTCCTCCCTCAGATCCCCCGGTCCTTCTCTCTTCCCTGACCTTCACTCAGCTCGCTCCCCGTTCTCCCTCCCTCCTATGAGCTCAGATTGCCGCCTACCTCCTGGTCACGTCGGGATCGGCCGTCGGAGAGGTCCTCTACCTCGCATACAGGGGGGACAGAGGGATTGCATGGAGCGCCGCATGCGACTACTATGGCTCGTTCTGCCGGCGCACGGTGGTCTCCCTCGCGCTGCATTTCCTCGCCTCCGTCTGCTTCGTCGTTCTCAGCTTGCTCTCCGCGTACAGGCTCTTCAACAGGTTCGACCCCCCTCCTCCGCCATTGCCGTCTTCCTCCAAGGAGGTCTCCGGGGAGGGGAACTAAGGCGAAAACCCTAATTCCCTCCTGAAGGACAGGAATTTGTCATTATTTCCCTGTAGAAGACGTCAATTGTTTTTTTCAACCCCTGAAGTTTACATTTTAGTGCCTATGGTCGTCCCCCCCCCCCCCCCAAGACTCCCCCTTTCTGTAATATTGTCTTTCTTCCCAATCTGATTTAAAGGGCATATGTAAAACATAATAGCCTTTAAGGTTGATATCGCAACTTTTAACATTTGGGAAGGTTATTGGGTTTCGGACATCAAGAAGCCATCCGATATGAAGTAGGCTGAATGGATAGCCCACCCAACCTTAACCTCTCTCTCTCGATCTATCTATCTATCTCTCTCTCTCTCTCTCTATCTATCTATCTATCTATCTATCTATCTATCTATCTCTCTCTCTCTCTCTCTCTATCTATCTATCTATCTCTCTCTCTATGTTTGTCTCTCTATTTATCTATCTCTCTCTCTCTCTCTCTCTCTCTCTCTCTCTCTCTCTCTCTCTCTCTCTCTCTCTCTCTCTCTCTCTCTCTCTCTCTCTCTCTCTCTCTCGCTATCCACCCATTATAGGGTATTAATGGGTCGGTTCTAGTTGAAAAAAAAATGATTTAGTTATTTTCTTTTTCCATAATGTTCCTAGAAATAGGTGTCACAAGACCAACATGATATACTTGCCAAATGCTCAATCATATGCAACCATAGCTGTCTCTTCTACATCAAGCAGCCTATTAATCTCTTTATCAATGGAGACTTGGCATAAGCACACAAATAGAAGAAGTCACTACTAACTTAACACCAAGAGGTTGATTACATGAGAGTGTCACATGACATCTTTGCATTCAAACATTCAACCCATTTGCTTTCTATCACTTTGTGTGCCTCACCACACGCTAGTTGTGTGCCCACGTTGTACTATGCGATGCCACGTTGTGTTGCATGCATAAACCACTGCATGCCACTATGTGCCCTATGACATCTGCGTTGTTCTCCCTTGTGCCCCTGTGATGCTTGTGTGGCCACCATGCAGCATTTTGCCATGCATATATCACCCCCTCCATGCATGCCACATCATGCCGACGGCACAGATATCATGCACACCTGCACAAACTATGGCTCCGATCTTATGTTGATGGTGAGGTTATATGCGCAGACTAAAGATTGTATGCACTAAGGGTGTGATAGTAGGATTTTCTAGAGGTACTTTGGAGTTGAGAGGGCGTGACAATAGGCGTTCTTTAGTTGGATTTGCGAGGAATTGCCACGACCCATCTTAGGTATTCCTATTATTGGCCATGTCATAGTTTAGTTACTCTTTTTATTTATTTATTTATGGTAGTGTTTACTCTCATGTTGATTTGTTAGTTGCTATCAACTTCAGCTGGATGGTGGTTGACATTTTTAGTTAACTTTGCATAAGAGTTGACCATTAGAGGAATCTAAGGTGGGCAGCATGAAAGATAATTTCTTTAAAGTATGAACATTATAGTTGAATAATTTCTTGTTAAATTTAATACTTATTAACAATTCATGATTTGAATTAGGTTGATATTTGATTAAATCGATAATAATCATCATGCAATGTAAGGTCACATGGGTGACCAATCAATCATGCACAAGTTGTTGACCGTTGAATATGCTCAACAGCCACGTTTCAAAAAATTACAACTTTTCTTATGATAATATTATAATATATAAGTAAGTAATAAATTGATACAAAATTAATATAAGTTATAAATTGACTCAAAACATACGGAAAATCATCATAATTAAAAAAACTTTAAATCATAAACAGGGAAATATTGACAAGTATCTATTTTAAAACCTAGATTTTCTCCGAAGAGACCTAAAAGTATAATAATTCGCTCTGAATCCTACGGAGTTCGGAGTATAAACATAAATTCAGTTACTTTAGAGGGCAAATTATACTTCAACACAATCAATGATGACCTCGAGAAGAAATTAACTGACAGGTCGACCAGCTGCCAGCAGTCCAAGGGCATTTCTTGTTAGCTAAGAAAAGGACAATATGCTCTAAATTGTCCTGTTGTTGGGGATCAGTTTAAACTATAATGCTCCCAGCGCTACCTGACGCACTCTGCGGGGCTGGCGGATGATGGCAGCACCTCGAGGAGAAGCCATTAATGGAGGTTTTTTAAATACCCCAACTCTCCGCCTATCCCTTCTTCTTCTGCTCGACCATCATTCCTTCCTCGGCCTTACCTGCCGACTAGCCGAGTTTCCGTAGACCTTTCTTCCCCGACCGCCGGAGGAAGACGACGCGGGTGGTGAGGAGTCGTCGCCGTCGCCCACCTCTCCTCTATCGCTAAGGTTCTCTCTCTCTCTCTCTATCTCTCTCTCTCTCCCCCAGTTCCCGTGGATTCATCTGTCCTTATCCTGGGCCGCATACATCCCCCCTTCTCCTTTGTTGTCTCGCGCCAGCCCCGTAGATCTCATCCGGTAATACCGGAAAGCCTCTCTCTCCCTCTATCTACCTATCTTTCTATCTAGTTATATATCTATCTATCTATCTATCTATCTTTCTATCTCTCGATCTACGTCTCCCTGTGTCTATCTTTCTCTCCCTGTATCTATCTATCTATCTATCTATCTATCTATCTATCTATCTATCTGTCTGTCTATCTGTGCGCGTTCTTGGGTATCGATAGGGAGTAAGAAGGCTCAGGATTCGCTGCGAAGCTTCTCCGCTTCCGTCCTTCATCGTCTGTCGGTTGATTTCCGCAGCCCTAGCCTTTCTCTCTCTCGATCTCGATCTCTCTCTCCCTCGCTCGATATCTCGATCGATCAATCTCCTCAGCCCTAGCTTCTCTCTCTGCTCCTAAGGACCAGAAAAAGGCGACCGATCTCCGGCCGTTGACTTCCGCGACACCCTGTCGTTGACTGCCGCCCCAGTTTCTGATCGTAAATGGGTTCCGTTGGGGATCTCGATTCTGTATATATGTGCCAATCAATCTATCCATCTTTCTCCTCAAATTTAAGATCCGGAAATCGTTGACCGCTGCTTCTCCCCTCTTCTCTCTCTCTCTGTGGATGTTTGTAGGTGTCAGGAGGGGCTCTGATCAAATGGCGACTGGGAACAAGGGGCCGAGCTGGGCTGACCAGTGGGGGAGTGGCGCTGACGCCGGCGACGACGACGGCGGCCGGCGACGGGGCGGGATCACTAAGAGCGGCGGCGGCGGCGGCGGCGGCGAGAAGATAGCGAAGGCGAAGGCTGCGGCCTCGGTGGGGCTCGACAAGGCCAAGACGGCGGCGGCTGTCGGCGCGCAGAAGGTCAAAGCCGGCACCACCCTCGGCATCAAGTGGGTCAAGGCCCAGTACGCGAAGCGGACCTCCAAGTGACCCCCCCCCCCTTCCTGCCGCCGATTTACATACCTCCTCTGTTTGGTACTTTTGTCTTTCGCTTTTTCTTTGAGGGGCTTCTTCCAAAAAAACCAACAAAAATCCTCCGCTCTGATTGATTGCTGCCTAGATATTCACCATGTCTTGTTCTCGGAATTTGTCACATACCACCACACCACGGAAGATTTGGCATGCTTACTGAAGTCAACGGCCGCACAAGTCAACATAGAAGCAGACGATCTCCCAAGTCAACTCCTTCATCACCCTCGTAGAGATCTCACGAAAGCCCCCAACACGCACATCTCGGCACGTACGCAGGCAGACAACGAGGGCACACACACAATTATGAAAAAAACAGCTTTAAATTCCAAATTCTCGTACAATGTAAGCTACGCACCATAGAGCTCTCTTATTCACCCACACCGTTGTCATTCCAGCCCTGAGGAATATACACAGGAGCCCCCCCGAAAGAACCCTATTTACAGAGATAACCTAGAGAGAGAGAGAGAGAGAGAGAGATACCTCATACGGCGCCGAAGGTGTTCTCCCCGCTGTAGGTCATGTAGAGGAAGCCGTCCTCGTCCTTGTTCTCCTCGTAGATCGCCGACATGAGAGCAGCTGGAGGCAGAGGAGGGGGAGATAAATAATATATATGGATATAAATATAAGGGGGGCCCACAGAGACAGAAGAGCGGTACCGGGGGGGGGGGCTGACCTGTGGGGGGTAAGATGTTCCTCACGAAGATGAAGATGGCCTTCTCGGAGCTCAGTTTGATCCGCTTCCGGACGACATAGACAAACTGGCCCACGGTGAGATCCGCAGGGACAAGATACCTGCACGGATGAGCACAGCGTGATGGATTTTTCTCGGTGGCGTCAACGCCCCGAGCCTGACCGGGGCTGACTTTTTTTTTCTCTCTCTCTCTCTCTCTCCCCCGTCAAAATCATGCCTGGGCCATGGGCTAAAACCCATCATCTTTCAAACATAGCAAAATATACGCTAAAACTATATGAGCCCTCTTTATTCACCAATGTACGTGAGATATTATCTTTTATTAAATTTCTAATCAATAAAAGGAATTTTGATTTATTAGTGTCGACAGATCATTGGTCATTTTCGGCCATAGATTGTGTAAATTCCATTCATTAAGGACAGATAAAAAACACCGATTTTTGCTTGGGGTTTAAAGGAAAACGGAAAATAAAATAAGGATCATTTTTAATGGAAATAATTATCAAGAGTCATAGTCTTGACAAGACAATAAATCGCATCTGAGCCCTTTTTTCCATGAAATTCGTAGCCCATGTCTTCTTTTCTTCTTTTTTTCCTTATTCATAGAGAAATTCCCCTTTTAGTAATACCGATAAAATTAGGATCTTATTACTAATATTTACAGGGTAGGAACATATTTTCTGATCATCTGGGGACACTGGTGGCATTAATCTTTTTACTAATGGCTTTCAAGATATCTCGTCTTCACAAAAGAGGGGGCGGGGGGTTTTAGGAAACCTGAAAAGACTTTTATGCATAATCTTTAAGCGGAAACAATGATCAAAAGCCATAATCTCGATTTCTGAGGTTTCCAAAAAAGGGACCTCGACAGGTTCAGAATTAAATAATATTCCGAAAATAGGAAAAATATCGATCAAGTAAACCTTGGGGGAGAGCAAAGAATGAAGAAACTTACTTTTTCTTATCAATGTCTGGAATGTCGCTCCTATCAGCCTTCTCGACAATTACCTGGAATTTGATGGCAATAAATAATTTAAAAAATCATGAACAAGATGAAGCATCCCAACTGGTCCAAATCATTTCACAATATCCGGCTGTATTTCATGCCGATTGTATTATTTAAAAAAATATATATGAAGAACATAGAGTAGGGGTAGGGCTCCTACCGGTATTCTATCAGGATACTTCTCCCGGATTCGGGCGGCTTCAGCTTGTCGCCTTTCTGGTAGACAGAAAACCCCATGAGGATAAATCATTCGTAAAGGAGTGTATTCTAACTCGAATTAGAAAACACGAATGAAATCCTGATGATAATCCATAGAACGGAGACCATCAAAGAACCTAGACCCGTCATAGCATTTGAAAGTACATGAAAAGGGTTTTCTAAAAAAGTTATGTAATATATTTCCTTTATAATATATTTCTTCAAGTGTAAAACTTGATTGAAAGGCTAGATATTTATGCATTTATTTATGTAATATCTACATAAGTATTAGGTTCAATATTAATGCGAAGTGCTGTAAACTGATTTCCTCATTTACTTTCCTTAATGGCATGATCCAAAGTGCATGATATTTGATGGGAAATCAGGCTGGTGCTCATGTGAATCTGAAACCAGGCTAATTCATGAGATTTCTTTCATATTGCTGAACGTCAAGAAATTTATGAAACATCTTTCACGGGAAAAAGAAAAATCATAGATCATCGTTTTGTCCCCAATATTGTTTAACCAGGCCACGTCTCCACACAAAAAAAAACCTATCTATATCTGCATAGTTTGACAGAATGTTTCCATCAACAATATGAATCACAGGTAAAATAACAGAGATAGCTCCAAACATTCCTAAGATTAGTACTGTTACGCACGGCTTCAAGAGTAGACAGTGTCACAGATATCCATTATTTTTTCAGAAAGAGGCGGTATTTGCATAGTTTAGGCATAAAGAGACAAACTGCCTGTATAGGAGAAGCAACAGTGTGTGTGGAAAATGAAGGCAGAATTAAACAATGGAAGATCGGAGAGAGCGTGCTGATGGAGAATTTCTGAGAATCAATCAGGGGGAATAGAGAGGAGAGCTGAGACTTCCATATCCCACAGAAGAGCGTAGATGAAGCAGGACCAGGAGAGCAGAAATCATTAATGAGAACAGGAAGACAGGAACCACAATATCCTCTCGCCCCGGGAAGAAAACCATTAACACGCTGGGAAGACAAAGGACCTGAGTACAACCGTATGCTAGAATGATAATACGAAAGGTCTACCCTAGGTCCGGCCGTAATCCATCCAAAGTTCCTCGAGGAAGGGCGGACCGAATGATTCGATCCGCTTGACCAGACGAAGCACCGCTAAGATCAGCACACCGGATTCAGCTGGAGAGAGAAATTAAATTTGACAGGATCCACAGGAAAGCCCGCTGGATATTTGATAACAGAACACGATTCGTAAATATGCGGTAAATACGATCGTAAACCCTAAGATAAAAGAGGAATCGGACGCACAAACAGCAGAGGAATCGTAACCCTATCATCACCAGATGGATGAATACGACGATATCCTCCCCAGAATAGCGGCCATTAGAAAGGGCAAATCACAGCAACTGTACCCGGGGCTTCTCCCCGATAACAAAGACGACGACGGAAACAACATTGAGAGGCAAAATCATGCGTTTTCTATCGATCAGCGAAGAATAACAAACCAAGTGGGTGCTCCAGCTTGAACGAGCGCTTGGCCATGGCGGAACGATCGACCTCGTCGATCCGTGCTCCCTCCTGGTCTCGCCCACCCAACGATGACAACAGACGCAGAGTCACGGGAGCAGGCCTCCCAAGCGAAACCCTTTCCTAAATAGAGGGGGAGGAGAGAGAGAGAGATATTTATAAACGGGTAGCTTTAGAGAGAGAACTCGCCTCCCGCACGTAAACGCTTACGGGTTTCTCTCTCTCAATAGAAAGCCCGCAGCTGCTGTTGCCTCCACTCTCCCTCTTACGCTATATTTATTTATTTATTTATTTATTTGTAATTATTCACATACCCAAAATCTGATTATTCCCTATATTAATCTAGAAACATTATGGGTTGACCATGGTTCCATGAAATTATGGGCCTCATCAACCAAAAGGAGATACCCAGCTTGTCGTCTTTAAGCCCCTACAGGTTAAGGCGTTGACTATGTTGTTGAGCAATAATTAGTATAAACAAATTATTCAAAAAAATAAATTTAAACTGAATTGTCCTCATTTCAGCCGTTTTTATATTATAATTCACTTATATATTTTTAGTATGTAAATTATATAGTTTCATCTATGAATAAAAAATAAATATACTTTAATACATGTGAAATATTTTATTTTCAGCTAACAAGAACGCTGCAATTAACTATAAAAATCATACAATATTTTTGGTTTAATTCGTTTTTTATTCTCAAAATCGAAACACTGCTCTTGGTTCATCACATGGGAAATATTATTTTTATTAATTAAACTATTGAGAAATTATAAGGAATAATTTAGTTACGACTTTGGAGATTTTCTTATTACCTACATGAAGATACAAAGAGCAGGATTTTTAAAATATTTTAATGTTATTTTCTTTAGATTTATTTCCCTTGTTCCTGGAGATCCATCGAGTTGACGAAAAATGTTATTGACCATTGAAGTTTGACTTTCACATGTTTGACGATCCATTATCGAAAGATTGAAACATTTTATGTGTTTTAATTATAAGATATAATATCAGGGAAAATATCTAATAGTGCGCGAAATTCTACACGTGGAGCTATTTGGGCCTCTGAGGCAGCTCGGGCTTACTTCGGGCGCTCTTTGGGGTGGAGGGGCGTGCGGCCCACGGGAGCAGGACATGGCCATTCAAAGATTGACACGTGGAATTCGATTAAATCGAATAATACTTTGGTTAATATTCTTTAATTTGCTATATTAAATATACTTGTATAGAAGATGCTACGCCGCAAAATTTCTCTCTCTAGACCTTCAAAAAGTTACCGCTCCTCTCTCTCTCTAAACGTGCTTCCCCACTCTCACCCTCAATCTCTTCCTCCATTAGCAAGCACTAACCTTGTGCTCTGTCTGTCTCTCTCTCTCTCTCTCTCTCAGTGGATTTCTGAAACCCACCTTCTCTTCATCCCCACAACCACACCTCCTTCTCTGCCCTCCATTAATTATCACTACTAGTACCTGTCTCTCTCACTCTCTCTCTCACTTTCTAATTTTGCCGATCCCCACCATCTCAGCTTTTCTCTCTCTAGAGCTGCCCCCCCAACCCCCATTATCAATTCCCTCTCTCTCTCTCTCTCCAATTTTGCTGAATTCTACATTCCCCCAACTTACCTCTCTCTAGACTCCCCATCCCCGACATACCATTTCTAAATGTCTCTCCCTCCTCCACTGCGACAAGGAGCATCTCTCTCTCTCTCTCTCTCGCTACCTTCGTTTACTTCTTCTCTCTCTAATTTCTGCTGGAGCCCACCTTGTCCTCTAAGCCCGTACCTTCTCTCTCTCACTATGCCTCCTGTTTCTGGGGACGGCGGGGAGGTGACCGCTCCTCTGTCGCCTTCTTCCTCGCGCCGCCCCCAACACACACCGCAAGACGCTGACACGAACGGTAGTTCCTGCCAGTGACCCCGTGTTCCCTCCTCCAATCCCCTCTCTCTCTCTCTCTTCTTTCTCTTTCTTACTCTTTATGGCCCTCCTTGCGGCCTGCTTCCACGCACGGGGAGCGAAGGAAAATGGAGCCCAGATAAATGCTCTCTCTCTCTCTCTTGCCCTTTTCTGTGGGCGGCTGGCGCTGCAACTGCCACCTCAGGTGAGGCCGCAGTCGTCTATGAATTACTGTGCTCAGCTGTCTTCTTCTGTCCCCCCCCTCTCTCTCTCTCTATCTCGATACCTCCTCTCCGGCGGGTCTCTAGAGATAGAGAAAGAGACATAGGAAGGGGGGTTGGTTGGTCTCTGATGGAGGAGCTGGAGGAGGAGGAGGTCTGGGAGGTGATGGCGATGAGGCAGAGGAAGGAGAGCAGCAGCCCCAGGGGGAGGACAGCCAGGGAGCCCTCCTCCGCCGCTCCGCCGCCACCTCGCCGCCTCCCCGCCGCCGCCAGGTCGATCCCCCGTGGCGGAGATCGGGCGGCGCTCCGCCAGTCCGCCCCCCTCGTGATCCCCCGCTGGGCCGTCCTCCACGGCGGCGCCACCGCCGCCGACGAAGAAGAAGAAGAAGAAGAAGAAGTAGAAGAAGGGATGGTGGTGCCGCCTCACGAATGGATCTCCAAGAGGGTGGCGAGGAGGGAGATATCGTCCTTCTCCATGTGCGAAGGAGCGGGGAGGACTCTCAAGGGGAGGGACATCACCAAGGTCAGGAACGCCGTCCTCACCCGCACCGGCTTCCTCGAGCCGCCGGAGAACCTCCTCCTCCGCCACTGACGCGGCCGCGCCGCCCCCACCACCGTCGCCGCATTTTGCCCAGATTTTGCCTGCTTCCTCCGTCTTCCTCTTCTTCTCCATCTATCTATCTATCCATCCATCTATCTATCTATCTATCTATCTATCTATCTAGAGAGAGAGAGGAGAGAGAGAGAGAGAGAGAGAGATTGTGTTGTAGAGGAGAATAATCAAAGGAGATGAGGGGCTGGTTCGTTCTGATGTTTCTCTTATAGCGGCAGAGGATCTGAGCTTTTAATTCTCTTCTGCAATCTCCAAGAGAGAGAGAGAGAGAGAGAGAGAGCTGGGAGACGATGGGGGGTTCCACACCGAAGAACGGAAGACCCGCCATTAAAGCAACCCCAGAAGCTCGGTGGACTTCCAGGAAGACGATCCTCAGCCCCCCTCTCTCTCTCTCTCTCTCTCTCTCATCGCCGGCTCCACTCAGCCCCTCCTTTTCAGGTTGTTCATGGGGCGGCCGCCACCGCATCCCCCCCTCATGGAGGTCCCCTCCGCCGCGGCAGCTTCCTCCTCTCTCTCTCTTTCTCTCTCTAGAGAGATCCTCAGTACCAGGTTTTCTCTCTCATCCCCCGCCGGCGAACCGGCGGCTGTGGGGGGGGGTCGCCGTCTCCGGCTCCGGCGGCGGCGTTTACAAGATTGACTTTTTATTCCCATTTTTAGCAATTTAGTGATAACTGAATAGCTGCACAGTTTTCTTCGTTTTTCTGATCCGTGAAGTTAGAGATGATCTTATCTTTAAATCTGAAAATCTCCACGAAGACACGTGTCCTGTCTGGTTGCGTACCGACAGAGGAAGAGAGAGAGAGAAAGGGGGGTGGTTTTACGTGTCGTGTAGCGCTACGTGGCAAGACAAAATAGGCCGTCGCCTAGCGCAATCCGTTGACCGTGTAGCGGACGTGGCATGGTATCCCCCACTCGCAGTCCGCTACCTCGTCCTCAGTGAAGCGGGTGACGATCGACCGTCGGGAGTTTATCATTAAAACCCAAATAGTTCTATGGGTTCATGTGATACTCCAATGTTATGATATTTGCCTTCATAGCCAGACAGCGATTGTGTGGACAGATCGCCGAGGTTTTCTTCCAATATCAGCAAATGCTCAAGAATTATTGGGGTGACGGAGAAATTAAAATCTCATTCTCAGCTCCAATTGTTAGGGGAGAGAGAGAGAGAGAGAGAGAGAGAGAGAGAGAGAGAGAGGTGCTTCATAGTGGGGGGGTAAAAGAGAAAGAGTAAGTTGAAGCTTCTATTCAGAATCGGGAAATTTCTAAATTATCTGAGACAGTCTTCTTTCCTTCACCGTCTCATATAGAGATAGAGATAGAGATAGATAGATAGATAGATCGAGAGAGAGAGAGAGAGAGAGAGAGAGAGAGAGAGAGAGAGAGAGAGAGAGAGAGAGAGAGAGAGAGAGAGAGAGAGAGAGAGAGAGAGAGAGAGAGAGAGAGAGAGAGAGAGAGAGATCTTCACAGTGGAAGCAACGGTCTATCCACAATAACGACAGACTAGGGCAAATAATCCTCGCGCGATGCCGCAGAGCAGAAGATTACGAGAAGATCTTGTAAGTCCTGAAGTCCACGATGATCTGCCGTAGACCACCGATCGGAGATATGATCATCAGAAGCATCCCCAATACGATGCAAACCTGGAACCCACACATCACGAACATGAAGCTTGAGAGAGAGAAATACATAGACTATATATATGTATAGATGATCGATAGATAGAGAGAGAGAGAGAGAGAGAGAGAGAGAGAGAGAGAGAGAGAGAGAGGGAGGGAGGGTTGACCCAATTGACGATCCATGAGAGGCTGAACCTCCTCGGGCGCTTGAGAGAGACCCACATGACGCAGGGGAGCTGGAGAAGAACCAGAGTTAGTGATGGGGAGGGCAGTTGAGGTGGTCGAGTTGTCGTTGCTTACAAAGTACGTGGTGGGGGCGAAGGCGAACCCTCCGAAGAAGCCGAGCAGCCCCCCAAAGAAGGGAATCATTATGGCGATCACCATGGTGAAGGCTGCGTGCGATTCGTGAATACGACAAAGAAGATTAGGTTTACCTTCCCTTCCCTTATTGGAAAGAGGAACGGGGCTAAGAAGAAGAAGACGACGACGATAATGGGGACGAACGACAAGAAGAAGAAGACGAGGTGGAGAAGGGGGAGGAGACAGAAGAAGATGGTTAATGGAGCACAGTGTTGCAGAAGAAGAAGAAGAAGAAAAAGAAGAAGAAGAAGGGGGAGAAGAAGAGGGAGAGGACCCTACCAACGTAGGCGCTTCGGGCAACGAGGCGGAGGGTTAAACAGGGACGGAAGCTCAGTTTCTTCACCAGGAACGTCTCAATCATGTCGAACACCGGCATGGCGTAGACCTGCACTGAGAAAGGCACCGCAGTAAATTACAGAGGTTGAAGACGACGGCGCCGGAGCTCTCTCCTCCTCACCTGGTAACTTCCGACAACGTGGAAGACCACCATCATGTTTGCGGCGGCGACGAGCCAGCTTGGCCTTGAGAGGGTGATGAGAATGTTGTCGTCCACAGCGTTGCCGAAGGCCCAGTAGCCGGCGACGGCCACCGGAAAGTAGCAGGCGGCGACGACGGCGTAGGCCGCCACCACTCCCCTCCACATCGGCTTCTTGGAGGGCTTCTCCTCGGTGGAGGGGATGGTCGCCTGAATCTCCAGCACCACGTTATGGCCGGCGTAGGCGAAGGCCACGTTACCCAGGCCGCTGAAGAAGTCGAACACAGCACCGCCGGTGGTCTCCGCCCTGTATCCGTAGTTCACCTCCGGCTGCCTCCCCCTCGCCGCCGCCGCCCCCCACGCCACCGTCGAGTACCTGCAAGAAGAGAGAGAGAGAGAGAGAGAGAAATGCTTCAGAATAGTGGTGATTACATGTAGGGTTTTGGAGAAAGAGGGAGGGAGAGAGAGGCTTCAGAATAGTTGAGTTCAGGGTTACGGTTTTTGTTGGGGGGGAGAGAAAGAGAGAGAGAGGGAGAGAGAAGAGACCCGAGGGACATGAGGGCGGCGGCGACGGAGACGATGGTGATGGAGTTGAAGTCGGGGAGTTGGGAGAGGAGGAACTGGAGAGAGGCGAAGATGGCGATGTAGTAGCTGGTTCTCATGCTCTGTCCTTCTCTTCTGACGGTGTCGTGGAACTTCTTCAGGGACTTGCCGCCGGTGACCATGTAGACGATGTTGACCCCGATCTCCACCACCAGCTGCTGCGGCACCACGATCCACAGCCCGAGCTTCTCCCCAAACGCGTGCTGCCCTAGCTCGTGGTACCTGTCAAACCTCTTCCCTGGCACCATCTCGTGCATCTCCACCATCTGCCACAGCGTGTACAGGGTCACGACCCAGGAGACCACCAGCACCGCCATCCCCGGCCCCCTGTTCATTCATCTTCATTTTCTTTCAATCAATCTAGAGAGAGACAGAGAGAGAGATTTGAATGTGGCTGAGGATTACCAGCCGAGCTCGGCCATGGCGTAGGGGAGGCTGAGGACGCCGGCGCCGACCATGGCGGTGACGTTGTGGAAGGCGGAGTACCACCACTTGCCTTTCCGGGAGGACGTGATGGGGAGCCAGTCGTCGGCGGCGGTCCGCTCCGTCGCCGTCGTCGAGTCTCCAGTCGGCGCCATGATGTCAATTTAGGGTTTCCGCAGAGGAAAAAGCGTGGGGGAGAAGGAGGAGAAGGAGGAGGAATGGGAGGAGGAGGAAGGGGAGGAGAAGGAGGAGGAAGGGGAGGAGAAGAAGGACAAGGAGGAGGATGACAAGAAGGAGGAGAAGGAGAAGAAGAAGTAGGAGGAGAAGGAGAAGAAGTAGGAGGAGAAGGAGAAGAAGAAGTAGGAGGAGAAGGAGAAGAAGAAGTAGGAGGCGAAGGAGAAGAAGTAGGAGGAGAAGAAGAAGAAGAAGAAGAAGAAGAAGAAGGTGGAGGAGGAGGAGGAGGAGGAGGAGGAGGAGGAGGAGGAGGAGGAGGAGGAGGAGAGGACGCTCCCTCTTCCCTTTCTCTGTCTTACGAGATTTGAAGCTGAGAGAACGGAGAAGAACCCTAGAAGAAGGAAGATGCAGGTTACTACTATAATGGAGGAACACGTCTGTTGCGGGCTACTAAAACCAAGTCGCTGTGCCTATCTCTCTCTATCCTCATTCCCTCTCCAACTTTCTCTCTCTCTCTCTCTCCCCCGCGCCAAAGAAGGGAGCCGTTAGGAACAAGCAAGACAAAAGCGGGGAATTCGGGCCCCGGCTGGACTGATTTTATGGGCCTGATCTACGGGTCCCTCAGCCCAATGTACACGTGGCATACATCAGCCTGCAGCCACGTGGAAAGCAGTACCAACTCACTGTCCCTCTCTCTCTCTTCCCCGCCAGATAAGGGGGCCGTTGGGAATAGGCGAGACAAAGGCGGGGAATCCGTGCCCAGGCCGGACTTGTCAGTAGCGGCAGAAAGGCGGGAAGGAGAGAGAGTGAAGGGCGAGGAACTACTCTAGAGAGAGAGGGAAGGAGAGAGGAGCTTCCCTCTCTGCTTCTCTCTGGGGCTTCGGCTTTGGTGGGAGGGAGGAAAGGGAAAATGGGCAGAGGGGACGGAGCGCGGATTGTGACGGCGGTCGCTATCTCTGCGTTGGCGGTCGCCGTGATCTGGTGGCGGAGGAGGCGGGAGTGGAGGCGGAGTGAGGAGGAGCGGATGGCGGAAGCGGAAGCAGAGGCGGAGGCTGCTGGGCCCTCTGCTGCGAGCTTGTGCTATTTGGAGTTGGAGAAGAAGCCGCAGAACAGATTCAAGCGAGTGCTGACAGACAATTCCTACAACGGCTTCCAGCATTTGAAGCGTGAAGGGGGAGTCGGAGGTAGTCTCATCCTCTCCATTCCTCCGCCTTTTGAAGGCGTTGGACCAATTCGAGGTGTTTTGTCCCTTCATTTCCTGGAGTGGAGACGTAAAAAATAATAATAATAATAATAAATCTTCTGACGAAATGTTCATAGAGTCGTCCTGCTGATCGAGAGATCGAAACATACTTTCTGATGAAATGATAATGAAACGAAGTTTTACCACATGCTTTCAAATGACATGAACATGGCCTGTGCTCATTCCTTAGTGCTGGGAGGGGACATATACTATTTCATCTCTTAAGCATCTTGTTACGAGCCATACCTTCCAGCTCACGAAAAGCCGAAAGCTGGAAGTTATTCATAGCGTCATGGAATAGAAAATGATGCAATGGGGTTGTGCGAAACATTATCATGGATCGTCCTTCTCGATTTGGAGGTTCATCGTCCACGATGGAAGAGTATGAAAAAGGGCAATCATTGTGATGCGGGTCTGGTTCACTTGGGTGCTTGCATGTTTCTTGGAGCCTCTTGCGTGATCCTTTAGAAGCAGGTTAGAAGAAAATATAATTAGATGGGCGCACATGACGGTTATAGAGTTGTTTAAAGGTGTTTTTTAATAGATGAATGATTGATGTCTTCCAAAAACTCGGCAAATATTTTTGATGTTCGCACTTCATGTGTTCATGGAACATGATATTTCAAAGAAATAGACTCAACCCTCTATGTATGGTAATTACTGAAGATCCTGTTTTATGTGATAAAAATTACTGAAATAACTTTTATTTCAAAGCCCAAGAATGGCTCCACTCCATCTCTTTCCTTTCCAGCTAAATCCTGTCCCATCATACTCTGTGGACTCAAGAAACTATTCAACTTATTCCTCTCTTCACTGTCTGGTGTCATTACTGTTCAATCATCTCGTCTCTGTCAAACTTATTTCAAAATTCTTGATTATTTCTTCTAGATTTAACCTGGACTTGACACCTAGTATCACAGATGCCTGAAGCTCAAATGTGTTTATTATTGTCACCCAGTGTAATAGACACTTAAGCTCAAATGGGTTTATCGCTCTTACCTAGTGTTAGGGACACTATAATCTCAAATGGGTCATCATTGTGCCTAGTCGCAAACACTTGAATTATCATCCTTGCCTAGTCATAAACACTTGAAACTCAGATGGGTTTATCATTGTTGCCAAGCTGCAGTCATTTGATGCTCAAATGTGTTAACAAGGAACCGGTAATTTGATTTCACCAGTTAGATTCCATTTTTATTGCCTTTGCTGTGCAATAACGGGGAAACTAAAGTTCAGCGGTGGGGGGCTTTTTTGTTGTTCATTACGGTAAAATTGAATTGAAGATTACTCATCTGTGCAGAGCTTTGCATTATTAAATTGAAACCATCTTCTCTCATCCATATTCGTTTTATTGCTTGCTCCATGAGTTTTCCTTATTCATTCATAATGTTGTCTAGCCATCGGTTGCATTGATTTCTCTTGGTCTGAACGCATGAAACCATAAAAATAAGATCTGTATAAACTGAATCAAAATTTTTACACTCTGTACTGATTAGCTCTTTGCAGAGTCACACACGAGTTACTTGAATGAGAGAATTGAATTCATTAACACTTTTGTTGACCTTCAAATGCAGTTTTATTATCCAAGTCTGTAACTCCATTTTCTAAACTGTTGCTTGCTTCTCAGAAGTCTCCATGAAAGAGCATCCATTTGAAGATAAAATTACATATTTATTGGATCATCCTCCTAATCTTCCAAGGTTTACCAATAGAAATGAACACAGACATCTCAGTCCTTCCTATGTTTGGGTATCGACTGAGGATCAGTTAGAATCCCTTGCAGAAATCTTGAAGAAAGAACAGGCTTTTGCTGTTGATACAGAACAGCATAGTCTCCGCTCATTTCTTGGGTTTACTGCACTTATGCAGGTCAGTCCTAAATTGGTCGCAATAAAATTCTTATATCTTTACCTTTCTTAATAGATGCTTTGGAAAGCTAATAATATATATTTCTCCTTTTATGTATTGACTATTTTGGACTGAGAATTTTGTGTATTCCATCAGATATCTACTCAGGAGCATGATTTTCTACTGGATACAATTGCACTACATGATGTAATGGGCATTCTACGGCCTATCTTTGGTAGCTATTCTATTTGCAAGGTGACCATCTTTCTGTTGTTTTTGATTGCTCTAAGTTTCTTCTATGTTTTGACCTGCAATATGTATGTATTTAATTTAATGGATGCATGTTCAGTGATGGTAGATTCAGCTGATTGGCATGCAGTACAAGTTAGATACCTGATCATCTAGTAGTCTTGTTTGTGGCATTGAAGTCGAAAAGGAAAATAATAGCCATCATATCTTTCCTTGGGTATGTTTGTGAACTTAATTGTGCTGCAACATGAGTTGTTGGGCATTTAGAAACACTTACCTGGATGATTCTGATTTTGATAAATCTGATTTGGAAAGATGGATGAAAGATGAGCGATTTTTCGATGTTTGTGTTGGGTTTTAAGAATCTTGGTTGGTAAATGGAGAATCAGCTATGCATGTAGTCTCTTGCATCTTTATCCTCCCTTTATCTTTGGGTGCTTCTACACATGAATGCAGGGGGTGTTTATCTGCAGGTCTGCCCTTCTTTGGAGTGATTCTCTTCCAATAATTATATACCCTGTGTTCTTCAACTACCCTCCAATGTTTATCTTCAGCTGTAGGTCAGGTTACAGCTTGCTGTCACTCTTCCTCTTCCCACTATTTATATTATTTACGCTTCTGTTACATCCCATACCTTGACTTTCACTGCCGGTCCTCCACATTCATTTCACCACTTCCACTCTGTTACCCGTGAATGCAGGTGTTTATCTTCAGGTCTGCCTT
Source organism: Spirodela intermedia (assembly GCA_902729315.2). Lineage (NCBI taxonomy): Eukaryota > Viridiplantae > Streptophyta > Magnoliopsida > Alismatales > Araceae > Spirodela > Spirodela intermedia. Next base: position 4,343,503 of record LR746278.1, read on the forward strand.
TCTTTTGAGTGATTCTCTTCCAATAATTGTATACCCTGTGTTTTTCAACTACCTCCATTCTTTCTCTTCAGCTGTAGGTCAGGCTACAGCTTGTTGTCACTCTTCCTCTTCCTGCTACTTATATAATTTACGTTTCTGTTGCATCCCATACTTTGGCTTTCGCTGCCTGTCTTCCATATTCATTTCACCACTTCCACTCTCTTACCCTCTCTTTGGCCATTGCTCCTGGTCTCTACTACGTGTGGTTAGCACTGGCTGTTTTCCCATTATTATATAGTTGGGGCTTGAGCATCTATGCTTTGTGTATTTATGCCATCCTATGCGACATTATGTCAAAAAGAGGCATCATTATGGTTTCTCCCTTCTTTTTCTATCCGTCTAAACTATGTCCCTATGCTCCTCATTGCAACGGATGGCAGTTTTCTTTATTTGATGCATCTTCTGAATGGCATACTTAGCCCGGAATAAAGAGGCGTTATACTAAAGTAAGGGCTGAGCTTAGAGGTATTTAATCGTCATATATAACCTGGAGATAGGGCAATCTGCCGCCAGCTTTGGGAGATTAGAGGGTATGAGAAATGAATAAGAACAGATTATGAGATTGCTGAATGTTTTGTATGGAAAGGGATGCAGTCAGTGAGGGAGGAAGGGAGAAGGTAATAAACAAAACGGTGGTTAGGGTTTAAGGGGTTATACATCAGGTCAATTACAGTGATAATATGTGGATCTGAAACAGAAATGTTTTTTGAATCACCTATGATGGGTGCTTGAATTTTAGAAATGTATTGTTTAAAACTTGACTGTGTTGGTGTACATAAAGAATACATCTGCATATCTGAGAATACCAAGAACTGGAATCTGGCTGAGCCCATTTCCAAACACTATAATAATGAATTTGGTATCATATTTTGTGTACAAATTCTTAACCAATTGTCTGTGATGTGGAAATAAATCCGATGTTTCAAGATGTTGTTAGGTTCGACATGTGTAGATTTATGTCTGGCAGTTAATTTGTACAAAAAAATGTCAGAAATTGATTGTCTGCCATGCTGAAGTAAACGAAGTAAAACTGTTTAGTCTGGATGCTCTGATGATCATCAAGCTGGCTTGAACATTCGTTCAATGTGCTTGTGGTGGTTCCAAAATAACATGTTCAATTATTATGAGTCTTCATTTCATTTTTCCTTTGACCAACCTCTGGGTTTGGGCTCGACTGACCTCAATGGTAGGCTGCTTTCTCTATGATTGACATTGTTACGTTATGTAGTTGGACTTCTTTTGGACACCAAAATACTTTGGAAAGGATTGCCTAAAGAATTGTCGAATCCAAAAAGTTATCCAAATTCAGAAAAATATTAATTGTCTATGGAATTTAATTTTCTTAATTGCGCCCATTAATTGGCTGATGTTATTCTTTTGCGAAACATAGCTAATTTTTTCTTTTAACTATGAAATATCTATACGCAGTTGTCCTTGAAAACAAATTTATGAAACATACATATTTTCAAGTTTATTTTAATGAAGTTTTGCATCAATTTTGATATTTACTAGATATTTTTTGACATTCATTAAACATGGGTATTTATGTAAGCTTTTAGAATGTTGGGTTTCTTTATAATTTATTGCTGACTATGAAGCATTTTCATGGTTTTTCTGACTTTGGGTCTTTTTACTTTCCATGAAATGTGGGGATATTTGCTTGTCTTGTCAGTTGTATACCATGGTGAGATGTCTAGGCATGGTACCTTAGAGCAGTTTTCTTATAGTCAGTTGTTTTTACTTTTGAAAGTTAACAGATTAGGAACATATCTTTTTTTTAGGTGCTTGTGTTAGGTCTATAGTTGGTGGGAGCTTTTTGCCGGTTTGAAGAGATTACACCATTCTAATTCATTGAAAATTCATGCCACAGACGATGTGAAACCATGGCAGTAGAAGTGGACTAGAACGCAGTTGTTAATGGGCTAGAATGAAGCTACCAGGAGACTGGGATGTCGTGTATTCTGCTGCTTGTTTATTCGCCCTGTTGCCCATTTTTTTCTGTTGTAAGCCTTGTGGAAGCTCCTCTCTGTGGGGTCTCTTCTTCAGTCTTTGTCTCATCTTCTTCCAAGCCTGTTTAAATGGAACTGCCAGCAACCCACTGTTTATAGGGAAATGGAGAAACCTGCTACTTTTTTTCCAATATAAAGCCCATTGGCTGTGCCAAGCTCATCTCTACCTGCCCAGGGCCATCTGTGGGTTTGTTCTTCCTTGGAAGGGAGCCTGTCATTGGGTTCACCCTAGGGAGAGGTTTCCATAAGGGCTTGTACTCTTTTGCACTGGTAGCTGGGAGGTGTTTCTCCCGGCGGTAGGTCAGCAGTGTGCTTTTCCCCTTGGTGGCAGAGTGGCTACAGTGTTTAACTTCAGTGGCAGTAGTTGGGAGAAGGTAAAGCGATTTTTTCCCCTCAAAGAGGGCCAACAATGAGTTTTTTCCTTAATGGAGCATCACTGAGTTGCCCGTTTGAGGGGAGCTTCCTACCTAAGGTGGTTGGACACTGGTAAGCTTTCCCTGTTTGAGGGGGAAGGCTTATTTTGTTTTTGGCTTTTTCTTGTGATCAGAACAGAGGAAGAACTGAGAAAATACAAGTTGACTGTTGTTCTCCTGGGAAAAATTCAGAAAGGTAGAAGCACTGTGTTGATCTACGCAGCTGGGATCAAGTTTGTATGGTGATTAGTCCATGAAAAAAATCTTATGAGTAAAATATTGGCTGAAGGCAGCTATGCAAGCTCTTGAAAAGTGTCATCATTGTTGATGATTGCCCCTGGGTGTTTCAAATACCCTTGAGTTCTGAGGAAACCTACCACCTTAGCCGACATTGGATATTCTAATTTCTGAAGAGAATATTCTATCTATATCATGTTATGACATGAAAACAGAGAAGATGGTGCTTGTGATAAGATGTGCAGGGACGAGAGTGGACCCTTTCTGGTATAAAGCCTCCCCTATTGAAATAAGTGAGCATAAAGATGATGTGCAGGCAGTAGTGACATGCAGGGGAGAGTGAGAGTCATTATCACATGTGTTTCTCGATGGATAAAATGTTTGTGGGGCCTCTAAAAATCTTTGCTGGTAGCCACAATTGACAAGCAAGATATAATATGTATATATATAATATGTGTATGTATATGTATGAATCACATTTCTTCTCCTACAATAGCAACTGGCAATTGGAAAGACGATATTTCTTGGTGGGTTTGGCGAAGCAGACTGCTTTGCTTACACAGTTGGCCCAGAAATACTGGGACAAAGTTCACACAATGTCTGAAATGGATGGATGCAATGAATATGGTATTTTGGTCGATCAAAACTTAATTATTATATTTAATGTCTATTAAATGTATTGTCTTTTATGTGTTGTAGACCCTTTGATTACTATTTGTGTCGTCAGAATGTTTTTGCTACTATAGTGCTTTAACTTGATTTAAGTTTCATATATAGATATATTTTTTATTGTTTATTTTGAAACTACTACAAAAGGATTCACTGTAGGATTATTTGATCCTTTTTGATATAGGTCTTCCATGGATCTGATAATGATATTCTGTGGCTTCAGAGGGACTTCCATATTTATGTTATCAATCTGTTTGATACAGCAAAGGTGAGTTTGGACTATGCATGGTTAAGTGTGAAACCCAGCTGGCCTTGTGCGTTGGGTTTCCCCTAGTATTCTCCAGCTATTCCATTTGTGTTAGATGGGTGGGTGGATGGGTTTTTTTTGGAGGGAGAAGGGGGGTGGTGTTTTTTTCAGCCTACACGTGTCATCACCAAAAATAGAAGAGAAACCCCTGGGGTTTATGATGCAGGGATGATACGTTTCCTTTTGTCTTCCTCTTTTTCCACGGTTTGCTGCTAGTGTGTCTTCTGTCATTATTAGCGTTATTATTGGATTTACATCTGAACGACCTTGTTACTTCCCTTGAAACTGAGGGGAAATGAACAGAAATTTATAATAAGAAAGGGTTGAATCTCTTGGTCAAAGGAAAATGGGAAAAACCAGAGGAAAAGAAGGTAGTTAACATTATACGGTATTTGATTAGTAGAAGTCCACTAGGATTGGTTAAATCAACATCTATTATAATCTAGTCGAGCAGTTAGAAATCCACATGGATTGGTCAATTCAGCCATCTCCTAGCTTTTTGTTGCTGTTAAATTAAACAACAAATTGTCCTTGTTTATTTCTGCGTTATTTGATTTATTTTGTCAGCAAAGTGTTTCTTTGTTTCTTGACTTCCCCTGAATCAAGGTGCTGTACTGAATCATAGTTCGGGATATTTCTAGCAGTTGACTTGCTCACTGTTATACATTGTAAAATGTGCACATAACCATGATGATTTCAATTTTTATGCATGATTCAGAATTTGCATTCCATTTCATTGCACAAGGGACCATAGAATTTCTGCTCTTACTATAGTTGCAATAAGGTTAACTTGATCCTGGTTGATTTTTAAATCTTGGCTTGCGTGAAGGACAATTCTCTGCATAATGCATGAAAAACAATCTCATGATTTCCGTCTAGAGGCAAAATGCCATGTGCTCTGTTGTGACGGAAATGCTCATGATGATCCTTACTGCTTTAGGTGGTTTCATATTCTGTAATGAGAGAGGGAAATGAGTCATCAGTTGATCTTTTTTTTATCATCTTTACAGGATGCCTACTCAAGCTTTTAACGTTCATTTCTGAGCTGAGAGCTCTATATTAAGTTCTTCCTCTTTACTGTGACTTTAGTTTTGCCACTAATATTTTTGAGCTTGTTGGAACTTGGTATGGAACTAAGGCGAATTGCTATCAACATTCATTCATGTGTATTCTTAAGGTAACCAATTAACAACTTATGTATGTAGATCTTATGTGCATGATAATGGTGGGCATCATGATAAGGAGTGCAGTAGTACTTTTCTGGAATACTTTACGTTTCACTTCAAGTGAGATTAATGGAGGATTTAACGGGGTAGATAATCCTGCGATGGTTGCCTTTTTTTAATAAGGATCATTTGAGTATTCTTGTGCACATTTAATATTGAGTCATTTCTAAGTTGCCCACATATTGCATGGAATTTGTGTGCCAGTCACACTGTACTTTCATGCTGCGGAAAATTATAATGCTACTAGAAACTTGGGGCAAAATTCTGTCTATTTTGTCAGTATCTTTTTCTTTTGAGACAGAATTTTGGCACCTGTTTTGGACATCTTTTATTAATCTATGAATAGGGATATGCTTAACTGCATGAACGTCTTTGACCACATTTTATATAAGGTCAAAACAGTTGAGAAACTTAGCAGGTTATTTAAGCAAACGTGTTCTTCGTTTGAGGAAATGTTTTTGAAATTTGGTTTTTGGTTAATAATTTAACTGTTGTGTGGACATAAAATATAAGTTGGCATGGAAAACCAGGTTTTTGTGCATAGTTGTTTCTACATGAGACAGAGGTGGAGAATACTATGTGAAAGAAGTATAATTAAGGGTCAGGTTGTTTGTCAGTTTCCTAATTTGGTTGCGTATCCTATAAATCATGGGATTCAACCTAGACAGTTTTTCTTTTTTGAGGCCAGGGTAATTGTGTATAACCAGACGTTTTTCTATGAATTGATATGACAGAAACTTTTCCCCATCGTTTATTCTTGTTTGGTTTGCGTCAATATAATTGTTCACTAAAGATGAGTACGTAAACAGTTCAAAAACTGAATACGCTTCTGTTTTCGGATGTTTCAAAGCTAACCTAACTTTGAGTGATGCTTCTGGGCGTCATGAAGTTGAGCTAAAGAACAATCAGGGTATGGCTTTGAAGATTGATCAGCGTCACACAATTTCAGTGTGCCCCTCCCCTTCTAGGGGTGAAAGACGACCTCTTATGTGGTCAGAACCAGTTGAGGCAGACTCTGAAACTCTGGAACATCTGGGTTACTCTCTGGATTTAGAAGTTTTCAAATTTATAGCTAGGTTATAGTATCATTTAAATCATCATTACTTTATTGGTTGTCGCATACATTGTAAATTAAGCATGCTCGATAAAATTTCTCTGCAAGTAGAGAAGAATGGATGACAACATATTCGGTGAGAAATATTCTTGTGATTCAACATTTTGGTTGTCTGGAGGCTATCGTAGAAATTTTACGGCACACTTCAACATTTGCTCGATGTTCTTGTTTTGAATAGTTTGTTCTCTACTATATAGGCATGTCTGGTGCTATCAAAGCCTCAAAAATCACTGGCATATTTGCTGGAGAATTACTGCGGTGTGCACACTGACAAAACTCTCCAGGTTGGTTTTTTGTATTGTTCACGCCAATTATTATCAGAATTAAAAAATCATGTTCCGATGAATCAAAAAAATGATATTGTTGTTTCCTAAAATTAGTGTTTTTTTTGGCCTCCCTTTTATCATATATTCTGATACAGCATGACAACCAGTGTTGTACCCTTTTCTGTCTATATAATTATGACTTTACTCCTGAAAATTCTTTAGACATGTCCCTTTTAACATTCTAATATTTCAAAAGTATGCAATTTCTGGTTCTAAATCGTAATATTCTGTTATGATCCCATTACTAACATATAGAAGGCATAAGAGGGGGACACTTGCACAGCACGTGTGAGGACTATAAATAAACCTTGGAGGAATATATTAAGGGGAGAACGATTCGGAACTAGGAGAGGCAGGGGAATCCTCTGGAATTCATTCCCCACCCTTTTACTCTTCTTTCCCTCTTTCTTTTCTTGTACTTCGATAGAACTGTCATCATGACATTCTATCTCTACAACATTGCCCCGAGTTTGAGCATCAATACAATTGTTCTCTCCTAATTCACTCAGATCCGATCCTTCCAAAGGCGATTGTATCATAGTCCTTGTAGTTTGCTTGGTCCAACCAGTTGATTGACGGTATAAGTTACAAGTATCCTCATTATCCACGTTGAGATTTTTATATATTTTTTATTGTGCAGTTCTCATTGGATCTGTGTATAAGGGGAAAAATAACTTTAGTTCCTGCTAGCCTTTTGAGTCATTATATGTTATAAGAATATTTTGTTTGCTTATTTGTTGCGTGAACTTTTCAGCGAGAAGACTGGAGAATGCGGCCTTTGTCTCTTGGGATGGTTCAGTATGCACGAACTGATGCTCACTACCTGCTGTACATTGCCGATTGTTTAGTTCAAGAGCTCAAAACAATAAGTCACGGTATGGGACCTGTCCTAGTCCAGTGTGAATTTTACATTAATTATTTGTATGATTAATGATGGTTTGATGCTCTTCCCTGCAGAAGAAAATCAGAACTTCCTTTTTATACATAATGCATTTAATACTAACATTGATAGACTCTATACACCTGGGGTTTCCGAAGCATATATTATGAGCCTCTTTTGATTAGCCCAAAAGTTACATGAATGTGCAGAAAACAGTGCTTGTTCGGTAATCCGAAATATTGCCTTTTCTAAGTCATTGCTTCTCTTATGAGTGTGATGATTCTGGTGTGGAGAATCTCACATGAGAGATTATTATCCACGTTTGATTGCTCTCCCATTTCATGCATGATGGGACGCTTTTATGGCTTATATTGAGAGAAGTTATTGGACCACAATTTGTTGGGTGTTCATGCTTCAATGGGGATATGGAAATTCCAACTTCTTTAAATTGGTATGGGATGATATCTCCCTGAAGTCGTGCAGGTAGCTCTGAAGCTTTTGAAGTCCACGATGGCTGCTTGAGGTTGATCACAAGGCATTGTGGCTTATATTAAGTTCAACATTTTGAGCTATTTGAAATGAGACGCAAAGTCGTAGGTTTCGAGGGCAGAGATAGTCATTAGAACTGGTGATATTGTCATATGTGATAGAGTCGGAGAGTGAGCTGCAACGTTTGTCAGTAGGAAAGATAGTACTCATTTGATTTGAAAGGGCAGGAGGCTTATAATTGTTGCCATCATCATGGTGTAAACCATGGTTATGTGTATGAGGGCTTCATTGAGAGCATATTGTAACATTTTGTACATTCTATTTTCTTCTGAAGGGTACATGCATATGTGACCTCTGTCTGTCTCTGTCTCTCTCTTTCTCTCTACTTATCTATCTCTATCTCTATCTCTCTCTCGCTCTCACCCTATCAGTTACATCCAATTACGACACCTCCTTGCCCTAAGTAAAATCCACAGCTCCTGCCTCCCTTTCCAAGTTACCTCTGATTTTCTCCAACTTTTTTTTTCAGTGTTGAACATTTTTGAGTGGGAAGGAAGATAGTGGCATGCGTTTGTGATAGTTTACTGCATATTGTCATTGTCCACTCTATTTTCGAGAAAATGGTTAAATATCATATATGCATTAATGTTTTTTTTAAAAAAAAAAGAGGTAACTATACGAGATCTGTAGTCCCACCCGTAGGTGATGAAGATTGGACCGTTCAGACGAAACACTCAACTCTCCCAAAATCAAGCTGTGATTCATCAGTACTAAAGTCTGTAGCCTAATCTTTCATTCTTCTGAAAATAATAGTGGCTGGATGCTCTTCCTTCTAGATATTTATTTGTTCCTTTTTGTTCCAGGTTGCCTTAAATGCAGGACAAACTGCCATTCCTTGTGATTCTCTTTGAATACCCATTATTGATGCCAACATGTATATAATTTCTCTATTAACTTGGGGAATAATATTGAATACCTGATTTTGTGGGTTGTTTCTGCCAATCTGTAATAAGGTTGGGCATTCTAGGAACAAACTTTCCTTAAATTCCTCCTTTTTGACTCGTAATTTAGAAGTGGTTCAAATATTACAAATGACAAGAGTCAGGTGGTCATGAAAGGGGCTCTCCTTTGTGAAACTCTCCACAACATAGCCTAATATTTCTTTTGGGTGTGTTGAGAAAAAAGACACAGAGAACACAAACATGGAGGATAAACTTCCTCTGTCTCGGAGGACAGGGGACGAATGGAGGAAACTGCCTCACTTCTTTATTTTCCTTTAACGTCCCTTAAATAAGGACGAACCCTACATGCACTTTCTCATAATACCCTTAGTCCTTTACAATACCGTCCTTAGACCTTCTAGCAAGGTCATAGGAACCCAAGCTAAGAAGAAGCTCATAATATTTGTGATGCCGGACAGTCCATCCATGTGACTGATTTTCATAAGAATCAGCAAATTTCAATTTAAATGAAGGTTAGCTAACTAAGTAAATATCCTCGAGTAGTCGCTGTAAGGTTATGGCTGGATTTAGGGTCTCTCAGAGTGCCTTACTTTTGAAACTGGACTTAGATCGTAGTAAGCATGGAAGCTTCCTCTGACTAGGGTCGTTGTTTTTGATGTGTAAGGGTGGGCTAGAATAGGGAATTAGTAGGTAGGCCCAGTGGGGCCTTAGAGACAAGTATAACCAATAATAAAAACTGTTTGATAGCAAAAAGCAAAGGCAGATCGCCTGCATGGAGTTTGAAGCAGGTGAACCCGTGGACAGAGACTTGTAGCTGACGATTTTGGCGCAAGCAGTCTACCAATTCTCCTCTCGGAGTTGTAGAGATCCTACACAACCTAAAATGCTAGGGATCAAGTAAGGAAGAACTAATCCTCAACCTTCACGCTTTAGGGTCTAGTTTTGACACCAGAGAAAGACCTTCACTAGCCTCTGAGAGAAAGAATTAGGACCATCAAGTTCGTTCAAAAGTTTTTTTTCAGACATCAGGTTCCGGCTCCTAGTTATAAGAGCAACATGAGATATTTGAAGGGGCGCTTTTAGATTCAAGCCTAGAAATCCTGACAACTTCCATAACTAATGGGCTGGAATCTGTTTTTTAATGGTGAAAACTGTTGGGATACCCTAGAGATGCAGTATTTTACCTGTTAGGAAGAGAGTGGTCGTTGTAGAAAGTCGTAACATCAAAGAGAAGATGAACATCAAATAGTCTCTAGTAATTATTTTTAGAGTCATTTGTCATAAAACAATTTATTTTTACGCCAATTCAGTCCTCTGTCATTGTTAGGAAACGTTAACTGATTATTAACACTCCCCTGTTAAGAGTTTTTTAATCTCAATCTTGATCCCCGTTCTTGTTCATAGAAGTCATGAGTTCTTCCCTTGAAACATGTGATTCTGTTCTTGACTGGTTATTGACAATTTATTTTCTGCTTACTAATCCTAGCTTAAAACAGGTCGGTCTTACTTGTTTCAAACGCATGAGACTGATTCAATTTTTTAGAATCGTGATTTAAGCATGATTGGTGCCTGCTCCCCAAAGGTCTGTGTGAAACATTCTACTCTCATTCATCTCTGACAGACTTATATAGACATGCATCTTCTACATTTAGAAAGCTCCTATACACATTTTTCTTTGCACGTCTACTCACAAGCTGTAACATCGTTTATGAATTAATCTGATCTTTCATCCTTAAACACAGGTTTTCCATGCACTGCGCTCGTTCTTTTCTCCATCTTTCTTAAAACAGGTTCACTAGTGTGATAAATGGCTTCACGCACCTCCATCCTAGTTGAATCAAGGAGTTGGGCTGTTAGTGTAAAAGCTCCTGAACAGTACCTGTGCATGGAAGTGATTTTTATCTTTAGTGAATCTAGACATCCTAAAAAGTTATGTCATGTGCAGAAACCTTCTTATTTTGCAACTATTTTTACATACAATAATCATTTTGGTTTTTTATCACGTAAGAAGGATTAGGCTTATACTGGCAAAATCCCCTTGGCTGGCCATGGATTATCTATGGTTTATCTACCCAATTATCTTTCTTTCAAGGGGCTCTATGTAGTTATGAATTCAGCTCTGCCTCTTATCATGCCATCTTTAAACTTCTGAGAATTTCCATTTCACTTCTCAACTTGTGTAGATGACGAATCAGACCTTGTCCGGGAGGCTACCTGTCGTTCTAACAGTGCATGCTTGCAACTTTATTCAAAAGACACCGAACCTTCTGGCATGGAGTCCACAGCTGCATCTATATTGTCACGGTATTCTAATCTTTACGAATGTAATTCAAGGAAGAGTCATGAAGCTAGGGTAAGAGTGTTTTTGTTGTTCTATTATATTCTGCTCATTTATTGATAATAGTTATTATTTACAACTGTCAGGAACTGGTAAGGCGACTGTGCATATGGAGAGACTTGATGGTCAGTTACGCAACTATATGGACCCTTTTATTCAAATGGCTTATTTCTTAGGATTTTGGACCCGTTACTGGTCTATCTATAGTTTAAATGTTTCTCTGGCTGGTGCTTTAAGATCATTTTTGTGTGTCATGTTTTGGAGTTTTAAACTCATCCTAGACTCAATGCATAATTTCCCTTGGTAGCTTTCTTTCAAGTTCTTGGTTATAAGAGTTATCCATTTTCATTGTTGAATGAGTTATGTATGTGTTCTGTGAAATTGTGCAGAGAAAGGTGGACTTGCTTGCCTGAATGAAGGGCATCATAGTTTGATTGAGATGCAATGCTCATATCTGGTATATTCCTGGTTAATGCTTATTTGATACACGTGGGAATCTCTGGCAGGAAGTAAATGAGTAAAATATTAGTGTGGTGTAACCTCTTCAAACATTATTGAAACGTATAAATGATTGAACGAAGTAAATAGAACAGTTAGCAGTAGTCGCATACATATTTATCTAGGGTTGGAATTAATGGGATGAATAGTAAATTCATGATTTAGTGGAAAGAGAAGGAATGTTTAAGCTCAAATGCAAAAGGAACCAGAGGGTCATGTATGCTGAATAATAATGTGCATAGTTATGATTTACCTCAGAAATTTGTTAATTTAGATCTGAAAGTCAGTAGGAATTTAGGGTTCTGGATCAGAAAAGGTTTAAATCACTATGCAAATGTGGGCGGCATATAAGGTGGTGCAAGCATCAAACAGAAGAGAATAGGACATGGTTTCAAAGTTACAGACACTTCTGTATTGCTTTGACAATGAGGTGATGGAGATGGCGTGGGCTCCATCACTTGTGCCGGTACCATGGTTGCCAGAACCAGATCAGGTGGCTGTATTGTCCAGTTCTAATCCAATCTCTATTGGGCTTGAGTTTACAGTCTCAAACTGTTTAGGAATCAAGTTATCCGTCCAGAATCATCTGACTCTTGTATGATCACTGTTCAAATCATCTGTCATGGCACAACTTGAAGGGTGCATTATTTATATTCTGTTGTGCACTCTTCTCTCAGATTCCTCTATCAGTTGGACATACAACCTTATACTCTTTCTCTTTTTATTTAGGATTTTCTTCAGCCCTATGATAGAAAGGCAAAAGAAGCCTGCTGTAGCTAGAATAATCCCCAAGAGAAGATGTGCTTGCTTACTGAGAATATTTGCATTTTTTTTTCTTATCTTTCCTAGAAGGCCAGGTTTTCCATCTTGAAGCCAGAATTGGGGCTCTGATTTGAGATGGGATTGGGTTCTCCACTGACAAGAATTTCTTTGATGAAAAAATGGAGAATAAATTGAGGCGACATATACCTGTTGTATACAGAGGCACTGAAGATGTTGATGATGAAGCCAGTCAAAGAAAATAGCATAGACACATTCACAGTAGTACTAACCTAGTTAATTGCAAGTACTCAACCTAGCGATGGCAAACTTCAGCATTGGTCCATATATCTCTTTCTGCACTGATCACCTGAAACAAGATCCAGAAGAATCTTTTCTAATTTAATTGGCCTGCACCCCAGAACATATTTTCTTGAGTGGGTAATTCTGTCAAATTAAAGTTTTTTATCATCTTACCTGTCCCTCTTCATGATATGCGTATGAATACCTTTGGTATTGGCTGTGAAGATGTTGAAAAGTTATGGCAGCTTACGTGGCTGTAACAACAGAAAATAAACATCTAGATGTTGACAAGCATGGAAGCTTGATGGTACCAATCTTTCAATATCTAGTCGTTACACATACTTATACCGTACGCTGCTGCTAGAAAGGGATTGCGGTTTCTATTAGATGTTTTGCATGCTCTCCCTGTTCAAATGCCTTTAAAGATTCAACGCTTGATTTCTCCTTGTCCTTAAGAAGACTTGTTTGCATGTTCAAAGTAATCTTTTTGTGTTAAGTGTCATCCCATTTCATACCATGCACTGTTGCAGAGCCGTGGGATATAAACATGCCGATCCACGTTGAAGATCAAGTTCTGACGTGTTGCACTAAAAAGGATGATCATAGCATAAAATAGACTATCAGTGCCTAACTTAGAACCATAAAAAGGCACATCATTCTTGTCAAGGGACTTTTAGAACTATTTATTGTGAGTGGTACAGTAGGAAAATATACTAATACAAGGCTGTATTTTATTTAAATTTTATTAATTCATAATTTTGTCGTAGTTGTAGACAGTCAAATGTTATCATAACAGATCACAGTGTTCTTCTATACGTGGGATGCAAAAGTCATGGGAGGTTTACTGACGAGAGTAGACTGATTGTGTACCTCCAATAGTTATGTTAGCAAACCTGGTCACAATAATCAGTTGATTACCATCTGATTCAGCCAATTTGGATAATATGGCTCTCATCATTACTGTTCATGGGGTGGGCTTCTGATCTTCATTTCTTTTTGCATACAAGCGTTGACCACGTAACAACGATCTGTTGATTCTTCGCCAAATTGTGATCCCAATTCGGACTGAATTAGACACAGGTGATATGATTTGCAGACTGTCCACTTGAGTCCTCGAATGAATGTTATCACGGCCTTTCTCCTAATCAATCCTCTTTTAACTTGCTTGGTTTGCATATTGATCTTCTTGTATCCAATGGTATAATACAGACTATGTTTAAGTTTTGAATAGACGACTTTGAATTCTGATATTTTTTAGCCACTTGAAGTTCCTGGTGTAGTGTTTATACTTCCATTTAGCTATATTTTCTTTCTTGTTGCACTGTGGACGGCTGAGGAGAGGTTCCAAATAATTTAGAAATTAACATATCCTATACTTATTCAAATGTATGATGCTTTTAAGAATATCATTTGAACTCTTCTATTATTGTTGATAATTATCCCGAACTGATTGAGATTGAAGGTTTCCATGCATTGATTTTGATTGAGAAGTTCAAATATAATTTAAAATAACAATATTTGATCGGCTTTAGTTATTCGCTTTTCAATATTTTACCTTGACATCTCTTTGTCCATGTTCTTTCCCCGTGATGCTACCTTGCTGTTATTTTTACCTATCTTCAGGCTCGGATTCATGATGAAAGCATTAAATATGTATTATCAGATCAAGCAATTTTCTATCTTGGGATTAATGCTCCTCAGACAGAAGAAGAAATCTGTGACCTAATTATTATCGCTGGTTCAAGTATTAATTCAGCTGATGTGTCTCCAATCCTAAAGTCTCCATCCCACGTTGTTAAGACCCATATGAAGGAACTTTGTGTTCTTATTCAAGGACTATCTCAGAGTCCAGAGGATATTTTCAGAAGAATTCTTCAAATGCATCTCAATCCAAACGGTCATTGTCCCATATCCATATATAATTATGCTCTTCTATTGGAGTTAAAAGTGTCAAGTGCACTTTTTCAGAAGCAATGCGGAGGGAACCCTGTTGCATTGGTTGGTCGCAAGGCTTCCCGTGAGCTTTTTGTTCAGAAATTCTCGTGCAAAGCTCCTGTTTACCACAACTGTAGGATTTTTGCTAGCGATGGCCGACTTCTCTGTTACTCTGATCATAGAAAGCTTGAATGGTCAGTCCGTTCTAAATTGATTTTGCATTTATGAAACCGAACCTGTGTTACTGAAACTCTTTTTCTTAGTCAAGCCGTCTAATACAATATGCAATGCCAGGTACCTTCGCAGGGGTCTGGCTAAGATTATTGAGAACGATCCTCTTGCTATAATGCTTCTTTTTGAACCCAAAGGCAGGCCTGAAGATGAAGACAATGTGTTCTACATCCAAAGTAAGAAGAACATGTGTGTTGGCTGTGGTGAAAAGAATCACTATCTACGTTATCGCATCATACCATCGTGCTACAGAGTGCACTTCCCTGAGCGTTTGAAAAGCCATCGGTCTCATGATATTGTCCTTCTCTGCGTGGATTGTCATGAAATCGCCCATGCTGCTGCTGAAAAATATAAAAGACAGGTTGCGTCCGAGTTTAAAGTTCCACTCTTTGTACGGAAAGTAATTGGGTCAGGAGAAAATGAAAGCTTAACTGTAGCATCAGGGCTAGAGGAGGTAGGTGTGTCTCCTTTGCAGTTACGGACAGCAGCCATGGCTCTAGTTCGCCATGGGCCAAAAATGCCTGCAGATCGACGAGAGGAGCTTTTGAAGGTAAAAGACTGTCATTTTGAACAGTTTCTTTCAATAATTTAGCTACATCCACATTGCATTTTTTGCCTAAATGTCTTCTAATTAGAGACATTATCAGCCCAAACTTTTGATGACATGGTGACACATATTGCTCATTCCCTCTTTTTTGTATTGATCTGTCAACCAGAAGTTAACTTTTTGAAAGTTTTGTATCAACTCACGGAGACATCTATCCTGACCATCAGAAAGTCTATTAGAATAGGCCCATTTTCTTGTTATTATGCTGGTGGCTTACAATATGGGCCCCTAGGCCCTTATTATATCTAATGCGTGTTGCTCCTCTCTCCTCTCTCATCTCTCTACGTATACATAAAAGAGGAGGGTGGCCACGTTTGTAACTCTAGGTTTTTATCCTTCTATTTTCTAACGCTGTCAATTTTCACAAATGTACTCAAATGTGTAAACGCGAGAAAATAGCTATCGGTTCAGTCACTTGCAGGGATGTTTTCTAGCTTTGCCCAGCCTGGATGGGCTTGGATCGGCCAGCCAAACTGGCTAGACACATTTGGATAAAGGGCTCCGAGGGGTGGATCTCCTCTAGGATTCATTTGTCGTCATAGTTGTATTGCACATCTCATGATTACCTAAAGATCTTGTTTCCTTTAAAGTTTTAAGGCTTCTCAGTCTAGATGCAATGAACATTTTCAAATTTATACATATATACATTTATACATTTTCAAATTTTCATGAACATTGAAGGATTTTTATATCAGATTCGTTACCCTCATTCGCATGTAGAATTAATTTCCTCTTAAATCTTCTCTTTAAAATTCGATCTAAGTCTAATTTATAATCACTTCTTAGATTTTCTAAAGATTAAGAGAACCCCATTTTGGATAGTCTGTACTTCTTATTCCGAGCACCAGGATCTCTAGGCTCGGCTTTAGGTTTGGTTAGGTTCGGCCCAGGCCCGTCCAATTGACATTCTCAAACAATGTGGCCAAATATGCGCACTTGTGAAATTAATTTCTGGGCCTTTGCGCCGGGACCATTTCAGGCAATTCTGTTCGTGCCCATCGTTCCATTCGGCGTAGTCCAGCTGGGAACTTTGGAAATGGTGCGTCTTTTTTTTTTTTCCATCTCTTCGTTGCAATTATAATGTAGTCCCTAAACTGGAAGAATCCAAGCATTTATTCCATAGGCAAGCATGATGATTTCTTTTGATTTGAAATTGGGGGCTGCGTGAGACACAGGGTAGGGAGGCAGACTGGCGTCTACTGCCACTTGTGCCACCTCCACCATAGCAATGCCACCTTTCTCTCATCCTTTCCTCTTTTGCTTCCTCTTGTGTCACTGTAGTCATCATGTTCTCAGCCACTGAGCTTGAATTGTCTCCATCAAGGGGTCAGAAATAATGGCCTTGGTTGGGCCTGATTGTGATGCGATGGGCTAAAACTGGTTACTTATGTAAAAGCATTTTGTAGGATTGATTATATTTATGTTATTTTATATTATTTACATGTTATATAACAACTTTAAATTCTACTTTTTAAAATTTTTATGGATCATATTTCTCCTGTTTCTTCCATCTAATTTCTTTCAAAGCTACCCAACTAGAGTTATCAGTCCAAATGAGTTACGTTTTTTTGGTGGAAAAAGAATTTCGATTAATCGCTCTTTATCTATCAATATCTTTTACACGTTGCGCCATTTAGTACTTTACTCTGCACGCGACCTTAAAGTCCATTTTCCTTTCAATTTCAACGTTATGAAAAGTCTACCATCAGCAAAAGCGTCTGCCTCATTGGATGCTCTTCTTTGCTGCGTGCAGACGGTGAAAACATACTTTGGAGGGAGAGAAATATCTGAACAAGACCTGGAAACGGTATTACTTGTTGGTATGAGCCCTCGAGAAAGAAGACGACTTGAGAAGAAAAGGGGGCTTCCTATAAAACCCTGCGAGGCTATGGTGGGTAGTTGTCCATCTGGTACCATGGAATATTTAAATTCTCGACAAAAAAATTAATTTTTTTTTGCCTAACATCGCTGTTTATTTCATGCCTTCAAATATAAGATTTGACGTACAAAATATATTTCAGTCGTCAGAGTCCTAATTTTGGGTCCTTATTTTCTGTCAATAGAGTTTTTAATATAAGTTTTTGCTACACATTATTGCTTTAATGTCTTTATATATATATATATATATTATCTGTAATTTTATTTCTCAACATTTGGACTTTGATTTTTTTTTGTCATTCTGAGGAAAACAAATGCCATGTATAGAATCATGGAATGAAAAACTCACTTCTTCGTGTGCCAAGCAGAATGCAATTGAGCAAGAACGAATCAGTATTTGCACACCTGAAGATGTTGAAAGCAACGACCTGCCAGCTAATGATGCTGGCATAGTCGCCTCCTCTGAACTTCATCATATTACTAGTAGTAAACGTTCTAAGAAAGTATCATTACTAGGGCATGGGCCTCATGGGAAGCAGGTGGTAGAACATCTATTGAAGGAGCAGGGTGATAATGGCGTTCTTCAGTTTTGCCAGAGATGGAGACAAGTGTTTGTGGACGCCATTCGTCCTCGATTCCTTCCTTCTGGCTGGGATATAATGCACAGGTACAAGTTGACTGGCTTTGTTGAGCTAGCCTTTCCATAAAAATGGCGATTTCCTTTTTCAGTACACAGATTGTCTCAGATTTCTTCTCCTTTGAGTGCAAAAAATGGCATCAATTGAATCTTCCGATGAACATCATAGTGATGGGTGTTTACGAATCCCATGCATGGATAATTGTTTGTTATTTCTCCTGCTGCCCGTTGTCTACATTTCATGATCGAATTTAGGGCTATTTTTAATGAAAAATCTTGGGGAAAACTGGTGTCTATGCTTTACTTCGTTGGTAATGGAAGAGATCCTGTTGAGAATTCCGGGAGGTTTACATTTTTTTTGAAGGATCAGTGTTTTTACAACGTCAAATATTTATATTGTAGTCAGCTAATCATGGATTAAAATGACATACTACAAAGGTGAGGAGCCTGGCAGAAACTGTCCAGTCTTGAGTGACATTGAATGATTTTCATCTGGTTCCCTATTTTCCATCAGCTTGAAAGTAGGATCGTGTTTCCGATGCAGCCAATTACGATTGGACTTGGGTTGACTTTAGTTCCATGGTTCAGATAATATTCTGCCTTTGCAATATGACCCTTGTGTCACATTTTCTATTCTCCCTCTCCCTGAATCCAACCTCCTCATGATAGCTTCTCTTCTCCTAAATCTGACTACTGTCTGAAAACTACCCACTCCAGGAGCTGAGCTTGTTTTCCGTTTTCTCTTCTATTTATTTTTATTTTATGGCATTGAATACTCCTGCCAGAGTTGACCAAGTTCTTCTTTGTATCGAAATATCCAATGTAGGATTTAAATGACAGACAAATGATGAATTTTATGAAGGAAATTTCGATAATTATCAATCTTTAATTCGGAATGGTATCATTCATAGCATGTTTTTTTTTTTGATGCTGTGGCATCATCTTGGCAGGGGTTGGCGGGAGTTTGGTGAGTACAGTGTTTACAGTTCTTCCCACAGAGATGTTGACACAATCAAGTATGATTCTCAGTCTTCATAAAATCTTCCATTAAGTTTTCATTTTTCTCATTTCTTCCCTGTAATCTCAACTCCTAGAAGTTCTGCCTTTTTCCTTTTATCCCCTGGTTTTTAAACTGTGGGGAGACAATTTTGCGCAACTCATCCATTGTTTGATTATATTTCAGAATTTATTTTCTCTCTCTAGAAGGTTACTGGAAACTGGTCGTTGTTGACTTGACCTTGTTAAAACTGTATTGCAAACCCATTGGGAGGGTTTGCGCCATAGGGAAGAAGAAAACCAGAAAAAGAAAGTTTTATCTGACATGATGCGCTGACCAAGATCCTGTTGCAGCCCCCCTTCCCCCCAATTGGGAATCGTAGAGTCTTCCATGCAGGTCTTAAGGAGAAAGTGAGAATGGCCGTCGATCTCTAACCGGTTGATAAAATATGATCTCAGATTCTAATAATAACCAATACGGGACAATTTCTTATCAGTCTTTAAAATTAGCATGAATAGTCAAATTGATCAACAGATCATTTATGGTACATAATATTGAACTTAAGCTGCGTTACCCTCCTCTAATTCCAAAGTTTACTTCCAGAATTGTATGAAGAGAAATAGAGGTATGTGATTAAAAGGGACTAAATGTCGATAAAGGTAAGGGGATATCTAGAAGGGGCATAGATTCAACTTGCTCATATGGTTGATGTGGCAAGAAGTTGGAAATTTTTTATTTATGCAAATTTTGGTGATTTTTTTTTTATGTTATCTAGCAAGAACCCATTAGAGCTCTTAGTAACTAGGAAAAAATATCACGGCTAAAGATTTGAAAATTTCAAAGATTTTGCATGATAAAGAAGTAACCGAGTTAGCAAGCTTTGTGGGATTCTTGTTTTTAAAAATAAAAATAAAAATAAAAATAAAAAGTGGATTGACAAGTGCACTTACAATTATGAGCATGTTCTTGTGGTATTTGTTTAACGACATATTCACATAATTTACTTGTAATTATTTATTTATATGAGTATCAGATTAATAATGGGTACAGAATAATCCATTGTCTAAGAGTCAAACATCTTCGGATAGTTCCCATATATAATTGCAATGAATCTTGAGTTTAGGAAGTCTCTTGCATTTGTGCCCTTTCATATGACAAGCTTGGCTTAAAATCTGTATATTTTTGCAAAAATAATCCCCATATATTAAATTTTCATAATCAGATTTTTATTCTCATTTTCAAAAAATAAAAACACCCATTTAAGTGAGTGTTCTTCATTACATTGATCTATACAGACAAACATCCATGCACGTTCATGAGAGTCAAAAGGACAATTGCAGCAATAGAGCGGGTACTATGCTTTCTAACATACGTAGAATTTTATCTTTTTTATATGGTTAAACACTAAAAGTGGTACTTATTTCTAAAAGCAGATAAATAAAAAGGGTATAAGAAATACAAATTAATATTTTCCACACCCAGCGGGAAAATCTAACGGCATAAATACCCCACTCGTTATCTATCTTTCACCCCCCACAGGATTGATTCACAATCTGATTTTTATTTCATTTAAAAATAAATAAATGAAAATACCTATTTAGGTGAGCGTTCTTCATTGCATTGTTCTATAAAGACAAAACATTCCTGTAACTTCATGAGAATCAAAGACGATTGCATCAATAGAACAGGTTTAAAAGGGTAGAAGAATTTCCTAAAAAGCAGATAAATAAAAAGGGTAGAAGAAATAAATTAAAAAAAATCAAGAAATTCATTGATTCCACCCCCACGGACTCCAAAATTCTGTGCCCCAAACAGGAGATCCCGGATCTTGTAATCAATGAAGGCAAGTCTCTATTAGGGTAGGAAGCCTAGAGAACCAGATACCCACCCCCAAGAACTACATGAACTGAGGATCTCAACCCGTCCCTCGATCAAGCCCAGGGTTTTAGCATGATTTCCACGAGCAAACTGCATGCAAAGAAGAACTTTTCCAACCATTTCTCGTCGCAGTCATAAAGATCCATATGACCAAATGAGGTAACTTTCTTCAAAGATAGTGAAAGCAAGAGAGAGATCAAAGGGAAATAAGATAGCATTTCGAACAGAAGATCCTCTGTTTCATGAATACACAAGATGGGTTTCCTCAAGAACATCAAAAGCGCCGAGTAATTGGCGCCCTCTCATGCTTCTTCTTCTTCTTTTTCTTCCGTTTTTTTTCTCTTTTTTTCTTTTCTTTGGCTGTTTTACTTGGAATAGAGGAAAGGCTGTTATTAGGCAAGCACTTCATCTGGAGTGGAGGGGAGGAATCAGAGCAACCGACGACAGCAGACCCATGGAGAAATCACAGCGAGGAGCAGCAGCAGCAGCAGCAGGAGCAGGAAGAAGATGGCAGACGAAGGAATTGGCCCCAGCCTGTACCAGCGCCAGCAGCAGGAGGAAGAAGGCAGATGGAGAAATCACAGAGAGGAGGAGGAGCAGCAGCAGCAACAACAGGAGGAAGAAGAAAGAAGGCAGACGAAGGAATTGGTTGCAGCATGTACCAGCGGCGGGAGGAGGACGAGGATGAGGATGAGGAGGAAGAGGAAGAGGACGAGGGCTTATTTATGTGAGGGCATCGGCGCCGGCGACGATCTCGAGGATCTCGCCGGTGATCTTGGCCTGCCGCTGCCTGTTGTAGACCATGGAGAGGGACCGTTTGAGCTCCACGGCGTTATCGGTGGCGTTGCTCATGGCGGACATCCTCGCCGCCAGTTCGCTGGCCAGCGACTCCTGCAGCGCCCTCAGAATCTGGCTGTTCAGGTACAGCGGCAGCAGGGCGTCCAGTATCTGCACCGGGTCCTGCTCGAACTGCAAGATGGGCGAGAAGGCCTGCGTCGGCGTCCTCACCGTCTCCCTCTCCACCGTGAGCTTCCCCTCCTTGGTCGTGAGCCTGAACAGCTCGTCCTCCGCCGCGTCCACGCAGTTCCCATTAATGTCGCAGATCTCCCCCTTGGGCGACAGCGGCAGCAGCGTGTGGATGATCGGGTCGGACTTCACCAGGGAGACGAACTTGGTGTACAGGAGCTCCACCTTGTCCACCTCCTCGGAGACGAAGAGGGAGAATACGTCATCGGCGATGGCCTGTGCGTCCTTGGTGGTGGGCAGGGCACCGCCCTCCAGGAACCGGTCCACGGGGATGTAAGGGCGGCGCAGGAAGTAGCTGTTGCCCTTCTTCCCCACGCTGATGATGGTGAAATCCAGGCCCAGGGCCTTGAGTTCTGCGATGCGGGTCTCGGCCTTCTTGATGATGGCGTTGTTGAAACCCCCGCAGAGGCCCCGGTCGCCGGTGACGACGACGAGCGCGATCTTCTTCACGGGCCTGACCTTGGTGAGGGGGACATCGACGTCGTCGGTCTGCAGCTGCTCGTTGATGTTGTAGAGGACCTCCACGAGGGTCTCGGAGAAGGGGCGGCCGCTGACCACGGCCTCCTGGGCGCGTCGGACCTTGGCGGCGGCCACCAGCTTCATGGCCTCAGTGATCTTCTGCGTGTTCTTCACGGACTCGATGCGCTCACGGAGCTCCCGCAGGCCGCAGTGGACCGCCGTGGAGTGGGTGCCCTGCCGGAGGGACGCCGGAGATGGCGGCGCCGCCGCCAGGCGGAGGCCGCCGACGTGGGCTCTCGCGGCGAGGGCCTCCACCTCCGGGGCACCCGAGAGGACGGAGGGCTTCGACGACGCCCACATTGTCAGGTTCGAGCAGGACATCTCCCACCCCCCCACCTCTCTCTCTCTCTCTCTCTCTCTCTCTACCTCTCTCTTTCTTTCTCTCTCTAGTTGCAGGTGCGAGAGGAGGGAGGAGAGGGTGGGGAAGGAGGGAGGAGGGAGGGAGATGGGGGAGGAGGGTTGTCGGGTAGTGAGAGGGAGGAGGAAGAACGAGAGGTGGGAGGAGGATTCGGATTGGGTTCTGGAGATAAGGGGGCGGATTTTGACCGCTGGGGCGGCGTGCGGTGTGCTGTGGACGAGAGCGACGAGGGTGGGGCCCGTTTTATTGCGGGGTATCTGCTACGCGGGCGCCGGTAGGAGTACCACGTCCCCCGCAGGGGGATCGCGGTCCACCGTGGAGGCTGAGGACAAGCACTGGCAGGTCGGCATATCCATCTACCCAGTAGTGGTATATTATGGGAAAAATCTATTAATAAATGTTTTATCATCGTCATGATCTCCCCAAAACGCTAGTTTCTTTTCATATTGAATTAGTCTTGTCACAAAATTTTAAGAACAGCATCCCAATCTCTCTCTCTCTCTCTCTCTCTCTCTCTCTCTCCTCTCTCTATGGCTCAAGCAATAGAAGAAAGAAATTCAGCTCTCAAAATCGACGATAGAAATCACAGAACCAAGGTCGGCAAGATCAAAGGCCTATGCGGCAAATAACATCTGGTTAATTTGAGAAAGAACTAGGTGTCCAACCTCATTGCTGAGTACAATTGTTAAGCATGGGATATGAGGTAGATCCAATAGGTGAAACAAACACTACCTAAAGGTCTAGAGGGGTCAGTTGATGGTTAACATTAACTAAATTAGAGCTAATGGAGGGCTATCTTTCTCCTGTGATGAGGGACACTAGGACATCAATGGAGCAAGGAATTATAACTCATAGTGTTACAAGAGGATTAGGAAGACAAGATGAAACCTAAAGATGAATTGATATAAGTGCAAGAGATTACAAGTGAGCTTCAAGTAGAGTTATCTATGAATTCTATTATGAGACTAACCAAACCAAGGACTATGAAGTTAAAAGAAATAATTAGAGTTAATGAATTAATTATATTAATAAATATTTTGGCCACCCACAACTTTATTATTTGATGAGCAAATGGAGGAGTTGTGGCTTTCATTGACTACCAAACTAAGTGGGAAGGTCTATTGGAAAATGGCATGGCAATATGAGATAATAAAATTTACAAATGAGGCATCCTTAATATGCATGAATTAGAGGTAATCAAATATTACATGCCAATACAATAGAGAAGTAGTAACATCATCTTTGGCCTATAGTGACTAAAGATGCTATGTCCAATGAAAGTCAAGTAGAGCTCGCTCACAATCTGATTCAATGTGAAGGAATCCCTAATCACACTAAAAGGTGACCAAAGTCTAAGTGAATCAAAGATAGAAATGAAATTCCTCATTCACAAGCTACAGTATGGAATAGAGTGGGTGGTCGAAAAATTACCACTATGCAATGAATAAAACTAGTGAATAGATACCATCTAATAAGTTGATGCAAGGACTTTAAGTGAAATATCCCAAGGTATTTGCTGCACCAATGGGCCTATTGCTACTAGGAAGTTAACCATGTCATTTATTTACAACTAGGAATGAGACCAATCAATGTTTTGACTACACAACTATCCTCATTTCATAAATCTTTAATCAAGAAGTTGGTATAGGACATATATGGTGTAGGAATCTTATAGCCTTCCATGGGCCCATTTTCCAAATCCCATATTACTAGTGAAAAATAGGATGACGGTGATCTCTTTGTATAGATTGTTGAGCCCTCAACACAACTATGATATTAAATCATTCTCTTATCCCAATTGTGGATAAATTACTAGATGAGTTACATATGAAAATAATCTTCTTAAAGTCAAATGTGAGTTGGGGTATCACTAGATTCATATGAAATATAATGACATTTCTAAAGTAGTATTTTATACACATGAAATATATTATCAATTTCTTATTATGTCATTTGGTTTGAAAATGTCCCCACTATCTGATCTTTTATGAATTGAATTTTTCATAACCACTTCCTTAGGTTCCTCATATTTCTTTTATGAGATTATGATGTATAGTAGAGATCTTAACTTCGACAAAAAATACTTGCATGAAGTATTTGACATCCAAAGCAGGTATGAGCTTCATATAAATATGAATAATTGTACTATTATCACCTTTTGAATCATGGTTATTGGTGGTTCCTTACTTTTTATCACATTGGCATTATATTTTATCTCGTTGAAAAACTAGAGTTTGATTAAAAGTCATAGTTTGAGGTGAGATAAAAATTGATACACATTAAAATTATGTACTTGAAAACTAGGGAAACATTACTTCTTGAAAATATGTGAATAGAATGGGAATCAAAATTCTCATTCTCATGTCAATATAATAAATTAGTTAATCTATAGATGAAGTTGCATTATGAAGTTGCACAAGAATTTATCGCCAATACAAGCTAACTACATTATGAATTTGCATCATCTCTACACAAAGATGGAGGAACAAAGCCTCAATGAAGTCATTATCTTGAAAAAGACACAAGTCTCTAGATGGAGGAACATATATCTCACTATTGTAGTTTTGCCATTATAATAGTCTCATAAAGGTTACAATAAAACTAATAGAAATTAAAATTCAACTTGCACAAGAGGAGTGTGCTAAAATGATTTTGCACTAGTTATTGTATAAATAAAAATCTATGACTATAAAGAAAGACCTCTTCACTCATTGTTGAGTAGTTTTCAACTAATAGAGATAGCTCAATAACTTCAACATAACACAATAGAGATAGCTTCAGACTCAATCACCACTAAAATTGTGATTCAATGGTTCTAGATACTTCTTGTATAGATTTACTTCACATAATGGAATATTGTCATGAACTATTTTGATATAAAAAAATAGCTAAGAAATACCATTAAAAAGACATATGAGGCAAAAATGCTTATTTGTTTCATAGTTAGTTACTACATGGCCAACACAAATTACATTTTAGAAGGAATGTGAGAAAATCATACATGAACTTTGATCATTGATATGAGTAAAAATTGTGCATAAGCACTTTGAAAATTCAAAATCTGTCTAAATTATGAGAAAATAGAAGTAAAATTAGGAGGATTTCACAATGAGAAATTATTTATGATTCCTTCAAAGAAAAAAATTGCATCTACATAAGGAGAAGCAAATGTGTGTTATGACATGCTTCCTAGAGAAAAAATGTATGCACATGAATAAGAAACCAATAATGAGACCAACCTTCAGTTATAGTATGCTTCCAAAATTTATCTAATAAACATAGGGAATGTGGTGTGACATGCCTACATGATTATAAATATCACGAAAGTAGTAAGCCTACAATCTAATCGAATGAATGAAAGAAATTGTGGACAAGATGATGAAGACAAATGAATGTGTCTGCTTTTAAATATGAGATAATCTATTTGTGATTCCTTGCTAAGTGAATTATCTTTTACTTGAGAATTTGGTTTGTAGATATTGTTATGACAAATCCCAACTTCAGATATTTAAAGGCCAAAAATTCTCATAAAGACTTCTATCATTGTGCAAAATTAGGTGTATGTTGGACATTAAATTTTAAGAAGGATCATAGCATCAGTACTACTTGTTGAAGATCAATTGAAAATGTTGATTGTTCAATAGACATAGGTTTGCTTCCCAATGGGTGAGACAAAGAATTCGCCTAAGCTGTGCTGATCATGCATTAATTGTTAATTTTTAATACATGTAAATTTAACAAAGATTACAATTGAACTCTTTACATAAATTCTAGTATTAGTGCAAGTTCAGGTTGATCCTCAAGGATGGTGAGAGTAGTTTTGATGAATTTCTAATTTTTTTTTAACACAAATACCTACTAAAAAGAAAAGAACAAGATGGAATGAGATGAGAAAAATGATGTAATAAAATCCATTCTTCAACACTTAATATTATCTTTTGTCAATTAATAGATTAAAAGTTTCAATGATGAGATGATTAAATCACGAATAAAGGAAAATAGATTAATGATTGATTGGAAAGATGAAAAGAGTTGTTGTCAATAGAATGACTTCTATTGATGTGGAAAATTATTTGAAATAATTAAAATGAAGATATAAAATAAAATTTAAATAAATGTAAGGTAGAAATATTTTGGTTGTCAATCAAGGATAAAATAAAATAACTAAATTTTTGATAAAAAATAAATTATAAAACTAAAATAAGGCTTTGTTGTTTGTTACACAACAAAGTCTTATATAACTAAAAAAGCTTTTAATTAGAATATAAAATCAAAATTAAATCTTATAACTTCGAATAAAAATATATATTTTTATTTTTTTGACATAAGGATGATAAAGATACTAAAAGTAATTAATGTCAGAATTTTAACTAAATTCGTAATGATGAAAACTAGGAACAAAAATGAAAGTTTTCTTCTTTCTTTGTCTATCACCTAAGGAAAGGAGAAGAACGAATTGCTTAAATTAAATGAATTTGAAATCAAAGTCTTTTTTATCAATGTTTGTCACCTGAAGAATAGAAAGAGAAATAAAATGAGACAAGAATTCAAACTAAAATCACAAAGAACTCTATTGATTGCAGCCCCCTTGATTCTGAAATCCTTGTCTTTGTTCCCTTGCTCTCTAACCTTCTCCTTTGCTTTTCTGTGCCTCCTAGCCTCATTTAGTTTTGATTAAACCACTTTTTCTTATTTTTCATCTTCAATCTTTAACTCTTGTTTCGTGCTTCAGTTCCTATCAAA
Organism: Spirodela intermedia; assembly: GCA_902729315.2. NCBI lineage: Eukaryota > Viridiplantae > Streptophyta > Magnoliopsida > Alismatales > Araceae > Spirodela > Spirodela intermedia. The sequence goes on from LR746278.1 coordinate 4,370,881, forward strand.
ATTGATATTTTAAGTATATATAATCATTCATGAATGAATAACAGAGTTTCATTTCAAGTCAAATAAGTATTCATAGAAAAATCATGATGTATGTATCATCACTGGTTTAGTTATAATATTTCTCAATTTTTCTTAATATTTTTTTGATTTTTTCGAATTATTCCCAAAGTTTTCTAGAATTTTTTTTGGGCATTTCTCACCATCTTCCGCCATCTTCCTCCATTTTTCTCTTTTAAATCCATCAAATTAACCTATGGAAGATGCAAGATTTGGACCTAAGTTGCCCATTTGTCAAGGGGGTCAACAGTCAATTGACTCTACCAAACTAGTGCTTGCCAAACTTGCACATGCTGAACCGCACCCACCAAATCAATAGTCTAGACCACTGCTTGCTCAATCTATGCTCACTGAATTAGTGTCACCGAAATTTAGTTTTACATTGATTATTTACTTGAGTTTCACATGAATATAAGTTTGGCCTTAAAGAAGCTATCAAATCCATTATAATAGTAATAAAATGGCCAAGAGCACTTGAGGGGATGAGTAGATGGGTGGTCTAGCCCCACATACACATGTGTGTTTGGACATTCCTTGTCTTATGCTTGGTTGACCCCTAGTGATGTGGAAGGAGAGTGATGCACATGTGCTTAGGGTAGGCTCCTTAGACACTTGACCTCAACTCGTACCTTCATTGACTTAGCTTCTCACTCTTGTGTAGTGCCCTCTAGGTTAGTTGCCGAGTAGTTGCTGGCTAGTGGGTCTCCTATTTTTTTTATTTTTATAAATATGAAAATTCAGGAAACATCTTTAAAAAATCTAAAAAATTATGTAAAATTCAAAAATAAATTCTCAAAATTACATAAATTTTAGAAAACATCTCAACTCATTATGAAGATCTAAATATTATTATTTTTATTTAATCAACATAACCCACAATAATATTTAACTTTTTATTTTAGAATAAATATTTTTAAATCAATATACATGCATTTTTTTCAATCATATAAATGTGTATTTTTTAGAAAAATAAAACATATAAATAAATATAAATTGATATATTTAATCATATAATTTAGAGAATTATCATCTATATGATTTGTTAATTAGACCAATTCTAGCTTCGTTAGCTATGAGCAAAACTTCCAATAAGAGAGAAAAATCACTGAGATCCCTTAGAAGACAATCTTGCAATACATTGTTAGAGGACAAACCAACTAATTTATGCAAACTGGTCTTCAATTTTAAGAAATACTAAAAACTTGAGAGATTTCATGCTGAAATTAATAGGAAAACTCTAATTTATGCAAAAATAATCAATCAAAGAAAACAATATTTCCCTTCAAATGCAAACATTCAATAAAATTACAAAAACTACATCTTAAACTATGGCTCATAATTTTTTGAGTATCCCATAACTTTCTACGTATCATAACTATGAAACAATTATGTCAAAAAATTCAATAATTACATGAACTAACCAGTAATTTATTTGCTTGTAGTTGGTTGAAAAGTGTTTTAAAGAAAAGTGAGGAATGTAGAAAACTTCACAATGGAAAATATCAATACATAGCATGTTTGATGTAGATACTCTTCCCACAATAATTTGAACTAGTAATGATGGTGATCCTTCTTGAGAAACATGACATTCAATTTCCTCATAGATATGATAGAAAAAGAATTTATAGTCATTTGAATGTAAATCTCATTTCCAATATGAGCAAAGGTCTCTTACCATCATGAGAAAATGTTATATCATTGGGCACAAAAGTATCAAATGTTAGGTCCTACAACACATGCCTAGATTAATAATTCGAATTTATTTCCAATAATCACAAGTATAGTCATTTTAGTTATTTGAATATTAATGACACAATCACAAAAGTGTAAATCTCAAATGTTCTATTATGTAAATTAAGTAAGTTTTCTTAAGTCAAAATAGACTTTCCATAATTTGGTGTGTAATAAAGTTTCATTATCATAAGTTAATAATTAGTTTAATATTTTTTCTATCTTAACTCATAATAAATAGACTTGTAGTTGTGTTAAATTGAGAAAAAAAATTAGCTGACTAATGTAAATTTTTGGCTAACTATGTGAATTTATATACTTTTAATATTCATATCTTTTAGATAAAATAAGGAAAAATAAAATAAATATAAAAATGAGAAACAAGAAGGACTCATTAGACAGTTAGTACCTAATAGCTAACCCAAAGGGTATTGCATGGAGATCATAAGTACAATTGGGGCAGCCATGACTCAGGGGCTTGAGTGGCTAAGGACCCACAAAAAGTACATGCACATCACCCCCCTTCAATGTCACTAAGGGCTAGCTGAACATGGGGCAAGGAATAGTCATACACACTTGTGTATGTGAGGGTGGACCACCTGGCTTAGCCTTCTCCCTAAATGGTCATAAGCATTTTATTTTTGGGAGAGGGAACTCAAAGAGAGAAGGACACACATACACACACACACACACACACACACACATATTGTATATAGAGTGTGTGTGTCTCAAACATCAAGAAACAACCAACATAGGACTAAACATGTTGATATGTGGGTAATTTGCTAACCCTCTTTCACACAACTAGGCAATCAACAAAGGTTCAAAACCTACCACAACTAAAATTTATATTTTTATTTGATTAAATTATGATTTTCTTATAGAGTGCTAGTCAATGATTAAGTTTTTGGAATTACTCGATCATCAATGAAGATGTCATCAACATAATTTGCAGAGTATTGTTACTAACTTATGAACACATTGGATGCAAAGTTCATAAATTCATCAAGAAAATCATCTTCGATTGATTGATAAAAACACTCTTGTTGAGAATAGGACGATTTGTCGAGAGATAAGTTGTTGTTTCTCTAAAACAAGCCAAATGCAAAATGAGCTTTATCTCGCTGTTAGAACTTAAAGAAAAAGTTCCATTAGATGCACCCTAACTTAACTTGACTCAATCTTTGTCGGGTGACACCTATTAGAAAATTCATTGCCATCAAACTTTTACTCTATTGAGTGACAACCATTAGAGAAGTTTATCAATCTATTTATCAATTTCTAGATTTTATAAGATGATTTAGAGATTGACCACATCGTGAATGTCCAAAGAGACCCTTTAAAGCCATGGATATCACACAAAAATCTTTCTAAATACTCAGAATTTACACATTCACCACCACAATATTGAAACTCTATCTTTTCAATTTTAAACATAATTATTATTTTATGTGATTTTAATTTTTAAAAACTATTATTTAGTCAATTATGATTTTGTTAATTTTACTTATCTTAATTTGATCAATTAAATTATCTATAATCACTTATGCGAAAATTATCAAGCATAAATTTATTCTTGCCCAAAAGTACATTCATTAGTTGTTGACATCATCTTGATGTAAGTACATGAATTTTCTTTTCTTGAATTTTTAAATAGATTTTCTCTTCATCATTTAGTATAAAAATCATAAAGAACTATATTTTTGAGAAAAATTTAATTTTTTTTTATTTATATATCTTACATCCCTATGATCGATTTTTGAAAAATTCTCACTATTTTTAGGATTTTTTTATCAAATTAAATTAATATATTTACACTTAAATACTTTAAAATTTTAAAAATTAGTATTTTCTAGTTTTATAAATTTTAAATTTACTGAATTTATTATGTAATAATTAAGTCACCTCAGTGGGTGGCGAAGGAATATGATAATACCAACATCATTCCTATTTAATGTAAATCTTATTTTAAGAATGAATGATAATTTATCCCAAAAAAGTTTTAAATGTCATATCCTACACATGTAGATTAATATTTTAAATTACTTTTCAATAATTACAAGTATATTCTCTCCCTTACTTCATAAAACGAAATGTTAACTCACACAATCACTAAGAAGCAAATCTCAAACCTTTCTTTTTGTATGTTAGGGATTTGTTTTCAATTAAAGTGGGCCTCACTTAATGGTTTTATGAGAAACCAAAGCATATGACAATATTCTAATGTTGAGAGAATAGAGCATATTATAAGAAAACTAAGTTTGCTAGTGTAATGCTAGATGGCAACCCTAGCTATTAAGAAGGGAGGAATGAGGCATAAAAATAAAATGTTTCAAATGCTCAAAAAGGATTTTTGATAATCAAGGATGTACAATTTGGACCATGCCGTGATGTACATAAAAAACAAATGATCTCCAAATGGCAATTAATCCTACCAAAGGAAATATGCAATGATGTATCTTTTAAGTGAGAAATTATGAGTAAATCTAGAGAGTTCCAATGGAACGATTGATCGCACATTGTTGACTCAACTATCAATTGGATCTAAATGTAAGAACAATAAAAAACTTGTCTGTCATTTATTTTCAAGTCCATTTCCTCAGCTCTTTGAGTATGCTATGAAGAAATTCATTGTGGCAACTAGTTGCATGTTAATGGAAACCCGTATGGATCATCTTTACATATGACACACTAGAATCTTGATTTATTTCACATTATTGCATAGCAAATGAAGAATATGACTGTTCTTTACGCTAGGTATGGCTCGTATCTTATGAATTTGACACCCTTTTCATGGTTTGTCCTTTACGTTGAAATCCTAAGATATTTAAATTTCATGATCTTAGGTAAAATATTATCACCCTTTTAAAGCTCACCTTTGCATGGTTTTTTTAGGGATTTGGGTCACTAACTCTTCTTCATTATACAAAAAAAGGCCTATTTTTGGACTCAGCCTTGAAAAAAATAAAGAAAATAGAGTATATGGTCTGCGCTACTTCAAAGCCTGTCTGACATTGCCTATGCATATTGCAAACATATATGCATATAGATACTAGAGAGAGAGAGAGAGTGACAGGCAGACAGACAGACAGACACAGACAGAGGCGGCGCTACAAGACGTGAAGCGACGACGAACCTTGTAAGACCTCGCGGCAATTTCCTGTGGTGACATCCCCCAGCGGCAAAGATGCCCGAAAAGGTCGGTCCGTTCGACGGACATATCCGCTCCTTGGCATTCCCAATGGGCCGAAAGATAGAGAGAGAGAGAGAGGAGCCGCCTCCGTCTTGGTAGCTACCAGTCTTCCCTCCCACCTGACCTTCCGTTCTCCCCGCCGGCGGCCCCACGGGGATGACCCGCTGCTATAAAGGGGCTCACCCACCCACTCCATCGCCGGCAGTACAACCGGCGGAGGATGGCGAGCTCCGATGAGTCCTCTTTCTCCAGTGGCGGCGCCTCCCCCTCCCCCCGTTTCCGAGGTTCCCCATCTCTTCTTCCGCAGGAAGTCGGTGGCGGGCCGGCGGCGGATTTCTCGGAGGACGAGGAGGACCTCATCGCCCGCATGTACACCCTCATCGGCCAAAGGTCGGCGGCATTCTTCTCAGAGAACAATTCCTCATCTGCTGAACTCCCACATTTTAAGACAAAATCATTCCCTATTTTCTTCCGGACCCAGACGGTCGATCGATCGAAAACCTCGAACATGTTCGAGAATCGAGTCGTTCGATCCAGAATAAATCGCCGGCGAATGGAATGGATATGTATGATTGTTTCAGGACCTGAATTTTAACTGCTGCGTTGTGGGTTCAGATGGACTCTCATCGCCGGGAGGATCCCGGGGAGGACGGCGGAGGAGATCGAGAAGTACTGGACGGCGAAGTCCTCGTCGTCGAGCGACTGAGGCTGCGGCGCCCAACTCCGTCTCCTTCTGGGACTCCAGGGCGGAGCATGGCCTCTCTCTTCCCCCTTCATTCCTACGGATCGCTCGAGGAATACGACGGAATTCCGGGCAAAAATCTGTGTTTTCCGTGACTTTTCTCATGTGGGAAGGGCAATTCCATGTAAAGATCTAATCTTAATGTGACATTAAAGCCAGTAAATCACGGATTAATTGGCTTAAGATCTTCGGAAATGCAATCAGAGAGAAGGGTTCTTGTAAATGTGCGATTTTCAATTCAAATTGTGGGGATTCCGGCGATAAAAAGGATTTTGCATCCCAGAGGAAACCCAGGCTCAACCTCTTCTCTCATAAATGATATGTAAAGGGGAGGGGGAGGGAGAGAGAGAGAGGGGGAGAGGGAGAAAGAGAGAGAGGGGGGAGAGGGAGAGAGAGAGAGAGAGAGAGAGAGAGAGAGAGAGAGAGAGATATGTGAATATAAGATTCAATTTGTTTTCAAATATGGATAAGCATAGTCTCACCATGTCGGGGCAGGAGGTTAAGAAGAACGGGAGCCTAAGCCCCGGACACTAAAAACCCGCACCGCTGTAAAAAGCCTGGGTGCGGGCCCAGAAAGCCCGAGGCCCAGTCTACCCAGAAAACTTATAGCCCGCCTCCCCCTCTCTTCACTCATCCTTTCCAAGCCGGGCCCTGGATTCATAATTTTCCACGCCAATCTGGGCCCGTGTCCGGCTTGGCCCGTTAAAGGGAGGGTACATATACAATATTGACTATATGAAGCGTTATGATACTTTTTAAAATATGACAGGGTTTTATAGTAACATGGAGGCCACGTCCTTCTTTTCACTTCGCCTCTTGTGGGAGTCCCTATAGTGGTTGCCTCCGCCACACCTCCTACTCAGATCCGTCGCGCTTGGGGGCATCCTCCTTCCTGGATCCGCGCCTCCGGAGGTCCTCTTCGCTCCTCTGTGCTATTCTTCGTCTTCGAGCTCGAGATCGGCAAGAATGGTATGTGGTGAACTCCATTTCGGTCATCTGTTCGTGCCAATTTGTGAAATATAACCTACAGCACCGGGATGCAACAGAGACAGCAGGGAAATTTCGTTTGCCTATTCTCTCCCACGCATTTGTATAATAGACGTTCTCCCCCTCTTAACGCCTCTCTCATATACGATTTGTCGCTGACAAATGACTTTTATGTTTTTTCTTGGTGTTCTGCTGACGTCTGGGGGGGATTAACAGCCGCTCCGACTGGAGATCAAGGTATTTTTAACTTTTTCATTCTAGTTTGGCCTATTTTCACCTAGATCTGTTTCTTTCTTCAAGTTCACATTTGGAATTCGGCATATATTTCCACTTCAGCGTTTGTCACTTTTTCCGGAGCAATATTTTATCTGAGAGTATGCTGATGATATTTTTTTGGATCAGAGGAAACTTGCGCAAAGGTCGGAGAGAGTGAAATCTGTGGATCTGCATCCGACCGAGCCATGGTACTTGCTTTCTGTTTTCCGGAATGAGTTGTAACTTTTTGCTGTGATTTCTTGCTGTGGGGTGCATATTGATTGGTGGAATAGGAAAGCTTGCGCCGTTCACCCTGTTAAATCATGTAGGATGATTTCTGCGTTCAAGTGGGCTTAGGAATGATTTTTGCTTCCTTTAAGCGGTGTAGAATCAATTTTTCTGTTTCGACTCCGTGGCCAATTAGAGGTTATCATATGTTTATAATCTCGACAATCTTCTGCTTTACCAGGATTCTCGTCAGTCTTTATTCTGGAAGTGTTTGCATCTGGAACCATCAGTCGCAGGTGAGAAACTTCAATTTTCATGTTTTCCCAGTATTTTGCTTGCATGCCTAGCCTTTATGACTCTCTAAAGAGTGCTGAAGTTGTACGTTATTTGTCCTGGGTGGATGTTATTATTTCTCATGTCAAAATTCTTAGGCTTGTTGCTTGGAAGAGCAAAGAGTAGCGCCTCTAATGAATGAGGATTTTTTTGGGATGGCACATCTCCATTCATACCAGTAGTCCCTATTAGATTGTGACCATCAAAATCCTCCTGCTTTTCTGCTTCTTTCTTCTGCCTTTTTTTTAATTATGTTATCACTCGATTTCTGTTATATACTCCCTGGCGCTTGGATATTATCATCCTTTTCTATTACTGTCATTTTGTCAATTCATGTTCATTTTCTTAAAGCAAATGGAGAACTGAGAAAAAATATTTTTTTCCTATACGTACCACACGAAATTTAGTAAACATTCTAAAGTTCACTAAGTTGCTCACGTCTTATCCTAGCCCTTTATATGTAGCTTTAAACTGTTGGACAAATGTATAGGTCTTATGGCGTTGACCTGATCTACATCAGCAAATGTCAACTGAGCCCGGGCTATTCCCAGCCGACCAAAATGAATCAAGAATGGGATATTGAACCATTCACAATGATCTAGAAAAAGATATGAATTATCTCAATCTCGCTAATGCGGTTCACAATTGAGGAAATTCCCTGTGAAATACCATCTGTCCATTTTTGTCGATGGATAATAAGATCGGCATAAGCTGCATGGCATGGTGCCGTGTGTGTGATCAGATCCATTTGCTTGGGCAACTCCTTGATGATCTTGAACTCTTGATGGTCAGATTGGCTCAAGGACGAAGACCTTCCTCACTCATTGCTACTGCCCTTTGAATTGACGCATGGTGTGGTCTTAAGAAATGACCTTTTTTGTTCTCAAGCCCCCTCTTCCTTGAGCGCCAAAATGAAGGCTTTTCTTACCCATCACTTTTTTCATTTGACATATAGTAGAATGACAAAATCCCGAGATTTTCGTCCATTGCATCGTTCCTTTGAAGATTTGTATCACATGACTGGATACATACTTCTGCAATATATTGGGCTTTTGGCTACACTTCTGATCATATTCATTAATATTTTTTCCCCTCCAGACAATGGTCAAATCTTTCGAGGTGACCGAATTACCAGGTATGTAATTCATCACGAGGTTTCTTTAAATTCATGTTGAATATGTATTGTGTTCTAATGTAATTTTTAATTTTCAGTGCGGTCTGCAAAGTTCATATCACGCAAACAGTGGATTGTTGCTGGAGCAGATGATATGTTTATTCGAGTTTACAATTATAATACAATGGACAAAGTTAAGGTTTTTGAGGCCCACACAGATTATATACGATGTGTAGCTGTACACCCTACTCTTCCATATGTGCTGTCATCTTCTGACGATATGTTGATAAAGCTCTGGGATTGGGAAAAAAGTTGGATGTGTACTCAGATATTTGAGGGCCATTCACATTATGTCATGCAAATCACTTTTAATCCCAAAGACACGAACACATTTGCAAGCGCATCCCTTGATCGTACAATAAAGGTGCTCTTATGTCTTATAGATCTGCCTGATAGATACTTCAATTAATTTTACATTTATTGTGGTCTAATATGTAATTTTGTGTATGCTAGATATGGAATCTTGGTTCCCCAGATCCTAATTTTACACTGGATGCCCATCAGAAAGGAGTGAATTGTGTTGACTATTTCACTGGCGGTGATAGACCATATCTAATCACTGGTTCTGATGACCATACAGCCAAGGTTTGACCCCTCCTCTTTGCTGACTTCTTAAAAAAATCGTTTTTTCACCCCAAACTTTGTTATTCCGTTTTGTGGAAACAGGTATGGGACTACCAAACAAAAAGCTGCGTTCAAACCCTTGAAGGACACACACATAATGTTTCAGCAGTCTGTTTCCATCCAGAGCTTCCGATCATTATTACTGGTTCCGAGGATGGAACAGTTCGTATATGGCATGCGACTACTTATAGGTACATTATTTTATGCTTTTATTTAATTTACTAAGGCATTTGGGTTTATTCATCAACAGTGTTGATGGTAACATATGGTTGCAAGGGAGTGGAACAACGAATTTAGTACATTTTTTGTATATATTCAATGGCAGTGTTGCATTGGTGATGACTGATTTTTTTTCGGTATTTTTGATCTTTTATTAAACTGCCATTTTTTATTCAAACATGTTGATTCATATTATGTAACAAACTGTGCTTTTGGCATACATTATTTACTAAAATCTTGAATATGAGTTGATGTACTATACGGGTTCTATTGTTGTCTTCTTGCATTTTTAAGTTCATCGCACTGCTATACTAACTTTCTGTCTCTAATAAAAATATTGATTTTTATTTTTCAATTCTCATCTGTGGCTATAATAAATTTCTAATGCTTTTAGATGCAAAATTGCTGCAGTATCACATTCCTAGTTGTCACGAGATGAAAAATGGCTGGAAGAAATTGCTATTTAGAAATCTGTCCCAAATCATCTTATTATCGTCTGGAAGAAATTTCTGTTTCTTATGTCCTCTGTCGTTTGACTGAAAAAAGCTTAATCATATAATATGCTTGAATAAATTATGCTTTACTAAGAGACTCTTAGAAGCTCTGTTTCTACAATTAAATTTTTCTGACTTCATGCTTTTCATGAAGTACTATCTTAGATTGAACCAACAGACTTTTCCCTAAAAATAGTCTTTTTTGTGTTGATGAAAGAAGTACGCTGAACCACACTTTGTTTAATTACAGGCTAGAGACAACATTGAATTATGGTCTTGAACGAGTATGGGCTATTGGATATATGAAAGGATCACGAAGGTATGTGGATTATACATAATATCTTTTTTCTTGTTCTGATTCATCTGGTAATGCGTGTTTATTTCAGAACTTGGGAGTTGATGGATATTATTTGAAAACTTAATACCTCGTTGCATACGTTTTGTTTTGTTTGCCCTTCAAAATGGGAGGACTTGTATCTTCAACTTTTTGGTGGTAAAATTATGTGGAATTGAAACCTCATAATAACGTGGTGCTGAGTTGCGAATTGCTAAGCTTTTTAGAAGTTTCGTTTCTTGACATTGATAAACGAAATATTTGAGAAGTTGCTCCATTATTGTGGTGGTCTTTATTTTCCAGGCTTGCGATTGGATACGATGAAGGAACCATTATGGTAAAAATTGGTCGAGAAGAGCCTGTTGCCAGTATGGACAGCAGTGGGAAAATAATATGGGCAAAGCACAATGAAATTCAAACTGTGAACATCAAGACTGTGGGAGCAGACTTTGAGGTTAGTAGACATTTATCTTTGACCAGTTGAACTATTCGCTCTACAGTTGTTTTTGGAGCTGACATAATTGGACATGGCAGGTAACAGATGGAGAAAGATTACCTCTAGCTGTCAAGGAGTTGGGCAGCTGTGACCTATACCCTCAAGTAAGTTGACCCTAGTTATCAAGATACATCGAATGGAGCATTTTTCTGAGGCATTATGTGATATTCTTCGAGGAATTCTGAATGAACGCTTTTCTTTATCAAATTTTGAGCTTTGGATCATGTTTTGCTAAGATCCAGCACGAAAACTTGTCCTGTATTTTGGTTTCCTACAATTTTAGATAAAGTTGTTTAAGGTTGGAATTGGTTGGTCATTTCTGAATGGGTTGGGACTAGACTCAGGCCTAACATTTTTTTCAGACTAAAGGCTATCTTGAGTGTGCGTATTGTATCTTTAATGCTTACCAGTAAATTTCCTTATATTATAAAATTCATGCTTTTTCCAGAGCTTAAGGCACAATCCGAATGGAAGATTTGTCGTCGTTTGTGGTGATGGCGAGTACATCATATATACAGCTTTGGCTTGGAGAAATAGATCTTTTGGTTCTGCTTTAGAATTTGTGTGGTCATCTGAGGGAGAATATGCAGTTCGGGAGAGTACGTCAAAAGTGAAAATCTTCAGCAAAACTTTCCAGGTTTGACCTCATCTTAACTTATTTATCATTTTTTATTTCTTTGGATGTTTCTAAACCTTGATGAAAAGCTTTCCTTATTCGACTTATTTTCCCAGTGAGAGATGTACAGCCAGATTAGGCATTTCACTTTTTTGGAGCATACATAATAAAATGGAGTTATGGTCCTATAACCTGGAAGTAATGAGGGTGATTACTAACATAGTTCAAGGACACCTAATAATAAAGCATCTTTATGTCGTTTTCCATGTTTATACATGTGGAAATTTTCGTTTCGTTGGGTGGTTTATTTGTTTGAAAGAACTAATTAAAATCATTTTAGGAAGAGCATTGGTCAGAGGAACATGAACCATATGTGAACTTTTACTGGTTTATGTTTCTTTAAGTTTTAGTTCCTAAACGAAATTCATTGCTTCATGATTTCTTCTGTCATCATTACAGTGGCAATCTGTATTTCTGCTTTCTTCAAACATTTTGTACATTCAACGTTCAGAAAAGGGGTGTAAGAAGAATGGTTGGATTTTTGTATTTGATTCTTTATATGCGGACATTTTCCCAATTAGATTTTTTTTGCATGCCGACTTCAATTAGCCATTTTAAATGCAAAATTTGTATATGTTTGCCTTTTTAACCTAATGGATTCATTACATGATCAAAACATGCGTCTTGTTGTGGGTGATTTCAACCTTGATGTTCGTTTGAGTTTCTATTTAATATTGAAATACATTTTATACATCTCCAAAAGTCACTCTCTTTGTTTTTACTAAGCATTCACACAATAGCTTTGTTTCCACCAAGAACATTATAATCCATATTCAAAATTTGATATTACTAAAACTGGTTTAGTTTTTCTGCTTAATTTTGTGGCAACTTTTTTATTACAAAACAAAAGGAAGACTTGCTTTGTCCGTCAAAAAATGTGATGTATTATCATATTCTCCTCATACTTGATCATTTGGACTCAAACAACTAAGATTGCAACTGGATCTGATTCAGGAGAAGAAAAGTGTACGCCCAACATTCTCTGCAGAGCGAATTTTCGGCGGATCCCTCCTAGCAATGTGCTCGAATGACTTTGTCTGCTTTTATGATTGGGCTGAATGCAGGTTAATACGTAGGATTGATGTAAACGTCAAGGTAGGTTTTCTGTCCTGCATATAGAGCGTAGTTGATATTTTGTAATCTTTTGCGCTATTGTGTTTATATTGTGCTAGTGGTTTTATTGTTTCAGAATCTCTATTGGGCTGATAGTGGTGACCTGGTAGCAATTGCTAGTGACACATCATTTTACATTCTCAAGTACAATGTAAGCTTTCCCTTTCCTTTTATATGACAGATACTGGTAGATTCTCTTTACTCTTTTATCTGTTGTAAGACCAGCGTGTCTTTTTTCAGAGAGACGTTGTAGTCTCTTATTTGGAAAGCGGTAGATCTGCTGATGACCAAGGTGTTGAAGAAGCATTCGATCTCCTTCACGAAGTAAATGAGAGGGTCCGAACAGGGATATGGGTTGGAGACTGTTTTATCTATAATAACTCTTCTTCACGGCTAAACTATTGTGTTGGTGGAGAGGTTTGTTTAATTACTCTTTTTACATTTCTTTTATTTGTACTGTGTATATGATGTGCAGCGGGATGAATATCTGCTTTTATTGTTATAGGTAACTACAATGTTTCACTTAGACAAACCAATGTACTTGCTGGGCTATCTTGCCAACCAAAGTCGTGTATACCTGATCGACAAAGAGTTTAAGTGAGTGATATTTCAGTGTTTGTGTGCTTTCTAACCGTTGTCTCTACTCAGGTAAATACTTAGTCATCTATTTCTTTTCGAATGTAGTGTTGTAGGATACACATTACTTCTCAGTTTGATTGAGTATAAAACACTGGTGATGCGTGGGGATTTGGACCGTGCAAACGAAATTTTGCCTTCAATACCGAAGGAACACCATAACAGGTGCGATTGCTCTACATCTCTTTTTACTTTCTTCTGAGGTTCCTCAAACACAGTTTGTGGAAATGGAAATTTTGGAAAGTGGATAACATGATTGAGAACTATAGCATTTTTCTTTTACCAAGCTTCAAATTCTTGGATCTTTCTCTTCTGTTATGGGTTTTTTTTTGCTCAGAATTTTTGAAAGGTATGTAGCAATACAAAACTACAAGTTCTTAGCCTCTTAGGCCATCGTTTGCCAATCAATACGTTGCAAAAAGAGCCATTTAAGTTACAAGGTTTTTTAAGTCTAGTCAGATTGTGCGTGAGAATCTTCTGGCAATGAATTATATATCAACATGTATCAGTATTTTGACATTTGAATCTTTTCATATTCCATTATAATGGTGAAAACTCACAGATTTATGTGTTTATGTTTATTGAAGCCTTTTGTAGTATAAGACAGTTCTCATTAGTAATCAATGAAATAGTATTAGGACTTTCGTACTGATAAGTGAATTTCGTGTACCAGTTTGCATATGGATTCTGTAATGATGTCATGTGCGTGATCCACATAACAATTGTGCAGTGGTTTGGGTGTATGTCTTTGTGAAAACATTGGTGCTTATTGCAAACATATTGTGCAGTCATATTGAAACTGTCATCTCCTACTGGTTTTGCTGGCTCCTCTGCCCTTAATCATTTGTGTTGGATAAGAAACTGTTATGACTTTATCATATCCTTTGGTGTGAAAGATAAGGGATTCCGGATATTCGAATAAATTTATATTTATCGTGTTAAATGAGAACAGCCTTTGAGACTAGTTTTCCTGTGTAATGTTATTCCACATTGATACGCTGATACAACTCCACTGTTTTGACATTATCAGTCATAAACAGTTGTATGTTATTTGAAATTCTGAATTAGTTTGTCATGGGCTTATGGTGTTGGATTCGTACAGAAAGAAAAAGGGATGTGACTACCTTGCGAGTTGTTTCCTTTGGTCTGGTTACTTTGTAAATCCTCTTGTTGGCATCAAACCCTGACTCTGGGGAGAATTACGCCGTGCTTTTCAGTGTGGCACATTTCTTGGAGTCAAGAGGCATGCTGGAAGATGCACTGGAAGTCGCTACAGATCATAATTACAGATTTGATCTGGCTGTGCAACTTGGAAGATTAGAGGTTGCAAAGGTATATTTCTTCGACTTTTTTTTCCCACGCAGAACGATTATATGATTCATTTTTCCTGGAATTTCTGTCCAATTATTTGGTTTCAAAACTTTAATTGATCTTTGTAGGGGATTGCTATTGAAATACAAAGTGAATCAAAGTGGAAGCAGCTAGGAGAACTAGCCATGTCGTCTGGAAAGGTATTCTCCTATTTGCCGAAATAAGACAGTCGAAAATCCCTTCTTTTTCAAAACCAAGACATGAAATGGTTCCTTTCTCGTTTTTTCTCATTCCCCTTCGATATACAGGTTTCCATGTCTCAAGAGTTCTTGTTTTCTTTTCTTTGTGATTTGGTTTATATCGAATATTCATTGCATCACATTTAAAGGTTGTGATCTCTTATATCGTTTTTCTTTATTTGAAAAATGTAGCCAGCTCAAATTGTTCCTGTATGATATTTCCTAGAAAATGATTGCACGCGTTTTGCCAAACATGATTTAGTTTTATGTCTTGGTAGGATAGCCTTCTTTTTGTTTGATGTTAGATCATTCTGCTCTTATTCCAGTTGAGACTGTTTGTTTTCTAAACGTCAGAATTTTTCGCTGTCTCATCGGTTCGTTATATATTTCTGTGGACGCAGTTGGAAATGGCCGAGGAATGCTTACAATATGCTATGGATTTGAGTGGTTTGTTGCTTCTCTACTCGTCCCTGGGGGATGCGGAGGGAATCACTAAGCTTGCGTCCCTTGCAAAAGAACAGGGGAAGAACAATGTTGCCTTTCTCTGCTTGTTCATGTTAGGCAAGTTGGAGGACTGCCTTCAGCTGCTGGTGGAGAGGTAACTCCCATTCTACAATTCTCGTTGAAATATATTTCGAGATCATTATCACAATCTTTTGTACGGTTACAGCAATCGCATTCCAGAAGCTGCTCTTATGGCGCGGTCCTATCTTCCAAGCCACGTTTCTAAGATCATAGGAATCTGGCGAAATGATCTGAATAAGGTTCGGTTCTTTCTTCCCTTCAAGGAGTTATTTTCTGATGAAAAATTGAATCGTTTTTAAATAGCCTGGAATCTGTTCTTCGTTTTCTTCAATCATCTTGTTTCTTTCTATGATCTGGAGAGGGATGAAACACGGGCTTCTGTTTGAAATGTTTTCTTTGTGCTCTATTTGAAGGTTAACCCGAAAGCTGCAGAGTCTTTGGCAGATCCTGAGGAGTATCCCAACCTCTTCGAGGACTGGCATCTTTCTCTTGAAGTCGAGTCTAACATCTCAGATAAAAGGTGCACATTTCTGGCTCTCTCTCTCTCTCTCCCCTCTCCTGAATTTTCCAGGTTGGGTAAGGCCCAGTAGAAGTCAACTCCAATGTCTCTTATTCCACAGATGGAATCTTTTACACTAGGATGCTAGTTTCTGTAGCCATGTTCGCTGTTCTGCCTTATCTTGACCAGTCCTGTTCTTGGAAGCAGGGGCATCTTTCCTCCTGCTGTGGAGTACCTAAACTATGCCGGAAAGCCTAACACCAACCTCGTCGAAGCATTCAAAAATATGCAAATCAGTGAAGAAGATGAGGGAGTGCCGCTCGAGAATGGAGATTCTGGCCACGAGGTCTGTTGATGCTTACGAATACTTATTTTTGCTCTACTTTTTACGGTTTATTTTGCAAAAATCTTCAATAATGTCTGTCAGATCTCACATCAGTTTCACAGTTACTGGTGATTTCCGCTGGCGATTTTCCCAAAAATAATGAGAGAATGTATATTGGTAGCTGATCGGTATCCTTCCTTAATTTTATCGAATTCTCTCGTAAAATTTATCCTAACTCAACGACATCACTTCCTTCATACTTCTATTGCATAAAAAGATAATCTAAAGTTAGTTTTTTTTTTTTAAAGTGACTGCGTATTAACAGCTGATCTGCCATATCCTTGCTTGTTTTTTATCAGATTCTCATAAGATTACAGGCTGCATGGTCAACTTCTCATGACAGAAATCCTTAATCGCCGATTGACTTCTGTCTATTTTTGCCTACAGCATGCATTCGCATCCTCAAACGTACATTTTTAGAAGAAAAAAAAAAGGCGATTGCATTTTTAGAAAAAACCGTTCAATGCTGTGCCATACCCTGGATCCCCCTTGCTATCATGCTCATATTTTTCCAGAAAAGGGGAGTGGAATCCGGATCTCTAATATTTGCTTCCAGATACTGATTTCTGACCTCTCTCTCTCCCTCTTCTCCAGGCTGCAGGAGCAGGAGAAGATGGTGAAGAGGAGGCCATCGAAGTCGATGCCGATGGCTCTACAGATGGCGCCGTCCTTGTTAATGGGAACGAGGGCGACGAACAGTGGGGTACGAATAACGAAGGAACTCCAACAGCCTAAAAGCAATTGGTTGGGCAAGTGCATCATTCAAATTGGTTCCTTAATTTCTTTTCCTAGACTCTCTCTCTTTATTGGCCCTCTCCGTCCCTCGACTGTGGCCTCTTTCTCTCCCTGTTCCTCGCTCATCTCAGCACCTTCCGATGCCTGTCAGCCCTAAACCTCCCCCACCCCTCCTCTCACAAACCCCACACTGCTTTCTTTCCCTACTCCTCCGCCCTCCGGTCTTTCTCATGGCCTTTTTGCTGACTTGGCAGTGCTGACGCCGCGACACCAGTAGGGAAGGAATGAGAAGTTTTCTTGTCAAGGTAATGATCCGTACCATACCCTCTCTCTCTCTCTCTCTTTCTCCTATCTCTATCACCTCCGTCTTTGTGTGTCTTATGAGGAAGGAAGGGGTCATGTCCTGTCCTAGTTGCTAGAAGAGGAGTGGTAGTGAACTGCTATTTCTGGGAATAAAAGAGAACTGGGGGAGAGATGGTGGCCTGGCCCCCAATCATCCATCTCTGTTCCTGGGGAGGTCTTGGCCATGCTAAGCTTTGAATGGCATTTTTGTAGTTATCTACTGCATGAGACCGGCACTCGCTGTCTATTCTTTGATTTCATTATAGTGACTGGAATCCAAAAACCCTTTTTAGATTCTCACCGGATCCTCTCACAATCTTAGAAATCTTCTCTTTTATTTTTATTTAAAAAAACAGAATTAAATCCTGATCTCTCTGTGCTCTTCCGTGGGTCTGAATTATTCCATTATGTGGTGGTTTTCATCGGTGTTCAGGAGGATATAACTCAGAGCTTGCCGATGCTTTACATGTTGACCGGAACAGTTTCTGGGGTTTTTGCCAGAACATGTTGCTTAGGGTTCAGGAGGCCTGAATGTGCTCCATCTCTACTTGGGCTCTCATAACTGAGCTCCTCATAACTGATCTTTCCGTTCTGAAAGTCAACATGCACGTTGAGAATAATTATATGAATAATGTAGTAGTCGGGACTTTTTTCTTTATGACGTTAGAAACCATTATTTCCAAAGAAAGTTGAACAAAAAGGAGATGTATGTTGTTTATATCATATCGATCTCAGACATGATCTCGTTGACAGACTTCGGGTGATGAACCCGGTGGTCAATGCGGTTGACAAGATTATTAGCCTCCCTCATGATGATGGCGGTCAAAGTCAACTCCCTCTTTCCCCCTTGTTTCTCTCTTGATCATGATGATGTTTAAAGTCAACCCTCCTTCCCCCTTGCCTGTCTCACAATGATGATGAAGAAGATGATTAAGGTCAACCCCTCCCCCTTTACCTCTCTCATGATGGTGATGACGAAGATGATTACAGTGAACCCGCCTACCTTACCTCTCATGATGATGATGATGATTAAAGTCAACCCCCTCCCCTCCCCTCCCCAACCGTTCCTCTCCGCTCGTTTGTTCACCCGCTGTTATCCTTGTCAAAGTGTTGGAAGGCCTCATGGAGGTGCTCCTCTCTCTAGCTTGTGCATGTGCATGGTGGTGATGATGAACTCCCTATAGTCGATTGCCATCTAGGTCGGCATGTGGGGGCAGCAGCAAGATCATGCACATTTCACTCTAAAAAAATAAAAAAATCAAGAGAGTTTTTTTGTGGGGTTTCCGGCTTCTGACGGCGTGCAAGAGGCGTTTTACTTCGGGGTCGGGGAGCTTTGACCCGAGGCGGGTCAACCCCATCTTCAGCTCCTTGTGGGAGATCGTCTCGCTCCTGTCGGTGTCCATGCCAGCGAACATCTGCTTCAGGCCCTTGATGTCCTCCTCTGAGAGGTTGGTGGAAATCATCTGGCAGTGGGAGGTCAATGAAGATCAGGAGCTTCAAAAAATGGAAGGGGATTGGATTAGATCAGATTGAGCGGTGACTCACTACTAACGCCATCTTCTTAAGCTTATTCATGGTCGTGAATTGCTTCATTCGTAAGAGGATGACACAGACGATCAGTTTCTTTGAGGTGTCTCTATTCTTTTCTTTTTCTTTTTGGGCCTTTATACTTTCAGTGAACTTCTTGGAGGTCACCCTTACTTCATACACCCCACTGCAGAACATTTGATGGACAGGGGTGCCTCATGGTACAAGCTAATGTGGTGACTTGCAACACTTAGTTGGAGTAGATGTTTCATGACAAGTTGGTCAGAGTTAGGTGCCTCATGGTACGAGTTGATGTGGTGCCTCGCAGCACATTGATCCGGAGCTGGGTGCCTCATGAAACAAGTTGGTGTGGTGTCTTGGGGCATGTCGGTGTAGGGGTGCCTCACAGCACGTTGGTGCAAGGGTGCCTCATGGCACATTGTTCAGAACTAGGTACATCGTGGTATGGCTTAGTGTGGTGCCTTGCAGCACATATGGAGTGTTCTCTCACCTGAGCATGCTTAACTCTAGAGTTCTTATGGGATCTAGTGGCAAACTCTTCCACTTGTGAGGGTCATGTCTCCATTCCCTCTTATTCATAGATGCTCTATATGGCCATTTGTAGATAGTAGTGAATCCACTAGAGGGAGAGACTAGAGAGAGAGAGAGAGAGAGAGAGAATGGGAGGTGGGGCACTCCAAAAAGAGGATTTTGAATATATCTTGAGGATAGAGTTTGACTAGCTTTGAAATGACCTAAAATAGACTAACAAATTGAGATCTTAGACAAATCATTTAGATAAATTTTTACTAACCTTAAACTGACCTAAAATAAACTATAACATGTAGATATCTTAAATAAATTTGAAGTACAAACTCTAAATAGTATTTAAAACTTCTTATAGAAGGAAAAGGACATAAAATATCTTTTAAAAGTGAAAGTACATAGAAAGGAATAAAATGTTACTTTTCAGACTTCCAAACCATTTGTGACCCAAATTTAAGATAATTGGGTTTAAATTTAAAGTTGAGATTTCAACTTGTGTCTTGGGCTATATTTAAGATAATTTAAGATAGTTTCTTGTTCTTTAGAAAAAATTGTCCTTGAGTTTTTATTTAACTTATCATAATACTCATATACGTCATTAATATTGAATGTAGGTGAAATAATCATATTTAGTGGGAGCTTGACGATGATGTATTGTTATTAATCTTCTATAGAACTTGATATAGTCTATATTTCTTTGGCTTCAACTTGTTGAAGTTACTTGTTGGGAATTAATTTTTGCAAATGTACATCATAACTTTGTCTCTAACTCAAAATGTATTTTTTTCTTTTTTTCTTATCTATTGTTGCTTTATATTTTTCATAATTTTTTGTGAGATTGTGTATCACATGAATTATTTTAATATGATTTACCATATTATTTGCAACAATGTTAATTTCAACTCACTTTGGTACTTATAATAAATCTAATTAAATTTTTAGAGGAAAATAATATACTACGGAAAATAGAGATTAGTTAGTTGAATAATTAATCATCAAATTATAAACAAACTCTACTTGAGTCAAAATATAATTTAATTTCTTTTGTTTATCTCCTAAAATAAAACGATCAAATTATCAAGAGTTATGCTCACAACTTCTATTTGTCCATTAGTTTATAGGTAACTAGTATTACTGAATTTGAAAAATGTGTCAAACCTTTTTCAAAAAGTTCACTAGAAATAATATACAAATTTAGAATTTCTCTCATATATAATTGACTTATAAATTTCTTATAGATGAATAATTTCTTTGAAGAGGTGATATACTTCTTGACTTGTATTATTTATCTTTTTACATGGAGTGAAATGTATTATTTTTAAAAATTTGTCAACCACCACAAAAACTAAGTCAGCTGCTTTCTATATTTGTGGTAGACCTAATATAAAGTCCATAGAAATATACACCTATGAATGTTGTGTATATTCTAGTATTTTGACTCTATCCTTTGTAGGTTTGACAAATTTGACATTTGCGAATAAAATTTTCCACATCTTTCTTTAATTTGGGTCAATAATATCACGCTTCAATTGATTATAGGGTTTTGTATTGATCAACATTCCTTGTTAAGCCTGTAGAGTGTAATTTACGTAATAGTTTCCCTCTTAAAGAGCTTGTGAGGAATACATCTATGTTCCTTGAAATAAGAAACATCATGTAGGTAAAAAACCTTTAGTTCATAAACCAGACATAAAGGTCACATATTAATGAGAAAAATCATTATCTTATGGGTATAACTCTTTGAGATTGTCAAATCATGTGACCTCATCACGTAGGTTCACCAAACATGTTATTTTTTTACTAAAAATATTTGTAAGTTACTTAAAATTTTCAGACTTATGTTTCGTAACGAAAGTAAAACACTAAATTAAAGAGATCCATCTTATATGTATTATATTATAAAATTTTGGCTATTGATTGATTTAAGAGTTTGATGATTAATGTATCAAATAAATTTCAAATAGTGTATCCATGTTTATAAAGCACGAACTACAACATAAAATTCTAGTTGACATGTTGTTCAATTTTTTATTGTATTAAAAAGTTTTTCACTGAAAAATAATATTAGATGACCTTCTTGTAACAAGACACCTATGACATCAACTTTGGATGCATTACATTTTATTTCAAATAATTTATCAAATTTTGGAATGGCTAAAATAAGAACATAACATAATTTCTCTTTTATCATGGTAAAAGTGTTATTAGCTTCATTAGTTCATTTGAAATTATCTTTTTTAATGCATTGAGTAACTAAACACATAATTGAGTTAAAGTTTTTGATGAATCTTCAAACTTCAAGTTAATATATAATTTATTTTATTATAACACTTCAAAGAATGATATGCGATGCTTAATATGTTTTTATTTTTTCATATTATAAATAAAATGTCATTAAAATATATAATATCAAATTTACTAATGAAAGGTTTCAAAACCTAATTTAAATGTCATCATTCATAAATATTTGCTTTGATTTTAAAAGTATCATCTCCTAGTTAAATTAAGATATGATGATATTTACTTTTTAAATCAATTGTTGAGAAAATTTTAGAACCGCAAAGTATATTCAACATGTCATGTAGGGGTAGAGTTGTGAATCTATACTTAAATGTTATCTTGTTGATAGTTTTACTATCAACACACATTTACTAACTTTCATCTTTTTTTGGAATAAGCAGAATAGTCACATAACATAGGCTTATATTTTCTCTTATCAATCTTTTATTCAATAATTCTTCAATTTGTTATTGAAGAATTTAATTTTTTTCTAAGGTCATTTTATAATGTGAAAGGTTAGGTAAGTTAGCTCTAGATATAAGATCAATATGATGTTGTACATCTTGTATTAGTAGAAAATGAGAAATATTTTTTAAATTACAAAAAAATAGATTATAAACATGTAACAACTTTTGATATCACACTAGTTATTTTGGCATTTGAATTAGGCTTTTGAGTAATTATAGATAATTTAGTATTAATATTAAACTCATTAAAGAACTCTTTCTTGTTGATGAACATTACTTTTATTTTCTTCTTCTTTCCATTACTAAAATCATTGTATTACATTGGAACCAAAATAATTTTTTTACTATTTCCTTAGAAGATATAAATAGTTTTCTTATCATGGTGTCTAATATCATATGGCAAGTATCTATCTCGACAATGTCACACTGTACTTAGTTAGAATAAGTCTTACCAATAGAAAGTTTGACCAAAATAGGTCTGAAAACCTATAGCTTTCATTTCCTTCTTGATCTAATCAATTTGATATGGATGAAGGTGTGGGCTTATTTACATGTCTAAGTTTTGAATCATAATTAAAGAGACAATGTTCTCTCTATTGTCACTATTAATAATTGTATCACATATCGTAGAATTCACAATGGACCTTATTCTGAAGATGTTATGATGTTGTAGATCTTTTTTTTTTGTGCATACATTAACCTTCATATTATAAGCGAATGTGACAATGCATCTCCAATATCAAATTTAATAATTTTTTATTTTACTTAATCTTCAATATTTAGCTCTTTAGGCCACATTTTGGACATATATTTGATTTGTCTATTTTCTCCACACTTGTAGTATTTAAGAATGACATTAGAAGTATTAAGTATTTTGTTAGTGGAGACTTGAATAGAAGGATTTGCTCTATTTGATCTAATCGAAGTTTGATGAAGTCATCTATTTTGTGGTGCGAAAGAAACAACATCTGATCTTTCTCTATCTGATTTAAGAGTTGAATTCTAACTTCTAAAATTTTAAACTATGTTTTTCCTTTCCTTAATAGAGCTGCATCACATTCTACAACTATTATAATATCATTAAGTCTGAAAAATAATTATAAAGTTACTTTATCTTTGATTGTCCATCTGAGATTAGTTTTAAATCTCAAAGCCATAAATGACTCAAATTCTATCAAGTTGATTTGAAAAGATTAATGATAAAATTCTACAGTATAATCAGAAACAAATTTATTTTTCTATCTGCAATTTTGATACTATTGATATAATGTTTTTTCTAATCTACAAGAAGAAAATGAGATTTCAAGAGTTTTTTTCATTTTCTCCCATGATTGTACATGTTCTTTGCTTGACCTCATACCTATGGTCTATGATTGATCCCACAAAGTAGAAGCTCTAGCCTTCAATTTATAAGTCAATTTATTTATTTATTTTTCATCAAAAAATTTCATATACTCAAAAAATAGTTCTACTTCAACTTATCAATTTAAAAACTCTTCAATCTTCAAATGACAACTAGAATATCATAAGTCAATCTTCATTAAAAAATCTTGAGAACTATCTTCTTCAAATCTTATTTTAAAACTTGTAGAATCAGAAGTATAGTGAGTATCTAATGAAGATTCAACATAAGTGACTTTCTGAGAACATTTGATTTTATGATCTCTAGGAGGAAGTAATGACTCTTTAGTATACTCATTCTTGTCAAAAGTTGTTTCAAGTTATCATTGATATCATCAATTTTTTTATCTATTGAGTCTTGAAATATAATATATATATATTTTT
Organism: Spirodela intermedia; assembly: GCA_902729315.2. Lineage (NCBI taxonomy): Eukaryota > Viridiplantae > Streptophyta > Magnoliopsida > Alismatales > Araceae > Spirodela > Spirodela intermedia. The sequence goes on from LR746278.1 coordinate 4,394,814, forward strand.
TTCCATGATTCAAAAAAATTATCATCACTAATATTAGTAAATTTATCTCATGAGATCTTTGAATCTTGATTTAGAATGTTGAGCTACTTTGATACCAACTGACGTAGTAGTAACGTAGAAGATAAATAAGATTTGAGGTTTGAATCCATGAAGACTAAATTTTGAAGAAGAAAAAAATATTTAAATCTACAAATTCGGAGTCTTCAACCCTTGAATCCACAAGGGGGTGCTTGAATCCATGGACAAAGAGGGAGGGTTCTCACAAAAGAGAAAACTAATTACAATGAGGGCATTTATTTGGGCCTAGAAAGGAGGTGAGGCATTCTTAAAAAGAGGATCTTGAACAGATTTTGAGGATAGAGTTTGATTAGCTTTGAAATGACACAAAATATACTCTAACAAACAAATTTTAGAGAGATTCTCTAGGCAGACACTAATTGACTCTAATCTTACCTAAAACAAACTTTGTTCGATAGAGATGTTAAATAGATCTTATGTACAATCTCTAAATAATATTTAAAGCCCCTTTTAAAAGGAAAGTGATAGAAAATGTCTTTTAGAAGTCAAATAACATAAACTAAGAAATAAAATATTAGTTATCTGACCTCTAGACCACTAATGACATAATTTGGTCTAAATTCAAAGTTGAAACTTCAACTTTTGTCTTAGGCTACATCAATATATCCCCATCTCGAACTCTACAAGCCACATCCCTTATGTGTCAACATCTCAAAGAGAGAAAAAGAGAGGTGATTCTAGAGATCACAAAGAGAGAGAAGAGTGAAGGGTGAATGAATGATCTCACTAATGAAGAGTGAGTGAGAGATATGATTCTAAATCTCACAATGAGAGAGAAGTGAGAAGGATGAATGAAGATCTCACTCATGAAGGAGGAGAGAGAGAGAGAGAGAGAGAGAGAGAGAGAGAGAGAGAGAGAGAGAGAGAGAGAGAGAGAGAGAGAGAGAGAGAGGGAGAGTAGGTCCTTTATGAGAGTTAGAAGAAGACAATGTCAAGTTTACCAGCTTAGAAAGGGGGGAGACTACAAAGGAGCATGTAAAAGATAACTTTGTTGCCCTAGACATGCACCTCCTTGTTGTAGCTCCCCTAGAGGACCTCCAGCACCATGTAGTAGCAGCTCCCCACCCCATCCTTGTATCTCTTCCCTACATAATTCAATGTCAGCATAAGTACACCAACAAATAAATAAATAAATTATAAATGAACCTGGATTAAAAGGTTGGAAAAAATATTCAAGGGTTCTCATGAAACTCATGAGAATAGACCCAATGACATAAACCCCAAATGTCTAAAAAAATTCATTATTGATGGACTGTTTTCAATATTTTCTTTTTTATTTGAATTATTTGGGTATTAAGGAAAATAAACCCTAAATATGTGAAAGTTTTTGAATGAAAAAAAAAAGAAAATATGACAGTGAAAATAGAAAAAAAAATCTATTCTTAGATGATGTTCCAAACATATTCAAACATGGGTTTTGAGAGTAAAATCAAAGAAGTATGGATGATTTATTTGGAATTGACTTTCACATGGTCCTAGTCTACGTGACGATGATGGAGTGGACTCAAGATCAGTTAGTCAACTTATTGAATGAAAAAAGTCAAAAGAGAAGATATAATCCACAAACAACTATTTTAGGAGAGAATTTTAACCAAAGATAGGTTGATCTTTCCCAAAAAGTGGCAATCCAAGAATTGAAAATGGTGGCATTAGAACCTTACTCTTGAATATGCCTTTCCCAAATTATTTATCCACACAAAAGAAACTAAATGAAGAACCCACCAGGAATTAAACTAATAGGGAGGGCGTGGGAGAGAAGATGTTCAACTTTCTTCGATGAAGATGGAGAGCCCGAGGTCTGCCACCTTGATCGTCACATCATCTTTTGGCCCTGTGAGCAAGAAATTCTTCAGCTTGAGGTCACAATGGATCACCCCCATGAAGTTGTAGATGTTGACCACATTGACAATCTCCTGACAAGTGGTAGTGGTGGCGCTGCCACTGATCCTCTTGGAAAGCTGCCCACCAATGTAGAGCTCCATCACTAGGTGGACATAGCCGTAGCAATCATAGACCCCCTTGAATTCCACCACGTTAGGCTGCCTACTGAGATGCCACATGATGAGGACCTCCCTCCTCACGTCTTCTCTGTCATTCTCTGATAAGTCTTCATTATCATGAGTTAATAATTAATAAATAATATAGTTTTAGTCTTAACTCATGATAAATAGACTTATATTTGTGTTAAATTATGAAAAATGATTTTCAATTGATTAATGTGATTCTTTGGCTAATTATATGATTTTATGTAAATTTATATGATTTATATAATCCTATTTTTGAGATAAATGAACAAAAATAAAATAAAATAAAATGATAGAAAAAGAAGGAGACCTGTTGGCCAGCCAAGCCCACAAGTGGGTCAGAAGCATAGTCGAGGCAGAGTCAAGAGCAAGGGCTCGAGTGGCTATGGACTGATGAGGGCATGTGTGCGCCACTCCCTTTCCACATCACTAGTGGTCAATTGACTATGAGACAAAGAGTGATCATACATGTGAGAAAGAGACTAATTAATTCTCAAATTTTGTGTTACCATATATGTGTCTTCACATTCAGTGTATAACTAATGTGGGACTAAATTGGCGATCACATCTTCTCCGAAATGATTTTAAATATTTTAATACCTAAAATACCCCTTAGTTATAATAGAGATATATCATAATGATGTCATTTTATAAGTACATTATACTTATTTTAATTTCTCTCATATAGGCGAGCGATCGATGTGGGTTCGAATCCTACTAGAGCTAAAACTCATATTTTTACTGATTAAATCGTAACTTTCCTATAGATCACTAGTGAATGATTAAGTAACCAAAATTATTTGATCATCAACGAACATCTCCTCAACGTAATTCGCGAAGCATTGTTACTATAATTATTGAATAATTTACGATAAAAAGATACACGAATCTGCCAAGTAAAGCATCTCGATTGATTGACAAACAAGTCATTGTCAGAAAGAGGACAATCCGTCAGGAGATGAGTCGTCATCTCTTGAGAACGTACTAGATGCAATGAAGAGTCTCCTCTTGCTATGGAAACTTGAGGATGAAACTCTTTGACACACACCCTACCTCCATCTAGCTCCTCTTTGTCAGGTGATAGTTGTCGAAGAGCTGCAAAGTCACTATTTTTCCACTCTATCAAGTGACAATCGTCGGAGACAATTAGACAATGAATTTTATTGATCTCTAGACTTCGCAAGAAGATCTAAAGATTGCCCAGATCGTCTTTGTCTAGAAAGAGCTTTTAAGGTTGTGGACACTACACGACAATCTTTTCGAACGCTCAGAATTTCGATGTATCATTGATGCATCGTTGTCGCAACGTTGGAATTATGTTTTCTTACTTTCAACTTAATTTTTACTTCATTTAGTGATAATTTGTGTGATTTAAGTTTACTAAGTTATTCTTCATTCAATTATGATTCTTCTAGCTTTTATAGATCTTAATTTGATCAATTAAATCATCTATAATCACTTACGTAAGAATCACTAAGTGGAACTCTATTTCCAACTAATTCGTGTTCGTCGGGATCTGACGTCATCTTGACGTCCACACCCTTATTTTCCTTTTTCGTAAATTTTAAGTATACTTTATTTTTATTTATTAATATAAAATTTATAAAAAATCTTATTCTTTAAAAGAAATTTTAAAAAATTACCTAAGATTATATTACATCTTTGTGATTGACTTAGAATTTTTTTATTATTTTTGAAACTTTTATTAAATTATAATTGATATATTTGTTCAGAAATACTTTTAATATTCAAAATTTTGTATTTTCTAATTTTATAAATTTTAAATTTACGTGATTTACTATACAACAACTAAGTCACGTCACTCTTTTCATAAGCTTCTACTTGAGGATCAACTTGCAAACGTAGAAGCCCCTTGTGACCCTCTTTGTGTAGACACTAATTACCTCATTTTGGCCCCTTCTGAGCTCCTTCCCCATTGTGTAGTGAGCCTTTAGGTCTAGGTAGAGCCTGACACAAGATTGTGCTGTGGGGACAAGAGGCGTAGAGATCAAAGAAGAATTAGGCTCAAGAGCTCCTTCCACATGGTGTCCATCACTAGTCTCATATGGCTTCTTCTTACTCAAATGCAACCCTATCTTCTCCTTTCGTCTACTTTTTGTGAGAGATGGTGGTGAACTACTATTTCAAGAAATAAAAGAAAACTAAGGACGATGGTGGTCTTGCCCCTAATTTATCAATCTCTATTCTTAGGAAGGTCTTGGCCATGCTAAGCTTTGAATGACAGTTTTGTAGTTATCTACTACATGAGAACATCACTCATTGTTTATTCTTTGATTTCATCATAGAGACTAGAATCCCAAAAACTTTTTAGAGTCTCATCAAATCCTCTCACGATCTCATACATCTATTTTTTTAAAATAAAATAAAATAAATAAAATATCAATCTCTCTACACTCTTTAGTGGGTCTTAGTTATTAAATCTTTGTCTAGGTCCAAACTCTATTGGAGTTTATTTTACTAAGTTGAAAACCATTAGGAAAGATTTAGAAAACTTCAAACATATTTCCAATTCCACATGTGGTAGGATGAATGAACGATATAATCATGCATAAACTGAATATGTGATTTAGGTTTAAATGAGGAATTAAATTAAATATGGTCTCAAATTCTTCTAATGTATCCCATATTGAAAATTACAAAGGTTTATTCAATTATGATTTAGGAGGAAAATTAGAGACAAAATAGCAAACAAACACTTGACTTTAAACCAAATCAAGCAGCCATGTTTACTATGAAAACTCGACACAATAAATCTTTATTCAATCCAAATCTCAATCAAGAATCAAGAAAGATCACCCATTATTCCTATTGCAAATATCAAGAACATATCATGGACAAGTGTTACAAACTACATGGATATCCTCTTGGCCACAAACCAAAAGTGAAATATGTGACAGTCAATCAAGTTGTTACTCAATTAATGAATAATGAAGTTGAAAAGGATTTCAAGAAGTCATCGATTAAAGACCTTGATACTACTTTCAGCAAGTTGAATGATTCTCAAATTCAAGATCTCATATCAAAGTTATCTATACATTTGAGCATTAATATAGAGGAGAATCAACATTATGATCAATTTGCATTTTCAAGAGGTATTTTCTGCATGTCTATTTCTACACAATGTCATCATGTTAAATATGGAATTTTTGGATCATAGATTTTTAGAATTATAAATCATATTTTTTTCAATATATATATTCTCGTCTCTTTGTTGAAGTCTATCATCCTTGATGATCTTCCTTAACAATAAAATTTGTTTAGCTAGAGACATTAAATTAGGCAATCATATCATTTTGAGAGATGCGTTATTTGTGCCATTGATCAAATTTAATTTGATATCATTCAGTAGTGCTAAAAATCTCAATTATATGCACTTTCTTTTCTATACATGTTATTATACATGATTGCACATCACACCAAGTGATTGGCATGGTTGATCGTAGTTTGAATCTATATATTTTGGATTCACAAAAATATATGTAGTCATTTTTATAGGATGAAGAAAATACAACCAAGGTTATGTCAATAAAAGTGTCACCAAATATTTGGCATGGCTGTTTTGGCCATTCATCATCAAAGGTCTTAAAGACACCTAGTGAAAAATGTTTTTCTTTGTCATCTATGATTGATGATATTTTTCTTTGTCATCTATGTCTAATGGCTAAACAATATATATTACCTTTTGGATCTCATAACAAATTTGTAGATCATCCCTTTGATTTGATACATTGCAATGTATAGGGGTCATTCCATATGACTAGTCATAAGGGGCACAAATACTTTCTTGCAATTATGGATGACTCCAATATATATACATAGACATTCTTATTGTCAAAAAAATCCGATGTGAAACTCATTGTACTTTAATTTTGTCATGATTTATACTCATAATTTGGGCATAGGATCAAACAAATACTTGATAATGTAAAGGATATTAAGTTACAATAATTTTTATAGATAATGGAGTCTTACATCAATTTTCGTATATAAAACTCCTCAAAAAAATTACATAGTTCAAAGAAAACATCAACATTTATTGAATACTACATGATAATTATCTTTCAGTCACATGTTCCTTCATCAATTTTCATCTGCATGTATACTAACTTCACCTTTCATCATCAATTGTTTACCATTGGTAACTTTGAATTACAAGACTTCTTTTAAATTACTTTATAAAAAAATCTGTTGATTACTCTCAAAATGAAAGTTTTTGAGTGTTTAGCATTTGCTTACACCTTAGCGGCTAATCAAAAGAAATTTGATCCTTGTGCTAAGGCATATAGCTTCATTGGATACCCATTGTACATGAGAGGATATAAACTACTCAACATGGATATTAGATAAATTATAATATCAAGATATGTCATATTTCAGAAAAACGGCTTTCCATTTACCAAGTTTCAAAGCTCACAAACTACTCATCCTTTTCAAATATCATGCTTCCCAATCATACCAATCTCATTGAAGATGATGAGATTAATTTGAAATCTCAAAGTTTTAATGGCATTGAGCGTCACATTGAGCCTTTTGATGACACAAACACGCAGCAAGCAAACAATTGATTACTCAACATCAAATCAAAATTAAGAGAATAATAGCTCAATGTGTGGAAGTCAAATTGTGTGTGCAAAACTCCATCTACATGCAAGATTTTGAATGTAACAATGTTATGATTGATCTTCTAGTCAATGAGAAAATCATGTATCTAATTTCAAATTTTGTGAGCCATGAAAGATTATCCTCAACATATAGAAACTATGTGATACATATATCATTGGATTATGAACCATTGTTTTATGATTAGGTAGTTGCCTTTTCTCACTAGAGAGAAGCAATGGAATTTGAGTTGGAAGCCATGAAGATCAATTGAACATAGAGCATTATTCCACTGCCACTAGGTAAACATTCAATTGGATGTCATTGGGTTTACAAAACCAAATATAAGGCTAAAAGATTAGTGGAATGTTATAAGGTCCAATTAGTGGCCAAAGGATATAATCAACATTAGGGAATCGACTACTTTAATTTTTTTTCTCTAATTGCTAAAGCGACTACTATCAAATTGATTTTAGCCTTGACATCTAGATATGACTAGAATCTTCTTTAGTTGGATGCTAATAATACATTCTTAAATGGAGAGCTTAAGGAAGAAATATAAATGGATCTACCCCTAGGACATCCCTACCAAGGAAGAAAGGATAATCTATTTTTCAAGCTTCATAAATCCATATGTGGTCTTAAATAAGCCTCAAGACAATGGTACACAAAATTTTCTGACTCTCTTACTATTTATTTTTTTAATTAAGTCAAAATTAGACTATTCATCATTCATTAAAGGCAGCAATAACACATTTGTTGCACCAATTGTCTATGTTGATGACATCATCATCATTGGACCTAACATGCAAGAAGTCAAGATTGTTAATAATTTTTTTCAAGATTAAACATACTGGTGATCTGAAATATTTTTTAGATATCTAATTGAAAAAATCAAGTGATGGAATTATAATATCTTAGAGGAAATACATAATGCAGTTACTTGAAGACACAAGTTTCCTTCAATCTATGTCTTGTAATATTCCCATGGAAACGAAGGTGCAACTCAAGTCATATGTAGGAGAGATAGTGGATGATCCATCTCAATATAGAAGACTCAGCTTTTTTATGACTTGACATCACCTTTTTAGTCCACAGATTAAGTTAATACATGAATAAACCAAGACATGAATGCATGAAAGTAGTACATCAAGTATTAAGAGACTTGAAATCTTCACTAGTTAAAGGTTTATTTTTTCCTCAAACATCAAAATTACAAACTTGGGCATTCTCATATGATGATTGGAAATAGACATAGAGATCTTACATAGGCACACACAGATCAAAATATTTACATAGACACACAAAGATCAACCACTGACTTTTCCATCTTCTTAGGAGATTATCTAATATCATGGAAGTCAAAGAAACAGCCTACAGTCTCTTGATTTTCTATTAAAGTAAAATACAAAGTAATGGCTACAACAACATTTAAAATTTCTTGGAACAACAACTATTAATTGATCTCTGTTGGAAATTATGTCTCCTTACCATTTTGTTTTGTGATAATGAGGTAGCAGTCCACATTGCTTTCAATCTTATTGTCATTTTATTTGTGAAAAAGGTAGCTAATGGATGCATTAAGTTATTGTCAATCAAGACACAAGACCAACTTATTAACATATTTACCAAGCCCTTGGGTGAAAATAAATTTAGTAAGATACTTACCAAGTTGACCATCAAAGACATTTATGCAAATTCTAGATGATCTTTTCTCAATCATATTATTGATGGCATAGACAATACATATGCCTCAGCTTTGATGACAAATCACATTATGTGAAGCGAAAGTCCCTATCTTTTTCTTTTCATTTTTTTTGTTCTGTCGTATGATTCCATCGTAAAGTGCTAAGTGTTAGTCACATGACATGTTAGAATAAAAATAAGATGGTTTTGTTTTGGGTTTTCCCCTTTCTCATGTTACCGTATGTGGTGGTTTTCATTGGTGTTTAGGGGGGATATAGCTTGAGAGCTTGCTGGTGTTTACATGTTGACTGGAACAGTTTTTGGACTTTCTGCTGAAACATGTTACTTAGGGCTCAGGACGCCGAAATGTGCTCTCTACTCGAGATCTCATCATGGCACAGAACTCCTCATAATTGATCTTCCCGTCCTGAAAGTCAACATTCACTTTGAAAATAATTATACGAATAGTAATAGTAATCGAGATTTTTTTCTTTATGACGTTGGAAACTATTATTTCCGAAGAAAGTTAAAGAAGAAGAGACGTACATTGTTTATATCGACCTCAGACATGATCTCGTCAATGGACTCCGTGACTCCCATTCCATCCTCCCGGAGTGCCGATTCGAGTTCCTCTCGCGTGATGAACCTGATCAACAAGATTATGAGCCTCTCTCATGATGATGATGATCAAAGTCAACCCACTCCTTCCCCCTTGCTGCTCTTAAGATGATGATGATGATAACGATGAAGGTGATAAAAGTCAACCCCTCCTTTACCCCTTGCTGCTCTCAAGATGATGATGATAACGACGAAGGATGATTAAAGTCAGCCCCTCCTTGCCCCTTGCCTCTCTCATGATATGATGAAGAAGATGATTAAGGTCAACCGCTCCTTCCCCATTGCCTCTCTCATGATGACGATGATGATGATTAAAGTGAACCCTCCTTCCCCCTTGCCTCTCATGATGATGATGATCAAAGTCAACCCCCCTCCCCTCCCCAATCATTTTCCTCAGTTCGTTTGTTCACCCGCTGTTATCCTTGTCGAAGTGCCGGAAGGCCTCGTGGAGGTGCTCCTCTCTCTCTAGCCTGTGCCTGTGCATGGTGGACGCGACGAACTCCCGGTAGTCGATCGCCCCGTCGCCATCTAGGTCGGCCTGCGGGGGCAACAGCAAGATCACGCACATCTGACTGTCAAAAAAAAAAAAACGAAGGGAGCTTTCTGGGGGTTTCCGGCTTCTGACGGCGTGCAAGAGGCGTTTGACTTCGGAGTCGGGGAGCTTTGACCCGAGGCGGATCAACCCCATTTTCAGCTCCTCGTGGGTGATCGTCCCGCTCCTGTCGGTGTCCATGCCAGCGAACATCTGCTTCAGGCCCTGGATGTCCTCCTCTGAGAGGTTGGCGGCAATCACCTGGCCGCGGGAGGTCAATGAGGATCGGAGGGAGCTTCAGAAAATGGAAGGGGATCGGATCGGATCGGGCGGCGACTCACCGCCAGCGCCATCTTCTTAAGCTTGTTCATCGCCGTGAACTGCTGCATTCTTGAGAGGACGACGCAGTCGATCGGCTTCTCCGAGGCGTCTCCGTTCTCTCTTATCCATGGATGCTCTGCATGGCCGTTCGCAGACGACAGTGAATCCACTAGAGGGAGAGAGTAGAGAGTGAGAGAGAGAGAGAGAGAGAGAGAGAGAGAGAGTGACCGAGGACTTGGGAGGCTGTGATTCGCTTCTTTGGGTCTCGGGTGAGCATCTTCCTGACCAGGTCCTTGGCGCTGTTTGAGATTGAGGGCCAGGGGTCGGTCTCGAAATCGATGTAGCCCCTCATGATGGCTTCATATATCCCCCTCTCGGACTCTGCAAACCTCAGCCCCTGTGAGTAAACATCTCGGGGAGAAAGAGAGAGTGGGTCCTCTGATGAGAGGAGGAAGAAGCCGGTGGCGGATTTACCGGCCCAGAAAGGAGGGAGACCGCAGACGAGCATGTACAGGATAACTCCGGCGCTCCAGACGTCCACCTCCTTGCCGTAGTCCCCCCGGAGGACCTCCGGCGCCACGTAGTAGCAGCTCCCCACCCCATCCTTATATCTCTTCCCTATACAACTCAGTGTCAGGATAACTAGAACAACAAATAAGTGAATAAATTACAATTATCCCGGGATTAAAAGGTTGGGAAAAAAAAATTCAAGGGTTTTCGTGAAACCCAGGAGAACAGACCCGATCACATAAACCCCAAATTTCTGGAAATTTTCATTATTGATTGACTGTTTTCGATAATTCGTTTTTTTAGTTTAATTATTTCGGTATGAAGAAAATGAACCCTAAATATGTGGAAGTTTTTGAATAAAATAAAACTGAAAATAGAAATAGAAAAAAAGCCCATTCTCGGATGCTGTTTTCCAAAATATTCAAACATGGGTTCTGAGAATAAAATCAAAAAAATATGGACAATTTATTTGGAAATTAACTTTCACACGCTCATAGTCTACTCGACTGTTTCGGGAAATGGGAAACAGCCGATGGAGTAGACCCGAGATCAGTTAGTCAACTGCTCGAAGGAAAAAGTCCAAAGATATAATCCACAGACAACCCAATAAGCTATTTTATGAGACAATTTTAACCAAAACTAGGCTGATCTTTCCCAAAATGGCGATCCAAGAACTGAAAATGGCGGCATCAGAATCTTACTCTCGGAAATGGCATTCCCAAATTATCTATCCACACAGAAGAAGCTAGATGATGGATCCACCAGGAAGTGGAGCACTGGGGAAGGAGGGAGAGAAGATGTTCAACCTTCCTCGATGAAGACGGAGAGCCCGAAGTCCGCCACCTTGATCGCCGCATCATCTTCCGGCCCAGAGAGCAGGAAATTCTCCGGCTTGAGGTCGCGGTGGATCACCCCCATGAAGTGGCAGACGTCCACCACGTTGACAATCTCCCGGCAGGCGGCGGCGGCGGCCTTCTCAGAGTAGCTCCTCCCGGCGGCGTTGCGGCTGCTGATCCTCTCGAAGAGCTCCCCACCGGCGCAGAGCTCCATCACCAGGTGCACGCAGCCGTAGCTCTCGTAGGCCCCCTTGAACTCCACCACGTTAGGCTGCCCGCTGAGATGCTCCATTATGAGGACCTCCCTCCTCACGTCTTCCCTGTCGCTCTCCTTCAGGAGCTTCCGCTTGGGGATCGACTTGCAAGCGTACAGGCGCCCTGTGGCCTTCTCTGTGCAGACGCTGGTTACCCCATACTGGCCCCTTCCGAGCTCCTTCCCCATTGTGTAGTGAGCCTTTACGTCTTCGTAGGGCCTGCCCAGGATGGCCCCGGGGGGTACAAGAGGCTTGGAGATCGGAGGAGAACTGGGCTCAGGAGCTCCTTCCACATGGTGTCCATTGCTAGCCTCATCCGGCTTCTTCTTGCTCTTGCTCAAACACAACCCCATCTTCTCCTTCTTCTTCCTTCCTTGTTCCTTTTTCTTTCTTCCTTTCTTCTTCCTTCTTCCTCCTCGAAAATCAAGACGACAGACAGCTGAATCAACCCGAGGATTCGAGCTCTTCCGATCGATTCCACCGGCGGGGTAGAGGAAACTCCGTGCCCAGAAGAGAATTGAGCGGGGATAAAGAGAACGGGACGAGCTCAGAGCCCGGAGGAGGAGGAGGATCTGATGAGGGATAGTCAACGCCCAGTGTCCATGGGGACCCAACTGCTCCACTCCGCCAGAATAATTTCAGGATTACTTACCCCGCGCCTCTCGCTGTCTGCCCCATCTGTCCCTTCCTCTCGTCAGCGACAGCCAAGGAAATGCTCGCCCGCAACCAGAGCTCTTCTTCCGCAAGACTGCGATGGCGATTGGAGCTCTATCCTGGCAAGAGGCCGATGGCGACGAGAGAAGCCGGAGTAGGAGACAACGCGTACGAGGCTCATACATTTACCAAAACAGACCCTAATATGTATTTAATTCTTGAAAAGCATCAGCACTTCAAAAATTAAAATATCACTTTTTTGGGCAAAAGATAAGATTACATTGAATCAAGTTCAAAATTTTCAGATAATTAAAATTTATATACCTAACTGAAGAATAATTGCGTATGAGGTCTCATGTATTGACCTTTGGACGGCATAGTTTTGATATTTTTCATGTGCCCGGTTGATTTGTATTTTTTTATTTAAGTCCCCGTTGTCAGTACGAAATTTATGTGAATCTTGGTGCGGCGTGCGCACGTGGACGTCATTGTCGGGTGCCGGTCACCGTTTTCTGGGTTTGACAGTACTGTCCCTTTCTCGAGGATGAATGGACGGACGGTGAGATTAGTCAGTGAGGAGACCGAAACTCCGACGACTTTGCGCCGCCGACACTTTAGGCCAATCCCACGTGTCAAAATCGGAGGGGCTGGCATCCGGGCCAAGATCCGATACCCGATATAGTGGTCGATAATGATATCCAATTATCTAGCCTTAGATCTCAACAACTCTGTTTATTTGCTAATAAAATTTATTTTCTCCATTTTTTAGAAATTCTAAAAATGTTTATAAAAAATAGTTTTTCCATTTCCACGATTTTTCTCTCTCATGATCAGGTCGTACAATTTTAATAATTGTGTGTCAATGATTTATTATCATGATTATAAAATCACACATGTTATCTACCTTTCATGAAGTTATGTATTAATTTAAATTCATTTATTAATGGGAGTAAGGGAAAACATTAATAGAAATAAATCGATTTAAAAATTGCCGACAACGGGAAGAAAAAACGTTAATGGGCTTTTATTTCTTGGAGGCCCAACTAGAAGATTAATAGCGTTAATGGGTCTCATGCTCGTTGTGATGAAGCTCATGCCACGTAAGGTCGGACCGGGCTGAGCCGCCGGTCCAGGCGGTTCAATACCAGTCCGGTTCATCAGATTAGATGAACCCGATGAGGGGGGGTTTCTGAAATTTTCCTTCTCTCATGAAAATGGACAGGTGCGCTCCCTCTCACAGTTCGCCGCACGCCCTAACCGGCTACCCTCTCTCCTCCCCTTCTCTCTCTCTCTCTCTCCCTGTTCTCTCTGCTGTGGGGGAAGCGTCGTTTGGAGATCATCGGATGCCATCCAGCCCTAGGTTCACAGAGTAAGGTGTGTAAACGAGTGTCTTATGGTCATCTCTTTGAATGGTCCTCCGGACATTTTGCGATGTTGAGTATAAACTCGGGTTGATGGGATCAGTGATGCGCCTGGGTCCTTTTTGTCTTCATTACCCGGAAGAGAATCCGTTTTGCAGCGTGTGTGGAGCTCGTCTGTAGGCGCGTTTAGGTTAGTTGGGGAATGATCCCGCCATTCAGTTTTCCCGTTTTCAGATTTGGCTTTCGGCGGACCTTCTCTGTGATTCTTTAGAGAATCAGATTTTTTTTTGTTGAATGTTGATTGCGGAGGGCGTCTAGAAGACGGGACTCTCGCTTTTCTTTCCCAAAAGAAATTAATGTCATGGTCTCACCTTTTTTCCTTTTTTAAAATTTTTTTAATATCGATAGTGCGGTCGATCAGAATTCCTTCCTTGTTGCTATTAAGTTTCTAGATTATTTTTTTCCCTGGTTCTAAATCACGATGTAATCGGTTCGGCACCTGACTCTTTTTTGCAATTGTTAGTCAGTGAGACATTGAATCTGTGTCTGGAGCTTCTTGTCAGTTGAACAGAGTTAAATCTTTCTACTGTTAGCGGGATAGATTTTATGTTTTATTGGCATATTCGATGGATTTGCTATCACTGAGAACCATGCTCCATTCATTATAGAAGCTGATGGTGCGCATTTTATGCTCCTTACATTTGTTATTTTCAATTGCATGGAAGATGCCTAGATTCAGTTTTTTTAGCTCTTCGAATAATGTTTTTAATCTGTTTTGATGGGATTGGATGATAGAGCCCGTCTTGTGTATGAGGATTGCCTACATGACAAGTGGGCCAACATAGCTGATTATGTTTTCTAATTTCTAAGACATAATTTTTTCTGTATGCTTGATTTAGCTGGATATATCGTTTATTTGCTGCGATTTTCAGTACTTGATTGAACCTTCACAGTAGAAGACCTTACTTCCCATTTCAGACAAGGTACAAAGTAGTATAAGAGAACCCAGAAATATACACCACCTAAGAACCATTTTTTTATGGCATCAGATCGTTATCCAATTTTTTCTGCAGTCTTAGTAACTCAGGCTTGTAATGTGACGTCATAGTCCTTACCTTTCAACTACATGGCAGGTCGATAATTTTAGTTATTTTTTACTATAAATATGCAGATTGCAACCGTAATCAAAAAGTAACCGAATGCGGTATCAAATAGACATTAGAATCCGAATTCAGCTATTTGTGGTGGTGAAGAGTCTAAGTTATGTGCAATGTTATGAAGGGGGAGAAGAGGACTCCCATGCAATGTGAGAATTCCCTCTGCATTTTTTCCGTTGCAAAAGTAATGTCCATCACTTTCTGGAAAAAAAGTCGCGTGTCCATGAGTAAGGGAGAAAGTTTAATCATTTTTTGGTGAACTACCTCAAAATGAACTTCTATATAGAAAAAAAAAATCCAACTTAATAGTTTCCCTGTAATTATTGAAAATTATGCAATACAGTTCATGTGGCTTATAAAATATCTATCGGAAGTTGTCAATGAAGAAGAAATAACAAATATTTCAGACATTGCACCACTTGTTTTCATATTCTTAGATTAATAGTCTTTGTAACTCTGAAGATCTACAATTTTAAGTCAAATAAGTGGACGTTTTCTATGGCAGCCATACTTGTGAGTGCTATTTTTACCCTTATTTTGGGGCTAGAGTTTAAAAAATTCAGAAAAACTGACAATTAAAAGCATGTGATCAAGCTTGACTGAAACAGAATTCCACTTGTAATTTGCTCAAACATTAGCTCCTTTATGAAAATTTCTTCTGTTGTGGAAAGATCTTCTGAGCGCCCAGGGGAAGGTGGGGGGGAGGCAAGTTTCGTTTTTTGACTGATAAGATTCAGTTTTGTGCTGTATTGATTTGATGTTTCTCTGTCCTAGGCCTGGTTAGAGTTTCATTTTATGGGGGACTTTTTCAGTGGCTCACTTTTGATGGATAGTATGTAACGGTGCTTCATTTAATTATAGTTCCTTTGTGCTTCTTACACCACGCAAAAAAAGGATTCATTAGTTTCTCATAGCATTCACCCTTATCCCATCAATATGTTAGATTCTGGGCATGATTATTAGCGAGAAAGTTACAAGGGTTTAATTTGATTAATGTTTGGTTGGCCGGACATGTTGATTTATGCTTAACTGTTAACTTTGATTTTGTGATTACAGTTTCTGGCTGACATGGGTCCAAGTTCACCTGATAGAAGTCGTGAAGTTGCTGAAAGTCATTCTGAATTGGATCTCAACCGTGTCACAAACAAGGATGACGTGGATGTTCCCAAGCATAATTATCTGAAAGAGGACAAGAATCATCTTAAGCGCCCCGAGTCATATCCCAAGGTTTCCTCCGATGTTAACCGTGATAAAATTGTTTCTCATCTTGCTACGTCTGATTCAGACATAATAAAAGGATCTTACTTGCAATCTGGCTTTGCCCATGATGACAAGACTGGAGGTACGTTGAGCTCTGAGGGGCAAGAGTCTCCTACCGATGTCAGGAATTACCGTGCTGAAGATGACTATGGTGATTCTCCTACTCAAAAGAAAAAAAACCTCGAAGAAATGGAAAATGGATGCTCGAGAGTTGATTTGCAAGATACTTCTTTTAGGGTTGTTAATGACAGACATCAAGAGGTTTTGGAAAAGGAAGATTATATTGGACAGAGTCATGAACCAACCAATCCATTTACTAGTGATAGTCCGGGGAAAACAGAGTTTCATAAGAAACAAGTTGACAATGAGAAAAATCTGCCAGGTGAGTCCGATGTTTGTTTTCCTCAGGCATCCCCAAAAAGTTCAGCGTCCCCAGCAAGAGAGAGCTCCTTTATTCCCGAAAGGTCTCCACAAGTTCGACCATCAGAGGAAGAGGGAAGATATTCAGATGCAGACCAAAATAGAGCATCACCAGATTCTACTTCCTCTCCTAGACGGGTGCATTCACCGTCTCCAAGAAGGCCTGGTGGAGGTCACAGACGATCTCCATCCTATGACCACATATCTCCAACTAGACAAAGAAAATCTTCTTCCCCAGTAAGAACACCTCTTAGAGATTCTGATCAGAGGATTGATTCTCCATATAAAAGAAAAAGGTCTTCTTCCCCCAGAAATATATCTCAGGAAGATTCCCGTAATGTCATTGATTCTTCCAGGAAGCGTTCACGTACTTCACCACAAAGAAAAGATTCACCACAGAGACGAGATTCACCAAGAAGGAGAGATTCCTCACAGAGAGGAGATTCTCCACGAAAGCGCAGTTCACCACGGCGACGAGATTCACCACGAAGGAGAGATTCGCCACGGAGACAGGATTCTCCACGGCACCGAGGTTCACCTGGTGGTGATTCTCCCCAGAAGCGTCTATCTGCATCTCCACGAAAACGAGATTCATCTCAGAGGAAGAACAGATCAATTTCGCGATCTCCACCTGGGAGAAGAGATTCATCTGGGTATAAAAGAGACCGTCGAGACCGATCTCGATCAAGATCCCCATATGGAAGGGATCATCATAGGAGATCCCCAAGGTGAAACTTGCTCCATTATTATTGATCAGCCTTTATTTCTTTCATTGGAATTTTTGTTCCTCTCTAAACCCCTATTTGTGATTTGACTGCTGGGTGGGAATTAATTTTCTTATCAATGTAATTTTTTTCTAATTTTCTCGGTGTATTTTCGTAGTTATAATTTTTTTTGTGAGTGCTGCATGGTTCATTTCTACGTACCAATAGTAGATATCTGGAATCTTATTTCGAGTCATTTCACCGGTTTTCGTACCTGTTCATTTATGCTCAACTTGTTTGCTGGCCAAGGGTTTTTCTTGTTAAGTATTCATTTCATCCTATATTTAATAATTCATTATTTTGTGTTATTATTAGCAAGTGATTCTTGTTTTGTTTTTTTTGTTTTTTTTGTTTTTTTTTACTTACTCTTTAAAGCTTTTTCCTCCTTTGCCAGATCTACATTATTCTAAAAAGTTTAGATCTAGCTTTTGTATTCATATTTGCTATGATGTTTTTTAATGTGATATCTGATGTATTCTAGGAGGCGGCATTCTCCTAGGCGTAGGTCTCCTTCTCCAGGCTATCATTCTCGTCGCCATTCTCCAAGGAGGAGGCCTTGGTCTCCTCCCTCTAATCGCAGTACTGGTGTGGGTAGACCTGGCAAAAACTTGTTTGTTGCTGGGTTTAGCTTTGTTACTACAGAGAGAGATCTAGAGAAGAAGTTCTCTCGGTTTGGTCGTGTTACAGATGTTCGGATTGTTCGGGACAAGAGGTGCCCTCTTTGTACTTTGAAATTTATTATGACAACTTAAAATTATGATTGGTCATGGCATGCATCAGTTGTCGTTATTTGTTATTAATTTACTCAGTCATTTAATTCCGTGGATATTTATTCATTGATGTCTTATTAATGATAGCTTGTGATTCCATGCTATTTAGTGTTCTTGTGAACAAATTATGGTTGCCAATTTAGCCTCTTAACAATTATGACTTCCGCCGTCCTATTTGCCATTGGTTTCTTCCATGTTTCGTCAACCCATGGCAAATCTGTTTTTCATACTGTATTATTATCTTTTGTTATTGCAGTTCCTCTCAATCATTGCCTCTCTTTTCCTATAAGAAGCGTCTTGTGATTCCTATTTTCCAAGTGCCATTTTGGGCATTTTGAATATGGACAAGTAATAAGTAACTATTCTGGACTAGATTTTGGAGGGAGTCACCTTATCTTTCTCCCACTGACAATTTCTTATCTTCTACTAGCCTTTCTATTTCTCGATTGCTAAAAGAAGAACAGATATTAAACTTTCCATCAGATGATAAGAACACAATCCTCATATTCTTTCTTGTCATGGATTCTCTGTGCATCGATTCTGCGTTTCTTGAAAAGTATGGGGGCAACTCTGGATGAATTAATCAGATGGGCCTAGATTTCTCATATTGCCGATTGCATTCTCTTACTACATCAGGCAATTTATTTTTTTTCCCCATTTCTTTTGGCCATTATTTCCTGTGTTAATTGTGCTGCTGGTGTTCCGTTCACTGCGATCTATACTTCCCCAATTAACTATTTATTCTCTTTGCGCGGTCAAGGTCGGGGGACTCCCGCGGCTTCGGATTTCTATCCTTGGAAAAGGACGAGGAAGCTGATGCAGCCATTCGAGCTCTAGACCAGACCGAGTGGAATGGCCGGATTGTTCTGGTGGAGAAGGCTAAAACCTCCGTTCGCTAAGTCCTGAAAAACCAGTTCCTACACTCGGTGATGGTGGGGCATCCATCCTGTTGGGCCTCCTGGTTGACTTCTCCATTATATCCCATTTTCCTTTCGCTGTGATATGCTATTATAGGTTATATATCATGAGACCAGATTCCTCACAGCCTGTATCAGATGCTTCCTTATATTGCCCGAATTTTATTTCCGTTTCAGTTGACTGGAGAAGCATGAAAAACTCACCTTGTTCGGGTATTGAAGCTAATACTAGCCATCTAATGAGACTCTTTGGTTGACTTTTTGCTGTTCCCTCTGACTTATTCCCGCCCCATTCTTTTTGCTCTTCATTTTGCCCAAGTGCTCTCTTAAACAGCAGGTTGCACTCACTGCAGGGGGTCTCTGCTTGTTCCTAGCTCTCTCAGAACCCTTAAAATCAGAGGCATTCAGAGGCTCTTCCATGCCGACTCTGCTCCTCCATTCTACCAATCGATGAGCTGTTGTGCCATTCAGAACCCCCATCATCCTGAACCCCGGAGCCACTGACAGCCGAAAGCTACCACCCTTAAATGGACGACTGACTGACTGCATGGGCAAGGATGGATGGCTTCTCCTCAAACCCCCTAACATTGTTTCTTTATTTAGTCATTTCCCTTAGTCTGTCTGATGAACTATGACTCTTGATAGAATGCTTCATAAATTCTTAGCTTTGCTCTTGATTTTGTTTTCTCTCGTGTTCTTTCTCATGAACTGAAAATCGGTCAAAAAATAGAATCGGTGGTCACATTCTATTTCATTTGTCGACATACCCAACATACATCGAATGCATCATAAGTTCTTAATCTTGTTCTTGATTTCGTTATTTCTAGCATTCTCTCTCTCATGAACTGAAAATCGGTCAAAAATAGAACCTCTGGTCACATTCTATTTCATTTGTGGGCATACCCAATCATAAACTGAATGCATCAGAAGTTCTTAATCTTGTTCTTGATTTCGTTATTTCTAGCATTCTCTCTATCGTGAACTAAAAATTGGTCAAAAATAGATGCAGTGGTCGTACTGAATGCCTGATGAACAGTGACACTAGATGATGCATTCTGAATTTCGTTCTTGATTTGGTCAAAAATAGAATCCGTGGTCATACCCAACAGAGACTGGATCTCTGATGAACTACGACTCCAGATAGAACTCTTGATGAGTTCTTAAGTTATCTCCATTGCTCTCTCTAGTGAACTAAAAATTTCTCAAAATAGAATCCTCGGTCAGATATACTGGGTGTCATTTGCGGCCATACCCAACAGATATACTGGGTGTCGGATGAACTACGGCTCTGGATGGAATGCTTCACATGTTCTTAATTTTCTTCTTGATTTCGTTATTTCTAGCATTCTCTCATGATCTAAGAAATTGTCAAATGGAATGCAACGGACACTGAATATCTGTTGAACCATGACTTTACATAGAATGCGTCCAAGTTCTTAACTTTGTTCTTATTTTTCGTTATTTCTAGCTCTCTCTCTCTCTCTCTCTCTCTCTCTCTCTCTCTCTCTCTCATGAACGAAAAATTGTTCAAAAATATAAGCCATGGTCACATTCTATTTCATTGGTGGCCATACCCAACATACGCTGGATGTCTGATGATTGGGGACTTATGGTCAACCTTTTGCTTCGAACAGCACACCTCGAGAGCCTCGCCCGACCATCTGTCGGTACATGGGATGTTGTTACTGTGGAGAGCGAAATTCGTGCGGCGGCGGCTTTAGTCTTCTTCTGTAGGCTTTGGCCTAGGGACAGAATCCTGCGTCACCCGCAGGGATATATTTACAAGCTTCTGATCTCTCTCTCTCTCTCTCGCTAGTAATCCTGCGTCCCCTCATGGAGATATTTACAAGCTCTCTCTCTCTCTCTCTCTCTCTCTCTAGTACTCCTGCGTCCCCTCATGGAGATATTTGCAAGCTATGATCTCTCTCTCTCTCTCTCTCTCTCTCTCTATCTCTAGTAATCCTGCGTCCTCACATGAAGATATTTACAAGCCATGATCTCTCTCTCTAATAGTCCTGCGCCCCCACATGTAGATATTTACAAGCTGTGATCTCTCTCTCTCTCTCTCTCTCTCAAGTAATCCTGCGCCCTCACATGAAGATATTTACAAGCCGTGATCTCTCTCTCTCTCTCTCTCTAGTAGTCCTGCGCCCCCACACGGAGATATTTACAAGCTGTGATCTCTCTCTCTCTCTCTCTCGCTAGAGTAATCCTGCGTCCCCACATGGAGATATTTGCAAGCTATGATCTCTCTCTCTCTTCCTCCCTCCCTCCCTCTCATTCTCTGTCTCTCTAATATTCCTGTGTCCCCACATGGAGATATTTACAAGCTGTGATCTGTGATCTCTCTCTCTCTCTCTTTCTAGTAACCCTGCGCCCCCCACACGGAGATATTTAGAAGCTGGATCTCTCTCTCTCTTCTCTATTATATACTAACCCTGCGTCCCCACATGGAGATATTTAGAAGCTGGATATCTCTCTCTCTCTCTCCCGGTTGCCTGTGGTTCTGCCACATGGTCTGTGATTCGGGGTGGGGAGGGATCTGGTGGGGCCCCTTAAGAATAAGATACCTTCATAAGCTTAAATTACGGCATAAACCCTGCCGGAAACTAGGTCTGAGCGTGTGGCCGGAGGAGCCCTGCTCGGTCCTTGTACTTACCATAACTTTCGTCAACACCGCCAATGGAAGGTATTTTATGGATATGCCCTCGGGTTACACCTCTAGTGTTTCGGAATCTGCCACATCCTGGGAGGGGCTCATAGTAATAAATGCCTCTTATTTATTGAGAAAAGTAAGAATTCCGGTTGATTATGGTTAAATGAAGGATGGTCCGTGGACCAAGGTCGGTACACGTAATGAACCGAAATATGTCAACTTCGGAGGTACTTATTCAATTCGAAAAAGGCATTAGGGACATGTGAGTAAATGTGATCATTCCCAATTTTCTCTGCCTCAGTCTGATCGCCAGCATGATTTTATTAATTATCGATATTTACAATACATGAGATTATTTATTTATTTATTAATAAATAGAAGCAAAAGGGGGCCGGCAAGTGGGGGTTTTGACCCCATTCAATGGGTAGTGCTAACCACTAATAGTGATGTAATATTTTTTATTTGTCACCTAGTTTCTGGGTGTGACAAAATGACATTGATCTTGTGATCCCATGGTTCAATGACGCCAAGAAATTTGCAATACTGCCCCTGAAGAAGAGGGGCCATGCATGCCCCTTGTGTAAGGGGCAGTAAGCTAATTTTAATTGTTTGCAGAATAAATGCGTTTATCTTAGTTTTGAAGTAATTAGGCCCCTTGTGTAGGAATAAAGGACATCATGGCCTGTTGCAGAAATTATCGGGCATATGATTGAAATATGGTGAAATTGGAGGTACCACATAAATTGGAATAGTATTGAGAACTTATATATAAATATCCTTGCAATGCCGTTAACCGACGAGGTTGGCCTTTAGTGGCCATTTAATGTTTCCCCGCCATTGATTAAGTGCAGAACCTAAAAGCTGTGCTACCCTCCTTTGATGGATGAGAGAGAGAGAGAGAGAGAGGGCAGGGGGGATGGGTGGATGTTGAGAACTGAGTCTCTCCTTCTAGAGAGAGAGAGAGTGGGCGGGGGAGAGAGAACTGAGATGTCGATTGACTCCCATACTCTCTCCTGTGCTACCCCCCGCTACCCTCTTTCTTTCTCTTTCTCTCTCTAGAGAAACAGAGGGAGAGAGAGGGCAGGGTCTCTCTTTCCACTCTCTCCCTCTGTCTCTCTAGAGAGAGAAAGAGGGGGCGGGGGGATGGGTGGGGATGTTGAGAACTGGGTCTCTCTTTATACTCTCTCCCTCTGTTTCTAGAGAGAGAAAGAGAGGGCAGGGGGGATGGGTGGATGTTGAGAACTGAGTCTCTCCTTCTAGAGAGAGAGAGAGTATGGGAGTCAATCGACATGAATGAGAAATTTCAGTGTCCAAATACCCCCGGCAACCTTAATTTCCTATGATTGTTGATCGGAACGAGGGGAGGATTATGGCATTTGTTTTAAGGAAAGTAAAAACTATATTCATTCCTCCCGAAATCTTCCTCCACTTTCCTTATTTTCAATAACTCACTCCACCCTTTTTCAAAACGGATGAGCAATCGTAAGACCATGGGAAATATGATTCTTCCAGTCTCCGAATAATAAAGTTCTTCAGCACTCCACCTCCACTCAAACTTCCTAGTATACGTAAAATTTTTAGAGGGGTATAAATAGATAACAAGACGTAGGCGTATACATGCATGGTACCGTGGTATGGATTGATAGAGGGCTGCGCCGCCCCCCGCCCCCACCCTATTTTCCGTCTCCTCCCCCTAGGGACGGCAAGCGACATTGAATACCAGCGAGCCCACACGGGGCGCCTCTTCTTTCTGCCGTCGGCGGCATCTCCAGGGTTTGAATGTTTCTCTCGGTTCGGCCGCCATCAAAGGAGCCGGCGGCGCCAGCGAGGTTTTCGGAGTTCCCGACCCGCCACGAAAAGCGCGGCCTTGAAGAGCACCAGCGCCGCGAATTGATTGGAGGGCAGCCCTCCCCCAAACACCGCTTCTTCCCCCCTGCGGCAGCGGCAACGGCGGTGGCGGAGAATCCCGGCCGAGCCGTCCCTCCGGCCCACCGGATTCGTCGCCATCGCCGGTTTTCCGTGCGGAGCTTCCGTTGGCCGAGTTATGGCTACGGGCCAGCCCCCCCCCGGCACCTCTCTCTATCTCTCTTTCTCTCTCACTGAGTTTAGTTTATCCATAGTCCTATATATTTTCTTCTTCAAGGCTCTCTGTCTCTCTCTCTCTCTCGCTTGCTCTCGCTCGCTGTCGCTCTCAACAGTTTGAGGCTTTCGGAAGGGCTTTTATGGTTGAGAGGGGGGAGAAGGAGAAGAAGGAGAAACCATGGAGGCGTCACCGGGGCAGCGAGTTGCGGAGATTTGCGGCTCGGGAATAGGATCCTGCTTCAGGGCTTCCAAGATGGTCGTCTTTGGTGGCTTGACGTGCACCTTCGCCGTCGGTGAGCTTCTCCTCACTCTCCTCCGTCTCTCTCTCTCTCTCTCTACTGTAACTCCAGCTCGCAAATGGCAGACAGAACCATTTGCTCCCACTGCTCCCCTCTTCCCGAATGCTTGGAGTTCGGTGACGTACTCTCCCACTTCTGACTCTCTCTCTCTTTCTTTCTCTACTGTACAGGCGGCGCTGTCGTCGGAATCGTCTCGGGGGCTCTCAAGGGTCAGACAACGGAGACCGGTCTGCTGCGGGGGGCGAGCATCGGCGCCGTCGCCGGCGCCCTCGTCTCCGTCGAGCTCCTCGAGTCCCTCCTCCTTGGAGATCTCCTCTCCAAGGTCACTCTCTCCTCCATCTACCATCACCGTCGACGCCCACCGGAGCTTTCCTTCTCTAACCAAGGTGGTCGTACCCGCTCTGCAGATCGCCATGTTCGAGAGCCTCATCGACGGGAAGATATTCCGGGAATGGGTGAGCCCGGCGATGCTCAAGGCGTACCAGTGGCAGGTAGAGAGGAAAAATCCTAGACCGGAAGTCGCCGAAGACGGCGAGAGTTCGGAAGCTGATTCCACTCCTCCGTCTCTCGCAGGTCAGCAACGTCGACGATGGGGGAAGGGAAGTCTCTGACGTCTTCGACACCGCCGGCGCCACCGGCATGTCTCCGGAGGCCGTACGGCGGCTCCCCAAGCTGGAGGTCTGCTCCATGTCCGCCGTGGAAACACTTCCAGAGGGGACTACCTGCGCAGTCTGCCTGCAGGTGAGAGAAAGAAACCGGCCGGTAGGTCCAATTAGGTTTCTGGCAATGGAAGAATCACCCAATTTCCCTGCCGACCGAATCCCTGATCAACGATGCCAACCCAAGCAAAGTCGCCACCAAAAGGAGTCGTCTTGCCCAAGAACTGCCTTGAATTCCGTCGGATTCTCTCTCTAGAACCGCCCAGAGAGAGAGATAGAGAGGGAACCTCTCTCTACGAATCACTCAGTCCTTCCACCACAGCCTCTGCTCACCTCCCCGGACTCTACTAAATAACTAATCCACGTTCACAACGCCACATAGGCCTCTCTCTCTCTCTCTCTCTCTCTCTCTCTCTCTCTCTCTCTCTCGCTCGTTAAAACTCATGGAAACAATCGTCTTGGCTGGGGCGGCAGGATTTCAAGAACGGGGAAAGCACGAAGAGGCTACCGGTCTGCTGTCACCTCTACCACGCCGCCTGCATAGATGAGTGGCTCCTCCGGCACCGCTCCTGCCCCCTCTGCCGGCGGAACCTGTAGAGTCCCCCCTCCCTCCGGCGAAGAAGCTCCTCCCTCCGGCGAGAAGCTCTTCCCTCCCGCGAAGAATCTCCTTCCTCCGGCAAGAAGATCCTTCCCTCTGGCGAGAAGCTCCTTCCTTCCGATGAGAAGCTCCTCCCCCCCGGCGAGAAGCTCCTTCTTTCCGGCAAGAAGTTCCTTCCTTCCGTCAAGTAGCTCCTTCCTTCCCTCCGGCGAGAAGCTCCTTCCCTCCGACGAAGAGGCTCCTCTCCTTTTCTCTCCTCTCTTCTCTTCTCCGGCGGGTCGACCCCACGGTATGACGCCATATGTGGGGACATCTGACGGAGGCTTCTTCGAATCAGTTAACGACGCTCATCACTTCCGGAGGCCCCTTCCTCCCTGACAGCGTAGCTTGGGAAGATTCTCAGAAACACTCTCTCTCTCTCTCTCTCTCTCTCGCTCTCTCCTAGCCTCCCTCTCTCTATATCCCTCTCCCTCTCCATCTATATGTGCACATACCTGTAAATAATCCGAATTTCTATGCCATATATGAGATTCACCAGGTCTCAACTTAGCACCGGTCTTGAATAAGGCACATGCGGGAGAGGAGAGAGAGGAGAGAGAGGAGAGAGAGAGGGGATCTTGGGTCGATCTGGGTCAGGACCGGGTTGACCTTGTCGACCAATTCATGACAAGAACACCCAGCACAGGACAAAAGTCAGGTTTTTATTTTTGTTAATATATACATTTTTAACCTATATTATCATATTAAATATTCATAATTTATTTAGGAAAATAATATAAAAAAAGCAAGGGAAGGTAGTGATGGCGGCACGCCACCCATCGCACCCACGATCGGTGTCAGCTGGTGGTAGGAGACGGCGGCTCCATGTTTTAGTGGGCCGGGCCACGTATACACGGTTGTTTTCCGGCCCATAAATCAGACGATCGGGCCCGACCCCTGCAGCTTCCGTACTTAAAGCGAGAAATCAGAGAGCGGGCTCAGGCTGGTAGCTAATCTTTTTTTCGGGCCGAACAGGGAATAATCGGGTCCGGCTACTTTTGGAGATGATATCCCTATTAATGTTTTTGAGAAGCGGGCTTGGCCCGGTTTTGCTTAGTATTGAGTTATTTTTTTGTCCCGAATGGGGAATAATCGGGCCCGGCCGGGCTTCCCATCGAAATGGAGTACCTAAGGGAATTTCTTTTACTTTCGCCGGGAATACTGTAGAATCGATTCCAGACAGAAGTGGATCGCGAAGAATCTAGCCTACCTCGTAGACCCTTTGGTCCGATAAGTAAGTCCGAATATTATGTCTGGGTAACCTATCCGAATCCGAATCCGAACCGAACCCGAGATTCCATCGGCGCCGACAAGGGCGAGGAGGTGGGATAGAAGGTGTCACAGCTGTCGTGCAGGGGAAGGCGACTGTTGCAGGTTTTCTCCTGATCTTGGTGCGGTTGCTCTCCCCGGAGACCTCAGCGGCCCTCTTTGGATTCCATTGGAGAGGTTATGCACCTGTCTCTGCATTCTCGTCAAGGTTTTTTTTCTGGGTGTCCGATTTTGCTTTGATTTCGGCGATCTGGGTCATTTTGCTTCTTGGGCGCTTGATGAGATTTTTGAGGAGAAGGTTGTCTCGTGGATTCGCGCAGTTTCATGGGCATCTGTTCTTGTTCATCGACCTCCGTGTTTATCCATTAGAGCAGGCCTTCGATTGCGTTGCACACATTGATTGAGAATAGCCCAAGGAGAGGTTCCCCTCGCCTTCACCCGAAGCTGTTTCTTCCTGCAGGTGGGAGTCCGGGTGGCATGGAAGGTGCTGTCGTCAGGAGGGTCATACCCTCCGATAACAGCTGTCTCTTCAATGCAGTAGGGTACTGATCAAGAAGAATATAAAAGAGCCCAATTTATAACAGCACGTGCATCAGACCAAAGAGTTTTGATCTCTTGGCTTTTCATGTTTTCTTTCTTCCTGCAACACAGGTACGTTATGGAGCATAACAGACACAAGGCATCAGAGCTAAGACAGGTAACGTCGAATATTTGCGAAGTTGTGACATGAATTCGTTTCGTTACCGAGGAATGATGATTCCGAATTTCCAGTCCTGAATTTCCCCCTCGATTGCGTTACCGATGAATGGTCATTTTCTTTAGTATCTGAGCAGCTTATAATTCTCGAGCTTTTCTTGTAAGGTCATTGCGGCAGCAGTAGCAAGTGACTCTGAGAAGTACAATGAGGCATTCCTCGGAAAACCCAATGGAGAATATTGCGAATGGATTCTCGATTCTGATAAATGGGGAGGTCAGAGGGTTTCAGATTACGACGCCTATAGATAGATAGATAGATGCTCGCTTATTATTGTGCATGAATTTTTTTTGTTTTATTAAAGAGTGGATCTTCAACTCATGCAGCATCATCGTTTTTGTGGAGATTTCGTTTCATAATCTTTTCATTCTTGATGCATAGGTTGTGATTTTCCTGGTTTCCATTGGGCATCCCTTAGTGACTAGGTTGGTAAACTCATAGGCATTTATATATACTTCAGAAAAGAATGACAGATAAATTTATCTATTCCTTTCCGCTGTTTAGTCCTGCCATTGCAAGTTTCAAAGACAGAAAAGCTTCTCCCATTTCCATTCACATCCCATTGATAAGCCTTGTGAAGCTGTATACAGTTGCTACAGAGTTACAGTTGCTGCTGATCTCTGCTCTGATTTGATAGCGTTTTGATGCGCTAAAACCACTGTGATTCTACTTAGCCCACTAGGTGCTCTGGTTGACGAAGAACAGAGTTTAATCTTCTACATTTGCGGCACAGTAGACATTAACACGGTTTCGGCTTGGTGATATAAGCTCTATTACATTCAAGTATTATGAATGTTTCAACAGCAATGGCAAGGCCGCAATTCGTATTAGAAGGTAAAAGAAAGGCTGTTGTGCAAATAAAGAGTAGATCCTTGTCGTTTACAGGGGTCCCTTACAGGGTTTGAGGCGGGAGATATCATCTTCTTGTCCAATTTATTGGTGCATTTTGGCATTATATACAGATAATCTCTCCTTATTTTTAAATCTATTTTTTTAAGCAATTTGAATAGTGAATAAATCCCATCCCGGAGGAAAATTGTTGTCTTTAGTATTCTTGCCAGAAATGCAATGTGGGGGACACCCGGATGGGAGGGAAATATTAAGAGACTTGAAGAGGGTTTTTCTATATGGTGCTCCACAGCTGGGAATGTTATAGAAATGATCAGGCTGTGGTGGGTGGGTCTTGGATGTTCCTTTTTATGACGATCAGATTGCTTCATTGGCCTCTGACAGGAATCAGCCCTAGGAAACCATGTGTGGTGCCATCAGGTGTGGCATAATCAGAAAGTTCCTTCATTGACATCATCGGTATAATCTTCACTCTGTAAAACTGATGGGGTTTCGCTTCTTATTTCCTCCATTTTCTCTCTTCATCCTTATTTCCCGCATGGTTAAAGAGAGTACTGATTAATTGTTGGGAAAATGGCGTTTTTTTTTTTTTTGTTGAAAATCCCTGCAAAATAGAAATGATGTTTTACCCGCGTTCGCATGCAAGGTGAAAGATTGCATGCTGGATTTATATGGAAATGGCGGAATGCTTAGACCAAACTAAAGCATTTTCGGAACTTTGATCTTTGAGCCACACATTCAGTTTGCCTGCTTTGATCAAGAGATGCCAACTCACTTTTTGTATCATTGGTTCCTCAGGTGCCATCGAGCTTTCAATATTATCAGAATATTATGGGCGTGAAATTGCAGCTTATGACATCCAGACGACCCGCTGCGATATATATGGCCAAGTGCGCATATATACATCTAAACTTATACTCCCATATATTTTTATTTTTATTTTTTTATTATTATTATTTTCTGTTGTTGGGTTCACCCACTTCTTGCCTTCTGATCCTCTTCAGGATATGAAGCACAAGGAAAGGGCCATGCTTATCTATGATGGCATCCATTACGATGCCCTGGCTGTATGTTGTCTTTGTGAACGCTTTTTAACCAAAGTATTTTCATTTTTTTATATTTTAACTTTGGAAACTCATGTATATAGTAGTGGACTTATGAGGGCTACTTTCCTTTCCATTCATCCAGTTCTCTCCATCTGACGGTGCTCCTGAAGAATTTGACCAGACGATCTTTCCTATTCTCAGCGATAGAACAATAGGCCCAGTTGAACGCCTTGCCCTTGATCTTGTGAAGGATTCAAACAGGTGAGGACCTCGATTTTCTTCCAAATTTATAGGCAAGCGTTCCTTTGATTATTTTGATTTTTCATGGAATTCCATATTATGCTTTAAACAATAGTCACTTTTTTTTTGCGAAAATTAAGACGTCTGATTTAGCCTCGAGCCCTGAAGAACATCTTGAATTTGAAAAAAGCGATTTTTTTGGAACTAGAAATAAGCTGCCTTTTCAGGACTACTCTCCTGCTTTATTTTTTATACATCTTTTCAGGACTAACATAACTTTTTGGTGACGAAAATATCCCTTCATCTTGCTGAGATTTCCAAGTCCTAGAAGGGGGGGGAGGGGATGCAGCCACCCACCTGCCAAATCGATGAGATACTTACCTCAATTTATGCGTGCATATCATTTCATAAGTCATTGCAACATCAAGAGGCTGGTTTGAGGAAGAACTAGGCTTATATATTCCTTGGCATGCTCCTGAACCCTCCCTCCATTTGGGGATTGGATTACCTTTCATTTGAGCTGGATTTGGGTAAATTTTAGCTCAATAGCTTGCTTTATGATTGCATCATCCAAAACGGTTTAGTTTGTTCTGTAGAGTGTTTGGTATGAATATTTTTAAAACATCGAAATCGAGTGATTTTACGCCTACATTTGTGAACTTGGAGACTACAAGAGAAGAAAGAAATATTCTTTGCTATGCTATCATGATAAAATGCTTGGATTCTGAGATGACCAATCGGGGGATGATCACCCAGGGATCGTGGCACAATCCCACGGCTGGAGAGATGAAGACTCTGTATTTTGGATCATTGGTCATGTTCTTATTCGAAGAAATTTATGAAATCACTGAGCATCGGTTTTGACTATCTTTTAGAACGAGAACACAGGCTTAGATCATCAGAGTTTCATCCGAGTTGACCCAGCTAATCCAGACAGAGTCGAGTCAACTTATTTGACCAAATTGGTTGAATGGTGGAACACAGCCCGTTAATGAAGTCATCCCCTGCTGTTATCTATCTCCCTGTCAGAGCGTTTTCAAATCAGTCGGCATTCCTGGATACATGTGAAGAACTGATGAACTGATGAATGAAACGCTCTGACATGAGAGCCTTTCACAATTTCTACTAAATGCCTTGGATTCTTGCGGATGATTGTAGAGTAATCAGTAATGTTCTTGACAGCAGCTGGTGGATAACATCTGAGAGGGTCCTAAAGCGGTGCAGAAGCTAAAGCTTCTTTGATTATATTCATGATTGAACTTATCAAATTATTCTTGAAGGTTGCAGTTGCTGGACATGATTTTGATCAGACCCTTTTTTCTTGTTGGCCTCGATGTTAGGAGGAGGAGCTACACCGACACCTCCAGCTTCACCCTCCGATGTGGGGTCTGCCAGATTGGGGTCGTCGGCCAGAAGGTCGGTCAGCTTCTACCGTAATGACTTCCTAAATTGCAACTGTTACAGTGTGTTGACTCCAGCCATCTCTCTTTTGGGTTGACTCTAAAACCCCACAGGAGGCGGTTGAGCATGCGCAAGCCACCGGGCACATGAATTTCCAAGAATATAAATGAGGAGAGAGAGAGAGAGAGAGAGAGAGAGGGGTGTTTTAGACGATTATTAATTACTGTAACTTTATTGATTGTTTTTAGTAGTTGAGCTCCGTTTTTAATGAGAAGATGGGTCAAAGCAAAGAGGGAGTGAACCACTCTCTCTTTTGATGAGGTCTTCTGGTCTCATTTGATGAGTGGAGGGGGGGGAGGTCTTGAGTTCGCTTCACCCTCTCTCTCTCTCTCTCTCTCTCTCTCTCTCTCTCTCTCTCTCTCTCTCTCTCTCTCTCTCTCTCTCTCTCTAAGAAATACTTTTTATGGCTTCACCACCACCCTCCACCTACGAGTTCGAAGCATTGGCTGGCCAGCAAATTATTAATATTATGACGATGATGGTTGGTATTATTGTAATATAGGTTAATATAATAGTATTAATCATCATATAATATAAAGTAATTATGGTCCCCTATCCCTTGTACGGTTTAATCCTACATCAGCTTCGGGGATCAGAGGGCGTAGAGTTGGGACTCTCATTAGACAGACTCTTCATTAAAAAATAATAATGGAAAAAAATAAAAAATGGTTAAAATCAGTAACCCCCTTTTTAAAAAAATAACATTAGAAATTTCAAGTCTGGCCCGAAAAGCCCACCCAATTATTGTTACTATTATTATTATTATTATTATTATTATTATTATTATTATTATTATTATTGGGATAAAAAGCATCCTCTGATGGGACGCGTTGACGGCGACGGCGAGCCACAGAGGCTGACCGTTACCGTCGGGGACCATCTCTGTTAGGCATTCCGGGGAACATCTGGTGTGCTCCGATTGGGGCACAGTCGTTCGTACTGTCCCCCCCCATGCGACCGAACGATGTCAAGACGAGAGAGAGAGAGAGAGAGAGTAGATAAAGAGAGGATGAAAAATGAGCGTAATTAATCGAGGAAAAGAAAATAAAAAAAGGCTTCGTAAATGGAATTTTGGCTTTTTTGCTCATTAAGTTATTAATTTAAAGCATATACAGAGAGAGGATGTCGGCTACATAAATAGAGTTGTACCGTACAACTCATATTATATTATATTATATTATATATTTTATAGAGAGAGAGAGGAGAGGGAGAGGAGAGAGGAGAGAGAGAGTCCATGAAGAGGATAAAAGTAGCAAGACTTGAATTTTTTTCACAAGTGAGGCGAATGTGGACCCCACCCACAACGTTGTGAATACATCTACTTTGGGAATCATGAATGGTTTACTGTTCTCGGGAGTCAACTCCTTGCGCACATCTACTTCTTATTATGGCAAGGACTTCATTGCCCTGAAAGTACGTGAGAGCATGATGGGAAAGTGGACTTTTTTATAGTCAAATTTCAATTAAAATAGCAAAAAAAATGGCCGTAGCCGTAAATAAATATAGATTTCTATGACTTTTAAAAATAAGAATGATTAAACGGACGCGGAGAATATTATTCATTGAAAAATCTCCCATTTTATGATTTTCATTATTTTGTGTGGCGAAATTTGCCAGAAAGGGAGGGGGGGTTTCGACTGACGCGCCCATAATGTGCTATTATGCGCCGAACCAGGCCCAGCGCCGGAAAAGCGGAGACGGAGATGAGAAACCCTAGAAACCTTCCCTCAGCACCTCTCAGAGCGGAGGGTAAGCTCCGGCGGCCGCGCCGCCGGGTGTCTCCGGTAACCTACGCCAGCCAACCAGAAGAGGCCGGGGGAGGACGAGGAGAGACGGAAGGACCCAGAAAGCCTCTCTGGTCCTCGTGCAGTGCGCCGGATAAAAGCTCGCCGCCCGTCATTAATGGCAGGGTGGAGAGGGGCGCAGTAAATGGTGTTCAAGTTGCAGAGGAGAGAGAAACGTCGTCGTATTCTTCCTTCCTACCCTACTACTCCCTCTGTTGCCTGCTTCCGGCTCGTGCACCTGTCGGAGCGGCAGAGCAGAGCCGCTAGGTGAGCTTTCCTCCGGCGATAACTCCAAAACCAGGAGTCGCTTTCCAGGAAAAGGTCACAGGAACCGGCCCACCACCAACCTCTCTCTCTCTCTCTCTCTCTCTCTCTCTCTCCCCTCCCCCGCCATGGATAGCGAGAGAGACAGGGAGAGAGAGAGAGGGTCAATCAATAATTGCTGCGGCGGAGCTTTGGCCATCTTCTCGATTCTCCCCTGCCGGGGGGGGCGCTCTGCTTCGGAACGGGAGCCGCCCGTCCAACAATGGCGGAGGGCGAAAGAATGGCGCTATTTACTGTGATTCTTGTTGATGCCACTGTCCACAGTAAACAGGAGCAACTTGAGAGAAAGAGAGAGAGAGAGAGAGAGAGAGAGAGAGAGAGAGAGTTAGAGAGCGCTAGAGAGAGAGGACCCATAAAAAATGGCAGGAGCAGAGAGATAGAGAGATAGAGAGAGAGAGAGGAGAGAGAGGAGAGAGAGGAGAGAAAGGAGAGAGAGGGAGAGAGAAGATGGGTCTCAACCGAAGAAGCCGGTCTGGTTCCAGACGGCGTCGCGGAGGCGGCGCATGTCGCGGCCCTTGAGAGTTCGGCCGACGCCCTCCAAGACGGAGCCAGCCGCCCGCCGCTGCTGCTCCCGCACGAGGTACTCGTGCGGCGGCATCCAACGGTCGCCGCCCTCCCCCGGCGGCGACTCCCCCTCGCCGCCCTGTCTGGCGGTGCCGCCGCCCCACGCCGGCACGCTCACCGGCGCCGACACCGCCGCCTCCCGCCGCCGCCCCCGCTGCTGCTGCCGCTGCTGGATCCCCCTCGGCGCCGTCTCTCCTCCCCCGGCGACGCCGCCTCCTTCCCGCCACCCCCTCCGCCGCCGCCCCCCCTCATCCCCGCTGCTCTCCCCCGCCGCCACCTCCTCCTCCTCGTCGGCGGCGGCGGAGGACCAGACCTCGTCCTCCCCGAGGTCCGGGAGGTCGGCGCCGGCGGCCTGGTCCTGCCGGCAGGCGAAGCTCTCCAGGAGGCGCTGCTGGTGGGCCGACACCTGCTTCCGGCCTTTCGCCATGGCGGCGCCCGCCCAAATATAGAAATTCTCCGCTCCGAAGTAGCTGGACGGTCGGCGGCGGACTGTCGGAAGACGGCGACCTCGCGGGCGGGTGGCGGTGGTTGCTCTCTGGCGGCGCCCCTCCCCCGCCGTCGTATTTGTACCCGGGCCAAGCCACCGACCACCTCATTTCATTTGGGTTTAATTTACCGTGCTTTTGGCCGCATTCCCCCTCCGCCACCCATCATTGCTCCGAGGCGTACGGACGTCAGTGCTCCGCCATGCACATAACCACGTATTTAAATGATAAACGCCGTGATCTACAGGGTCTGCCTCTCTCCTTCGACGCACGGAACACATGCACCTCGAGACGTATCCCGTCTGATAACTGTCGGTCTCCGAGAGACACCTGTCCGGATAAGGTCACCCACGGGTCCACGAGGCATATTCTTCCACGTGGCGCATCCTTGTCCAACGAAAAGCTCCACCCCCGCTTCCGCTGCGACTCCGGTCGCCGGGAGCTTAGCGTGTTCGGTCTCTCTGTCCGCGGCGCAGGAGAAAGGCCCCTGCCACTGCGGCAAGCCGCGGTGAGCTTATCGTGCACCGGCGGAGAGAGAGTGCTCCCCAGCGGCGTGTCTCGCCGCCGTGGAGGCCGGCTGAGCCTTTTTCCGGCGCGGTTGTGTCCGAAAAGAGACAAAACTCTGCTGCGGCGGCGCCGGCAGCCGGGGCAGCCCGCCTCGCAGAGCCGCCGCCGACCTTTTTGGCGAGAGCGACGGGACGGCGGCGCTTTCTGCATTTGGCAAGTTGCCGCCTTGTCCCGTTCCGCCATTAATGCTGCGGCGGCCTCATCCCACCGTAAAAGCCCCCGCCGCCGTGGCGGCCTGATTGAGGAGCTCCTGGCCCTTCGTAGACGCCACGGCCTCAGAAGGCTGGGCGAAGGGCCCCACTCAGAGGGTCCGACTCGGAATCGACGGAGAGCGAGGGGGTTAATTCCCTCACGCGCCATTATGATCCCAACGATGCATTAGTTGGGTTAGTCAACAGTAGAATAAATATCACATCAGCTTGGTAGGGAGAGAGAGATTGAGAATATGTTGACCCGGACGATCGGAAGAGTCAACGAACCAGACTGGGCCTAACTCATCTTTTAGTATGGTCACAATCTCCTCCACCAGTATAATTGGTCCAAGGTTCGTATTTTCAGTAATTTAACTGAGAGAGAGAGAGAGAGAGAGAGAGAGAGAGAGAGAGAGAGTTCTGAATAGGATTTTGGCCCTATGGTCGTGGTCCTTTGGCGAACATCTATAGGGGACGCGTTGAAGGTTGCAGCATGATTGGTCCAAGGTCTATTTTACAGTAATTTCACAGCAGCGAGAGAGAGAGAGAGAGATGAATAGGTTTCCTAGCTTTGTCGGTCCGCAGTCGACGGAGCTGACGGAGAATGGCGGAGCTCCTCCACATCTTTAGCCGGTGATAACAATAACAAAGCCATTTGTTGTTAATGGTGCTGAGAGAGCTCCTTCTAGTTGGAGAGAGGCGCCCCCGGCTGTCAACTGCAGCACCTTTGGAGTGAAGTGGTGAGGAACAATTCCCTTCCTTGTATGGCAATCAGGATTTGACTTCTCTGATCCTGTGATTTATTATTCATTCCAAGATATCACCCCAAAGTTGGAAAATAATCAACTACACATCATAGTAGAACGACCCCAGGTGTGAAATGGGGAACCAAATTATATGAGTCCACGTTGGTGGAAACCTGTTGGATTCAATAGGAGCAGAAAGTGGGGTGGACACTGGAGTCAACTCCTGATAAGGCGAAGAGTAACACAGGCTGATTCAAGGGTGGGTCAACACCTGGTTGATAAATAGAACAGGTAACACACAGGGGTTGATGCTATGGTCGTCTCATACTCGAAGATGGAACATGTGGCACAACGAGGTTGGCACTAGGGTTGATCCTAGTTCAAAGGAAAACATTCTACGTTCTAGACAAAAAAAGGAGTGAACTCTTTTTTTTTATTCGAGGGTTTTTCAAAAATGTCCCTATTACACTTAGATGCAACAATACATTCAACACGAATATCACCTTCTGCAACATAATCAAGTAAGAAATGATGTTATATTTTCAATATGCCTCATTCAAGAGAATTTTCGCTTTTAGGTAGATTCTTACATAGAATTAAGAGATTAATGTTATCACATAATACAAGATTTAAAACAAAGTATTCTCACAACTGCTAGATTTATAACACCTAAACACAAATAGGTTCATAATAATTAGTTTGTATGGTAGGTATTCTTGCAACTACAAGATTTCAATTTCTAGATACCCATGAATGTAAGTAATCTCATGAAAGCGTGATGATCCATGTGTGATTTTTCTTAGTCTAGTAACATATTGCATACTTAACACAAGAGTATGCTACCATGTTTTGCAATTCAACTTTATGATACCAACAAAATAAGATACATGATGTTATCTATTGGTATTTAAGTACAAGAAGAGATCATATCATGTGTTTACATGCAAGATTTCCAAAATGATGGTGCATCATACCTCATTCTTATATGGGTGTAGATGAAATTATGCATCAAAAAAATTATAAAATTGTTGCACCTGAAAGTCCCAAATTATAGGGATATAACATAAATAGATTAGACAGGATGGGGTGGATATTCATAATTTATACTTGTTGTATGATAACTCAAAAATATTTAAACTTATGGATATTCATAATTGATTATTGTTCTAGGACAATTGAGATTATTTTAAATGATTTTACAACGATAGCTGATGAGATTCTTTAATTTACAGTGGTCCTCTTGAATGTACATCCTATTCATGCAAAATTTCGAAAGATGTGGCATGCTCAATGAATCCTCACTTTCATGGGGCTCTAACTAAAAATGTCTCATTGACAGGCTTTATCACATAAAATTTATTTAAATGATGGTACCGGAAAATTATCTATTGGATTAGAAACTGGGCCCTGTCTATGGACTCGACAGTGGGGGATCTCTCTCTCTCTCTCTCTCTCTCTCTCTCTCTCTCTCTCTCTCTCTCTGATTCTCTCGTATTCTCCACGAAGATTAGTTTTTAAGAAAAGCAGAGCTAAGAACGGTTCTCTAGAAGTATATTTGGGCATCAAACGACTATACTTAAGTTCAAAGTATAGATCTTGGGAACGAATTTCGTGAACAGAGTCTTCTTCAGAAGAAAATTTTATTCGAACAAATAGAATTCAGGAAATGGATCGGTCATCCCGATTAGCATCGGCGGGTACACTACAGCAGGAGTCAGGAACAGGGTAGACGGCGGGTGGAGAGCGCATATCAGGAAGAGCTCCTCCTCCTCCTCCTCCTCCTCCTCCTCCTCCTCCTCCTCCTCCTCCTCCTGCTGCTGCTGCTGTGTTTCCTCCCAGCACTGGGGTAGGATTCTCTCCTCCTCTATGCCGTGGAGGATGCCCTCCAGCTCTTCCTCGCTCCCGCTTAGTTGCTCCATTTGAACCTCGAACACAGCCGCCGTCATCAGGGCGTCGACCCCGGCTTGGTGCGCCCCACCCCCCTCCGGCTTCACACCGATAGTCTCCGCGAGCCGGCCCAGGCCGAGGTGGAACCCTCCGCAGAACCTGCCCAGGTACTTCACGTCGATGATCCTGCCGAGGGTGGCCCCCACCAGCTGGGCGAACTCGGGGAGCGTCGGCGGCAACGGTCCCCCGGTGAGGAGCTTCACCAGGTATGCGATGTCGTAAAGGCCCTGGAACGTGACCCATCGGGGCTTGCGCCGTCCCACCCAGTCGCATCGCCACAGTATCTCGGAGAAGAGCTCCGAGTCCACCCCTTCTCTTCTCGTCCTGCATAAATCAATGCCGCTCCTCTTCAGCAGCTCCACCGACGCCTCCGATCGCGCATCCGACGCAGAGGCAACGTCGAAGTCGCGGAAGCTTATCTGCCAGGTTCGCCGCCGCCCGCCGTCGCCGAAGAAGCAGAGCCCGAGCTGGATGAGCTTCATATTGTCCACATTCCGCCTGACATCTTGGTAGCGCTCGCTGGAGGACGCGAACCGAGGGGTCTGGTGGAGGAACCCGGGGAACTCCGTGTCCATCGCCACGAAGGTGGCCGAGTCGAGCGCCTCCAGGATCCCGGGCAGCTCCATCCCCATATTCCACCCCCACACCTCCCTCACCTCCTCCCGCGCCGTCTCCACCCTCCCGCTGTGTCCTCCGCCTGCGTCCATCTCTCTGTCTATCTCCGTCTCTCAGCCCTCCGCTCCCGCAAGCCTAGTTCCCGCTTCCTTCTCGCCGTTTCTCGGAGAGCGACGATATTGAGTGGGGAGCAGACGGGGATGGAAGGCCCCCTCTTTTATAGCGGGTGTCCGGCGGCGCCTCCCTTTCGATTCCGACATGCAAGGAGCAGAAACCGGCTCTCCGAGATAGAAGGGGCAGTGGTTTCCTTTTCTTAGTAGTTTCCTTCGCCGAGATCTACGTAGATTGCGTAGTTAGCCGTTGCCCCTGCCCCCGCCCCCGCCCACCATACGAATTTTGGCGCGGACCGTTGAAAGTTTCGGCCTTGAATGCAAACGTGTAGTCCGAATCCCGTCGGGTTGGTGTGAAATAAGCCGATTAATCTTCGGCCCACCCGCAGAGTCCCCCCTGCCCTCTCTCTCCCCGTCTGCCAAGAGACCCACCCCTCTACAGCTCAGACTAGGACAGTGCCGTGCGAAGCAAAACAGGCCGTCAACCACTACAGCACCGGGCGAGAAAATCAAGCAGCCTCTCAACGTCTGCAATCATCTACTGTAATAGAGAAACAGTTTGGGAATGGAAGTCAGAGCAGTAGTGATAGAAGAAAGAGAAATCTGAGAGGCAGCTAGCGCAGTTCGCCTCACACACCCGGTCGTGCCGACGTCGGCGCAACCGCTTGATGAGCTGGTGGTGGCGGCGCAACCGGCCTGAGGAGGAGGTGGTGGCGGGGGTGGTGGGGCGTCTCCCTCTGCTTCTTGCTCTTCTTCTCCTTCAGGCATCCGGATTCCACCGCAACGGACCACATTGTAAAAAAACAGAAACTTTTCTCTTGCGAGTCAGCCCCTACCAACGCCTATAAATGGATCTTTCAGTCTCTATTTGACAAAGGGCACGTAGAAGTTGGCAAGAGAGTGAGTAGCCATGGATATCGCTGGAAGACTTGAGAGAATTGAGCAAGCTCCAGAAGCTGGAAGACGAAGAGCCCCAAAAGGCGCGTTTCAATGTCGAGAAGAAACTCTCCCCCGATCACTTCATCGGGTTCATCAGAATGGGGTGCGAGAGGATTAGATGGCCCAGCTGCCTCTCCTGAGGCACGGTCCCAGGAGCAGGTTGACTAAGAGTTGCGCCTGCCCCTCCTGGTGTTTCCGAAGCACATAGAATTCAGGAAGCGGAGCAGTCATCCCGATTAACATCGGCGGGAACACTACAGCAAGAGTCAGGAACAGGGTAGACGGCGGGTGGAGAGGGCATATCAGGAGGAGGAGCTCCACCTCGTCGTCCTGCTCTGTTTCCTCCGAGGACTGGGCTGGGATCCTCTCCTCCTCTTTGCCGTGGAGGATGCCCTTGTTTTGATATATCTTAATATCTAAGTTTTCTTCCTCGCTTTGTATTTCTCTTCTCTATTTCTCCTGTCACCTCTGGCAGGCAACGGGTTTACACCATTACTTCTAGTACAATCTCTATGTTTTCTTCTTCACTTTGTATTTCTCTTCTCTGTTTCAAGTTGCTACATAACATTATTTATGTACTCATATTTAGATGATTATCTCTGTCAGAAAATAGTTTAATTAGCATTCATGCATACACATGTGCTCTTTGATAATCACGACAGGATCTAAGTGAAGTTCACTTGTGGAGTGATTGATGTAAATTTGACTTTTTGTTGTACAATGCCCTTAAATTGGTGATCCCTTGTAGGCTGTTATGAATATCTATTAGAAGATCAATGACATGACTCAGTCGTTGTATATTAAATCACGTAAATCTAAAATTTATAAAACTAGAAAATATGATTTTTCAGATATTTAGAAGTATTTCTGAATAAATATATTAATTATAATTTCAATAAAACTTCCAAAAATATCGGTAATTTTTCAGGTCGATCACAGGGATGTAATATAATATTTGGTAATTATTCAGATTTTTTCTCAATGAATACGATTTTCTATAAATTTTATACTAGGAAATGAAAAGAAAATATATTTAAAGCTCACGAAAAAAGGAAATAAGGGTGCAAACGTCAGGATGACGTCAGTGCCTGGCGAACGCGAATCGGGTGGAAACAGAGTTCTGCCCGGCGATTCTTACGTAAGCGATTACAGACGATTTAATTAATCAAATTAAGATCTATAAAAGCTGAAAGAATCGTAATTGAATGAAATATATTTTGGTAAATTAAAATCACACAAAGTATCACTAAATGAAGCGTAAATTAAGTTGAAAGCAAGAAAATAGAGTTCCGGCGTCGCAACGGCAATGGGTCGGCGATGTACCGGAATCCTGAGCGTTCGGGAGGATTGTCGTGCAGTGTCCACAGCCTCAAAGG
The DNA here is from genome assembly GCA_902729315.2 of Spirodela intermedia. Classification (NCBI taxonomy): domain Eukaryota; kingdom Viridiplantae; phylum Streptophyta; class Magnoliopsida; order Alismatales; family Araceae; genus Spirodela; species Spirodela intermedia. The sequence goes on from LR746278.1 coordinate 4,435,196, forward strand.
CTCTCCTTGGACAAAGACGATGTGGGTAATCTCTAGATCTCTTTTCGAAGTCTAGAGATCAATGAAATGGGTCGTCAACTCATCTCCGGCAGCTGTTACCTGGCAGAGCAGAAAAACGGCGACTTTGCGGCTCTCTGGCGGCTGTCACCCGACGGAGAGGAACTGGATGGAGGTGGGGCGTGTGTCAGGGAGCTTCATCCTCAAGTCCACGCAGCAAGAGGAGGCTCTTCATCACATCTGGTATGCTCTCAGGAGGTGGCGACTCGTCTCCCGGCGGATCGTCCTCTTCCCGATGACGGTTTGTTCATCGATCAATCAGAGATGATTTACTTGATGGATTCACGATCCTTTTATCGCGAATCGTTCAGCAATTTTAGTAGCAATGCTCCGCGAATCGCATTGACGAGATTTTCACTGATGATCCATCAATTCTCGTTGTTTAATCCTTCACCGATGATCTATAGGAAAGTTGTGATAATCAAATAAAAATATATGAATTTTGACTCTGGGAGGATTCGAACCTGCGCCGGTTGTCCGCCTCTTCTGAGGAAGGTGTGATGTGGGTTTAGTCCCACATCAATTGTGCGCCGATTTTTCAAGCGAATATATAGGTTACATTTCTAAGGAAAGTTCCTTCTCTCGCGTGTATGACCACTCCTTGCCCCACAGCCGGCTGGCCACCGGTGACGTGGAAGGGGAGTGGCGCACACATACTCCTATCGGTCTAAGCCACTCGAGCCCTTGCTCGCGGCTACTCCCTGACTGAGCTTCTGACCCGCTTGCGGGCCCGGTTGGCCGGCGGGGTCCCCCTCATTTTATCTTTTTTTTATTTTTTATTTCTTTTTCTTCATTTATCTCAAAAGCAAGATTGTAAAAATCATATAAATTCATGTAAAATCACATAATTACCTAAAAATTCACATTAATCAACTAAAAACCACTTTTCACACTTTAACATAAATATAAGTCTATTTATCATGAGATAAGATTAAAACTATATTATTTACTAATTATTAACTCATGATAATGAAGACTTATCACACCCCCCAACTTAAATCATTGCTAGTCCCTTAGCAATGGAATTACGAAAATAAAAATTTACAAATCTCAAACATCATATTTTAATACAGAAAAAAAAATACAATTAGAAATGATACACCTTTAAACACTTTGGATTCTTATATCAAGTATTTAAGAATAATGTCAAGCACTTAAATGTTTAAACACTCCTTGGAATAACAATCTAGACTTCACTTCTTCTATTCACATCTTTATCACTTCTTCACTCATAGATGTATTTACAAGATGTTCCAATTATCAATACTCATCCAAGAATAATATTGATCCTACATTTCCCTTTTTCTATGACTTGATTTTTGAAGTTTGCACTATATTTCTTCCTTCTTTTTTTCTTTTTTTTTTATATATAGTGGATAAGTAGCTTTTTCTATAGACAAATTTCGACAATAAGAATGATGTCTCACACCCTCTATGTGTACTCTTCATTTTCAGGGCTTTCACTTTATCTACTTATTTTGCAGCAAATGTTTTCTATGCACGATTTTCGACAATGAGAATGATGTCTCACACCCTCTATGTGTACTCTTCGTTTCTAGATTTTTCACATTGCTCTCTCTTTTTTTTTTTTTTTTTTCGAAATAAGTGATTTCTCTTCACAAGTCCTATAGATCAGGATGTAAAAATCTCCATTAAACTCAAATGATCAATCAAATTTTCACATCAAGTAAATACTATCCATCAAGATCATGAAGTGAAAATCTGTAAAATCAAATCCATATTATCTATCATGTATCCAAGGAGTATTCCAACATTTCATGCTACTAGATCATTCTTTTGACTCAATAATAATCTTTCTAGTATCTTTTGGTATCAATCAATCTAATTGATTTAATTTTTCATGCATGCAATATGATGTAAGAAATTTGTAAATTAGATAGTTCTGATAGTTCTATTTTCTATTTTTAGTTCTATTTTAGCAGCAATAAATTTGCCAAAAATAAATCAAAACTATCTTCTTTATAGCTGTAATTTCGAATTTCAGTAATATATGTCTAGGGGATTGAAATGTGAGAAAAAGGTCTCTATAATTTCAAATTTCAGGTTGTTTTTTCATTTGCTATTTTTGACAGTCTGTTGTTCTTGACAAAAAACCAGAAAATAGATGTTGTAATTCTTTCGAATTTTATTTTATTTTTATTTTTTTAGTTTCTGTTCTAAGTTGAATAAAATGCAAACATATGTTCTTAATCATCTTACAACATAAATTAATAATGAATACTTCACCCCCCAACTTAAAAATGACATTGTCCTCAATGACATAGAAAAATCGAAATAGAATATGCAGAAAATATAATTTTCACGTGAAGCATGCATATATGCAAAGTTAAGCATTAAAAATGTTGTCATAAATGATAAAGCTCCGAAAGACATCACCTCAACCTCGTTTTTAATTTTCCACTTCGTCTTACACTCCTCTTCCTGCACTTTTTCGAAAAAACAAATACAAAAACAAGTACTGCGAAATTCTAAGAAAAATAGAGCTTAAAAAAATCAAATAAAATGAAATAAAAACCATAGGTTGCCTCCCATGCAGTGCTAAATTTAATGTCTTCAGCTGGACAGCTCTTAGATCATATAAGATGATCTATGGCCATCAAAATATATTTGTATCCCAAGGTAAGTTTCATGATATTCTTTTTCAGATTTAGCATAAATTCATATACTTCATATATATACCTTGATATACTTTCAGGCAAAACAAAATGGAAATTAACAAAATCTTCCCAAAAATAATATTTTCATTTTGAAAAGAATTTTTCCTCATTTCTATCTTGTTTCGTAAGGCTCTCATTCATTAATAAATATTTTATATTAATAGACCATAAAATGTGATCAGGCCATATAATTTTCAAATTAGCTCTTACCCAATCTAGAATTTTTTCATTTAAATTGATATCTCTAATTCTTCCACTCACCCATTTCTTAATGTGTTCTTTTATCTGCATAATCTTCCCCTGTTCTGTTTTATCTTCCATACATATTTATTCAATTTGTGAGGAGTGAAATATTTCAAGCTTAGAAATAATTCTAATCGGCTGTGGATTTTGAAGGATGGAAGGATTGTCTTCTTTAATCTTAGATCTAATGAATTCAGTAAAATTCAAATTTTCTCCTCTAAAATTATCTCTATATTCCATTCATTATTTTCATTTCTCCTCATTAGTTGAATCAACTCTTTTTCTAGCTTTTCGTTTCTCAACTCATCAAATTCTTCATCTTCCCAAGAGCTATCTTTTAATTTCAGTATATGATATACATCATCATCAACATCCATGGCTGCAAAATTATGATTAGATTTATTAATTTCGTCTCCTACATCTCCCAAATCAACTGATTTTTCCTCACCTGAAATATGTTTTTCTTCATTTGTGTCCTTACTCCCTTCTACTAAAATTTGGATAATTTTTCCATGATCAGCTGCTGTTTCTTCATCTAAGGGCTCTTTCTCCTCATCATCCTCACTATATTCATTCATCAATTGTGAGCAATAAATAATTTTATTCAAATTTTCTACTACTATATTTTCAGCCTTAATATTCTCATTTACTTCTAATAGCTCATCAATTTCTTGTAATAATTAGAAATAAGGATCAGGTAAAATATTCTCAATCAATGTATTCACTGTCCTAATATTTTTATTTCATGGGTTTTTTTCTAAATTTATCCAGCTAGACTCTCTTTGCTGAAATCCTATTGTTGGATAGTTTCCTGAATTTTCTATGAGCTAACTAGGTGGTTGTCCCTCTTCTCTCTTATTCCCAAGAGCCTCTATAATTTGTTTCTGGTGCAGCATCATTTGATTCATAGTTTGTTACATCATTTGGCTCATTTGCTACATCATTTCCATAGCATCAGGTTGGATTTGAGAGGACTAATTTTTCTGAAATCTATGTTCCTATTTTGGACGAAATTCAAAATGTGAATTGGATCTAAGTGCTTCTACATTTTGAATATTATTTGGGTTTCTCCACGAAAAATTATTCCCCCAATTAGGATTATAAGAATTAGAAAAATATTCTCTATTTTTACTAAAATCGTGGGCTACCTGCACTTGTTCTTGCCTATGATGATATTGAAATTTGAAATGATTATTTTCACCATACATATGACCTGTACCATTTGAATTAAATTGAGGGTTAAGAGGCTTTCTAATATTGTCAATAAGCAAATCAAGTTTTTCAAATCTTTGATTAATCTGATTAACCTCATTTCTAAATTTAGATTCATTATCATGATGCAATTCATGAATTACTCTCTTCTTATCCCTGTCATATAATTCAAAAGAGGCTTGATCTCTAGAATTTTCACTTAAATTCTCATAAAGACTGTAAATCTCATCAGGGGTTTTCTCCATAAAAGCTCCTCCACATATAGAATCAATAATATTTCTATGTTGTTCTAATAATCCATCATAAAAAAATTTATTGAGCTGCCACTTGAGTATAACATGATGAGGACACTTTCTAAGTAAATCTTTGAATGTTTCCTATGTCTCATGTAAAGTTTCTCCTGGTCTTTGGGAAAAATTCCATATATATTTTTTCATATTTTGAGTTTTTCCTAAGGGATAAAATTTTCGAAGAAAGGGTTGTTCTATGTCTTTCCAGCTAGTTAATTATCTATCTAATGTGGATAGCCAATGGTTAGCTTTGTCCCTAAGTGTATGAGGAAATAATTTCATCTTAATAATTTCCAGTGTAACTTGAGGGAGATTAACTAAATCACAGACCATATGAAATTTTTCTAAGTGCTGATGAAGTTCTTCTAAAGGCAATCCATGAAAATTAGGGAGCATTTGAAAAATTCCTAGATTTATTTCGAATTTAACATTGGGTGTTAATAGGACTCTAATATTGGATGCTCTTTGAAATGAATCAGGGATATAATAATTTTTCATGGCCATAAGGATTGTTCTCAATTTAACCTGTACTTTCTTCAAGATCTATCAAAATTAATTTTTCTTTCGGATTTTTAGTTTTGAATGAAATAATGAAAGAATTTTCTAGCCTTGGATGTAAGGATCTTCTACCATGTATAAAAAATCAATGAATTCGAGAGAAAAGTTTATTAATTATTACCCTCCTTCAGTATGCTCCAGTCCTTGCCTTGTTTCTTTTTGTTCCCTTTTTCTAAATAAAAAAAATTCGGCAAGAAGAAAATAAAATAAGAGTTTTTTTTTTATGTACTCTAAGAAAAAAACAGAAAAATACTAAATATTATGCAATACAACCCTGGCAACGGTGCCAAAATTTGACGTGACTCAGTCGTTGTATATTAAATCACGTAAATCTAAAATTTATAAAACTAGAAAATACGATTTTTCAGATATTTAGAAGTATTTCTGAACAAACATATCAATTATAATTCAATAAAACATCCAAAAATAGCGGTAATTTTCCAAGTCGATCACAGGGATGTAATATAATATTTGGTAATTATTCAGATTTTTTCTCAATGAATACGATTTTCTATAAATTTTATACTAGGAAATAAAAAGGAAATATATTTAAAATTCACGAAAAAAGGAAATAAGGGTGCGGACGTCAAGATGACGTCAGTGCCCGGCGAATGCGAATCGGGCGAAAATAGAGTTCTACCCGGCGATTCTTACGTAAGTGATTACATATGATTTAATTAATCAAATTAAGATTTGTAAAAGTCGAAAGAATCGTAATTGAACGAAGTATATTTTGGTAAATTAAAATCACACAAAGTATCACTAAATGAAGCGTAAATTAAGTTGAAAGCAGGAAAATAGAGTTCCGGCATCGCAACGACAATGCGTCAATGATGCACTAGAATCCTAAGCATTCGGGAGGATCGTCATGCAGTGTGCACGGCCTCGAAGGCTCTCCTTAGACAAAGACGACGTGGGCTATCTCTAGATCTCCTTTAGAAGTCTAGAGATCAATGAAATGGGTCGTCGACTCATCTCTGGCGGCTGTCACCCGGTGGAGCAGAAAAACGGCGACTTTGCGGCTCTCCGGCGGCTGTCACCCGACGGAGAGGAGCTAGATGGAGGTGGGGCGCATGTCAGGGAGCTTCATCCTCAGGTCCACGCAGCAAGAGGAGGCTCTTCATCACATCTGGTATGCTGTCAGGAGGTGGCGACTTGTCTCCCAGCAGATCGTCCTCTTCCCGACGATGGCTTGTTCGTCAATCAATCGAAGATGATTTACTCGATGGATTTGCGATCCTTTTATCGTGAATCGTTCAGCAATTTTAGTAGCAATGCTCCGCAAATCGCATTGATGAGATTTTCACCGATGATCCAGCGATTCTCGTTGTTTAATCCTTCACTGGCGATCTGTAGGAAAGTCGCAATAATCAAATAAAAATATATGAATTTTGACTCTGGGAGGATTCGAACCTGCGCCAGTTGTCCGCCCCTTCTGAGAAAGGTGTGATGCGGGTTTAGTCCCACATCAGTTGTGCGCCGATTTTTCAAGTGAATATATAGGTTACATTTCTAAGCAAAGTTCCTTCTCTCGCGTGTATGACCACTCCTTGCCCCACAGCCGGTTGGCCACCGGTGACGTGGAAGGGGAGTGGCGCACACGTGCTCCTATCGGTCCAAGCCGCTCGAGCCCCTGCTCGCGGCTACTCCCTGACTGAGCTTCCAACCCACTTGCGGGCCCGGCTGGCCGGCGGGTCCCCCTCATTTTGTCTTATTTTTATTTTTTATTTCTTTTTCTTCATTTATCTCAAAAGCAAGATTGTAAAAATCATATAAATTCAAGTAAAATCACATAATTACCTAAAAATTTACATTAATCAACTAAAAACCACTTTTCACACTTTAACATAAATATAAGTCTATTTATCATGAGTTAAGGCTAAAACTATATTATTTACTAATTATTAACTCATGATAATGAAGACTTATCAATAAGTAGTGCTGAGAATTATTCTACTTCACACTTCTTAGTCGGCAACTATGAGCAAATATGGAATTGCCTATGGGTTTTTCTTAAATTCAAGTAACATTATTTTTTTATAATATTGTTAAGATCACAATGTAACACTAACTTTGCAGTGTCAAGACCTCCCAACAAACTGTTGTTTAGAGGAAGAATAGATCACGACTAGAAATCTCAATTATCATGTTGGCAAATAACAATTAGCCTCAATATTTCATAGTGAAATCATAAATAAAATATTTTATGTCATTAACAGAAATATGTTCAAACCCATAGTTAGCAAAGCTTCCTACAAGCTATTTAAAGGGAAGGAATCAAACATTATTATTCTTTTATCATTTTGATGCAGATATCTTATATTATTTAATAGAACACTGAAGAAAAGGAATTTCAATACCTAGATTGATGATGGATTTTTTTCTCGGAGATTATGAAAACTTGATCTTTTAGAGCTTACGAAAAAAGGACATTCCTCAAGAAAATCATAAATGTGAGAAACTTCAAACAAAATTTGAAATATGCCCTGAATGTGGATAATGGAGAATTATTAGAGATTGAATTTCAAAAATCTTGATTCGATTCTCCATAAGTTGGAGGAAATTCAGGATGAGAGACAACTCTCAAAGAATGGAAGAGTGTCAAGGGAGGTGGCAAGAAATCATTTTAAACTTGGTCTTGATTGAAAAGTAAAGAACGGTTAACTACTTTACTATCTAAGATTCAATAAGAAAATTTGGAAGAAGTTTTAGCGAGTGAAAAAGTTATTGCTTTTATGAAAAAGAATTGAGAAATATAAATGCTTGATGTTAGTACCTTGGAAAACAAAAGTATCTTTCGTAAAACTAAAGGAAAGTTTTCAAAAATATTAAATGAGGATGAAAACATTGTTAGGAATAAGGATAGATTGGTAGGTCAAGGATATATTTAAATACATGAATAAATGGATGAAACCTAAGCACTAGTGCCTACTACAAGACCATCATTTCATATTAAATTGGTGTGAAAAATGATTTCTCAACAATGAAATTATAAAACATGTGGGTCAAACCCTTGATGTTATAAGTCCAGAGCATCCTAATTATGCTCTAAAATTGTTTAAAGCCTTTTATGGTAAGAAACAAGAGTCTAGAGCTTACTATAAGACGTGGACACGATTCATTTAGCAAACAGCAGTAATGTATCAGGATGAATGATTGTCTTAGTCGTTGCATAAAGAGATGTCAAATTTAATATTCATGAAATGATTAATTTCATAGATGTATTGAGGAAAAATTGATTTCTAAGTTTTTTATTTGTAATTCTGCTCAAATCTCTTCCTCTACTTGTCCCTAGTCTCAATAGAGGAAAAATCATATTTTTATCTATCTTTTGCATGATTCTTTACATTTTTTTTATTTTATATTAGTTCTATTTTAATTCATAAACAATATCATGCACAATAAAACTAGTGAATTCACCCTATATTTCAAGCTTGTGCATTGCCTCATCTCAATTGTCCAAAGGGTATTTTTTTTATCTTTAATATATTTTAATTTCAGTTTTGTAATATTTTGTTACTTAATTGATTATACACCCATTTTCAGCCCTTGGTCTTCTTGTTTTCACAATTGGTTTTGTCTAGTTTCCCTAATACATGTGGTTCATTTCCGTGCTAGTGGTACAACCCACCGGTGGAATCATTTCTCAATCTCTCTCACTTTACTCTCTTCGTGATCCTCTTTGTCCTTCTCTCTCTCCTCCCCTAGTCTCTTTGGTATTTGTGGACTCTCATAAATGTTTCTTAAAGGTTCAAGCTAAAACTTACTACATATCTAGGACTAATGCAAATAAGGGACAACCAGAGCCGGTTGCAGCTGATCAAGTGCAGAATATCATTTCTCTCTTTGCATTATTTACTTCATTCATTTATTATTCATATTCATATTTATTTAGGGATCAGAAAAAATTATCATCAGATGTTTTATCTTCTTTATGGATATTACCTAAAGCCACCATAGCTACTTGATTTAGATTATTGTCAATTAAGTTTTATAAATATTTAATTTGGCATCTCTTCATACAATGACTAAGAAACAATCATTTATCATCCTAAATTAAATCATTTCATAACAAGATCATTATGACCTTATATCAAGCTCTAGACTCTTGTTTATGATCATTAAAGGCTTTAAACAGTTTTAGAGCACAACTAGGATGTTCATAACTTTTAAACAAGCACTTTTTTTTAATTTCATAATTGGGAAATCATTTTTCACAATAAATTCATATAAAAAGATGGTCTTGTAACAGGCACTAGTGCTTACGCTTCATCCATTTGTTACTGTAATAGGCACTCATAGGAAGTTTTCTTACCTATGGGTTTGGTCATAATTCTATTATTGAATGGTATAACATACAACATTTCTCACCTCACTCAAAAATATTAAGACAAAGTATTATTTACCAATGCAACAGTTTGAATTTCGAATAGTCTAAACAGCAGTTTGTTGGGTGGTCAGCATTAAAAAATTAATCTATTATGTTGTGATCCTAACATTATTCTAAACCTTCATGTTATTGCATTTTAAGAAAAACATACAGGTAGTAGAAAGTTTTACAAGAAACTATCATTTTGATTATTTCTAGAAACTATCATTTTGATTATTTCTAGAAACAAAACGTACCCATTGCCATATTTGTTCATGCTCACTAACTAAGAAGACGAGTAGAACAAACTTTCTCAATACTAATGATCTTCCAATGGACATCCAAACCGGTCTACAAGGTTTCTTCGAACCAGTTCAAAAAGGAAACTTTTATGAAGATTTTTTATCAAGATTTTATGAAGATTTGGGAACTCTGTAAACAATTTAAAGATTTGAGGTAATTTCTTGTATTGGATAAAATCAACGCGTGATGAGATGATTTGTGCGATGTTGATTTTATGAAGCTTTGTAGGGATGCCCGTGCGAAATTTCTTGTATTCTGGTGCAGTGGATCCAAAGCTTGGTGCAGGACGTCGGGAAAATGCGTTCTCCCTACGCCGCAGGTGCTAGGAGACAATAACGGCTGCTCTTCATTTTCTGAAGGGTTTATCTGGGCTGCAACTACAACAGACATGTGCTCGATCACATCTCCTCCCGAGACAGATACATACTTCAGATTGCACAGTTAAGCATTCAATGGCCTGATGGACCATTACATGAGCATCTGCATGATCAAATGATTGCTCGAGGACTAGCAAGTGAGCTATTGGATTAGAAACTGGGCCGTGTCTATGGACTCGACAGTGGGGGATCTCTCTCTCTCTCTCTCTCTCTGATTCTCTCTTATTCTCCACGAAGATTAGTTTTTAAGAAAAGCAGAGCTAAGAACGGGTCTCTAGAAGTATATTTGGGCATCAAACGACTATACTTAAGTTCAAAGTATAGATCTTGGGAACGAATTTCGTGAACAGAGTCTTCTTCAGAAGAAAATTTTATTCGAACAAATAGAATTCAGGAAATGGATCGGTCATCCCGATTAGCATCGGCGGGTACACTACAGCAGGAGTCAGGAACAGGGTAGACGGCGGGTGGAGAGCGCATATCAGGAAGAGCTCCTCCTCCTCCTCCTCCTCCCTCCTCCTCCTCCTCCTCCTCCTCCTCCTCCTCCTCCTCCTGCTGCTGCTGCTGTGTTTCCTCCCAGCACTGGGGTAGGATTCTCTCCTCCTCTATGCCGTGGAGGATGCCCTCCAGCTCTTCCTCGCTCCCGCTTAGTTGCTCCATTTGAACCTCGAACACAGCCGCCGTCATCAGGGCGTCGACCCCGGCTTGGTGCGCCCCACCCCCCTCCGGCTTCACACCGATAGTCTCCGCGAGCCGGCCCAGGCCGAGGTGGAACCCTCCGCAGAACCTGCCCAGGTACTTCACGTCGATGATCCTGCCGAGGGTGGCCCCCACCAGCTGGGCGAACTCGGGGAGCGTCGGCGGCAACGGTCCCCCGGTGAGGAGCTTCACCAGGTATGCGATGTCGTAAAGGCCCTGGAACGTGACCCATCGGGGCTTGCGCCGTCCCACCCAGTCGCATCGCCACAGTATCTCGGAGAAGAGCTCCGAGTCCACCCCTTCTCTTCTCGTCCTGCATAAATCAATGCCGCTCCTCTTCAGCAGCTCCACCGACGCCTCCGATCGCGCATCCGACGCAGAGGCAACGTCGAAGTCGCGGAAGCTTATCTGCCAGGTTCGCCGCCGCCCGCCGTCGCCGAAGAAGCAGAGCCCGAGCTGGATGAGCTTCATATTGTCCACATTCCGCCTGACGTCTTGGTAGCGCTCGCTGGAGGACGCGAACCGAGGGGTCTGGTGGAGGAACCCCGGGAACTCCGTGTCCATCGCCACGAAGGTGGCCGAGTCGAGCGCCTCCAGGATCCCGGGCAGCTCCATCCCCATATTCCACCCCCACACCTCCTTCACCTCCTCCCGCGCCGTCACCACCGTCCCGCTGTGTCCTCCGCCTGCGTCCATCTCTCTCTCTATCTCTGTCTCTCAGCCCTGCGCTCCCGCAAGCCTAGTTCCCGCTTCCTTCTTGCCGTTTCTCGGAGAGCGACGATCTTGAGTGGGGAGCAGACGGGGATGGAAGGCCCCGTCTTTTATAGCGGGTGTCCGGCGGCGCCTCCCTTTCGATTCCGAGATGCAAGGAGCAGAAACCGGCTCTCCGAGATAGAAGGGGCAGTGGTTTCCTTTTCTTAGTAGCTTCCTTCGCCGAGATCTACGCAGATTGCGTAGTTAGCCGTTGCCCCTGCCCCCGCCCCCGCCCACCATACGAATTTTGGCGCGGACCGTTGGAAGTTTGGGCCTTGAATGCAAACGTGTAGTCCGAATCCCGTCGGGTTGGTGTGAAATAAGCCGATTAATCTTCGGCCCACCCGCAGAGTCCCCCCTGCCCTCTCTCTCCCCGCCTGCCTAGAGACTCACCCTCTACAGCTCAGACTAGGACTGCCGTGCGAAGCAAAACAGGCCGTCAACCACTACAGCACCGGGCGAGAAAATCAAGCAGCCTCTCAACGTCTGCAATCATCTACTGTAATAGAGAAACAGTTTGGGAATGGAAGTCAGAGCAGTAGTGATAGAAGAAAGAGAAATCTGAGAGGCAGCTAGCGCAGTTCGCCTCACACACCCGGTCGTGCCGACGTCGGCGCAACCGCTTGATGAGCTGGTGGTGGCGGCGCAACCGGCCTGAGGAGGAGGTGGTGGCGGGGGTGGTGGGGCGTCTCCCTCTGCTTCTTGCTCTTCTTCTCCTTCAGGCATCCGGATTCCACCGCAACGGACCACATTGTAAAAAAACAGAAACTTTTCTCTTGCGAGTCAGCCCCTACCAACGCCTATAAATGGATCTTTCAGTCTCTATTTGACAAAGGGCACGTAGAAGTTGGCAAGAGAGTGAGTAGCCATGGATATCGCTGGAAGACTTGAGAGAATTGAGCAAGCTCCAGAAGCTGGAAGACGAAGAGCCCCAAAAGGCGCGTTTCAATGTCGAGAAGAAACTCTCCCCCGATCACTTCATCGGGTTCATCAGAATGGGGTGCGAGAGGATTAGATGGCCCAGCTGCCTCTCCTGAGGCACGGTCCCAGGAGCAGGTTGACTAAAAGCTGCGCCTGCGCCTGGTGTTTCCGAAGCAGAACACGGCACCAGCAGGTCCCGTATCCACGAGGACGTGTCTCCCCCGGCTCCCTCTTCGTCTTCTTCTCAGCCTGCCTCTTTTCACTTCGATGCGCGGTACAATCTTTTTTTGGAGCTACAACTTCCTTTGGAGTTTCATTTCCCCCTTGAGAAACTCTTGGAGCTTCCTTCTTCCGTTGGAGTCTAGCAATCATAGCAGGATCGTGAGGATCTTCCACCCGCGGCGGGCGAGAAAAATCCAGCAGCCTCTCAGCCACTGCAATCATCTACTGTAATAAAGAAGAAACAGAAAGGGAATGGAAGTCAGACCAGCAGTGATATCCAGAGGAAGAACAGCCGACCAGAACTGCCAGACAGGATTTCCAATGCTTCATGAGGAGACGGACATCTTCAAGCGCAGATGAATCCAGCCAGCCCATCACTGAAAATGCCGGATCCAACATCCATACCCAGAGCTTCTGTCGGCTGGCAAGCCCAGATGAATCGGGGTTCAAGCGGGAGCTCATGTCGCAACGCAGGGACCAAAACAAAAGTCACTGCTTGTGAATATCATCTACGAGCTCAAAATCCTATGATTGACAAACAGAACAAGCCTACTGAGAGTTATTGGAACTTCATCTGTGTTCCCATTATGTCTAAGACGATTGTAATGCGCACCTTGCAGATTAGTATCCACCACATCTCTGGCTTTGACTTCCTTTCCTTTCTATAGAACAAGCTAGCTAACCACATAGTATCGGAGTATAATACTTAGATGCTGCATACAACAGCTTAGGTATTTTCTAGCTAAGATGAAAGATAACAGAATATGATTTCTCCCCTCTGTTCACAATGCATACCATGGTTCTCTCAATTGCCTGATTGGTCAATTTCCAGTCAACAGGCTGATTTTCAGGCCAACATTATCCAGCTCACAATCCTTCATCGGATTTAAAGGGCTCAACTAATCTGGAAGATGAACCAGGTTGCCAACTAAAGGAGTGAAATTACTATAGAGATCAGTAATTTATTCACTTGGATTTTTATTTATTTTTAATTGATGAGAACACCGTCTTTCAATCTGATTTTTTTTTCACGTTAAATTGGAATGAAATAAAAAGGAAAAAATCAATATGGATTAGATTTTTCAGTAAAATAAGGAAGACAATCTCCAAGCAGTCACAATTGATATTCCACCTGATTCATCTTAACTCTCTAGGAACTATTGCTGAAATATTTTCTAATAACGAGGCAAAATAAAATAAATTAAGCATTCTAACCCGAAAAAAGCATGGTACATTGACATATCTATGAAATAAGAGCACAAAAACCTACCCCTTCATTGCTCAATATCCCAACTGTGCACTGGAGAGCATTCTTGTAGACCTTCTTCCCTTTAGTATTACACGTCATCTTGGCAGAATATAGAATTCAGACTCACAGCAAAGCACTTGTACTGCAGTGTCATGGAATCCAATTCGTTAAAAATAATTCCAAGGTTTTGAATTACAGCCTCTAATTTTTTCTATCCTAAATAGTACTTAAAATCACGCCAAAAAAAAAAAAAAAAAATCCTTCACAAGTTGCAAGGAGGAATGTAGATAGGAAGATACTAAAATAATATAATAATATAAGCCATAACGGGTACGAAAGAAGAAAATTGCTACCCCCTAGAAAATAGAACAGACACCAAGATTTTTTAACATAGGAAACATAAAGTGAAGTTAGATTCCAACTATCTCTAGCTCTTCAGACGATTTGAGCAAATTTCAAGGGCTGCCTTTAACCTGAACAGAAGTTTAGGAAGAGCGACAAGGAACTCACAAGGAAAGGCTTTTAAATTCAGTCACAAGACAACCTTCAACAGAGCATACAGTTCTCCAAAGTTAGTGCACAAAATAAGCCCACTGTTAGTAATCCTAAATTAATTTGATTATTCAGTATGAATTTTTATCATGCACATGCCAAACCAACATCAAATATCTCTTTATGCACCTTATAACCTTATTGACAAACCTGTAGCAGCTGCAACAGGTGTGAGGAGTTGACAAAAATAGTCAGAGATCGTAAATGAAGAGAGAGAGAGAGAGAGAGAGAGTAGAAAAAGAGAAGAATAAGATTATCATTGTGACTTAAGGGAATCATGTAGTGAATTTATGACAGTAATGACAACAGCAGCACAACTGAGGGCAGCTTCACAATCCCATCTTCCTTTTCCTCACCATTCCTCTCCTCATATCTCTTCGTCTTCATCTTTCTCTTCAGTTTATAACTACGACTGAAAGGTTTCATTGAAGGGTCGAGACCACTTTTTTTCAAAGGTCAACCAAATGTAGATTCCAATGAAGTCAAAAAAAAATCAATCAAACATGACCAAATAATAAGATATTGAATTAACTCAAATCATTCAATATACCAAATCGTTTCAATTTCTTTGGAATTTCTTATGGTTGAACAGAGTCTTCTTCAGAAGAAAATTTTATTCGAACAAATAGAATTCAGGAAATGGATCGGTCATCCCGATTAGCATCGGCGGGTACACTACAGCAGGAGTCAGGAACAGGGTAGACGGCGGGTGGAGAGCACATATCAGGAAGAGCTCCTCCTCCTCCTCCTCCTCCTCCTCCTCCTCCTCCTCCTCCTGCTGCTGCTGCTGCTGTGTTTCCTCCCAGCACTGGGGTAGGATTCTCTCCTCCTCTATGCCGTGGAGGATGCCCTCCAGCTCTTCCTCGCTCCCGCTTAGTTGCTCCATTTGAACCTCGAACACAGCCGCCGTCATCAGGGCGTCGACCCCGGCTTGGTGCGCCGCACCCCCCTCCGGCTTCACGCCGACAGTCTCCGCGAGCCGGCCCAGGCCGAGGTGGAACCCTCCGCAGAACTTGGCCAGGTACTTCACGTCGATGATCCTGCCGAGGGTGGCCCCCACCAGCTGGGCGAACTCGCGGAGCGTCGGCGGCAACGGTCCCCCGGTGAGGAGCTTCACCAGGTATGCGATGTCGTAAAGGCCCTGGAACGTGACCCATCGGGGCTTGCGCCGTCCCACCCAGTCGCATCGCCACAGTATCTCGGAGAAGAGCTCCGAGTCCACCCCTTCTCTTCTCGTCCTGCATAAATCAATGCCGCTCCTCTTCAGCAGCTCCACCGACGCCTCCGATCGCGCATCCGACGCAGAGGCAACGTCGAAGTCGCGGAAGCTTATCTGCCAGGTTCGCCGCCGCCCGCCGTCGCCGAAGAAGCAGAGCCCGAGCTGGATGAGCTTCATATTGTCCACATTCCGCCTGACATCTCGGTAGCGCTCGCTGGAGGACGCGAACCGAGGGGTCTGGTGGAGGAACCCGGGGAACTCCGTGTCCATCGCCACGAAGGTGGCCGAGTCGAGCGCCTCCAGGATCCCGGGCAGCTCCATCCCCATAT
The DNA here is from genome assembly GCA_902729315.2 of Spirodela intermedia. Classification (NCBI taxonomy): domain Eukaryota; kingdom Viridiplantae; phylum Streptophyta; class Magnoliopsida; order Alismatales; family Araceae; genus Spirodela; species Spirodela intermedia. The sequence continues at coordinate 4,451,227 of LR746278.1, forward strand.
TCCACCCCCACACCTCCCTCACCTCCTCCCGCGCCGTCTCCACCCTCCCGCTGTGTCCTCCGCCTGCGTCCATCTCTCTGTCTATCTCCGTCTCTCAGCCCTCCGCTCCCGCAAGCCTAGTTCCCGCTTCCTTCTCGCCGTTTCTCGGAGAGCGACGATATTGAGTGGGGAGCAGACGGGGATGGAAGGCCCCCTCTTTTATAGCGGGTGTCCGGCGGCGCCTCCCTTTCGATTCCGACATGCAAGGAGCAGAAACCGGCTCTCCGAGATAGAAGGGGCAGTGGTTTCCTTTTCTTAGTAGTTTCCTTCGCCGAGATCTACGTAGATTGCGTAGTTAGCCGTTGCCCCTGCCCCCGCCCCCGCCCACCATACGAATTTTGGCGCGGACCGTTGAAAGTTTCGGCCTTGAATGCAAACGTGTAGTCCGAATCCCGTCGGGTTGGTGTGAAATAAGCCGATTAATCTTGGGCCCACCCGCAGAGTCCCCCCTGCCCTCTCTCTCCCCGTCTGCCAAGAGACCCCCCCTCTACAGCTCAAACTAGGACGATTTCTCTCTTCGATATTATCTTAATCACCCGTTCCCTTAATTCAATTTGTTTCATTTTATTATTTACGTATTCATATTTAGATGATCATCTCTGTCGAAAATGGGTTTACTCAGCATTCAAAGTGAGAGAGAGAGAGAGAGAGAGAGGGGGGGAGGGAAAGAAAGCAAGTGAGAGAGAGAGAGAGAGAGACTTCAACGCCCGCAGGGTACAGGAGAAAATGTCGAATGTATAGGGCGTGACAGCACAGGGCAGCTCTATTCTTTGCACTGAGAGAATGCTCCGGTGAGAATGCGACAAGGAGCCCTGGAGCGATTCTGCCACCTCTCCCATAGCGCCCGGTGGGAGATCCTCTGATGGGGAGGATGAAGCTCCCTGGTCGGCTGTCATTTCAAGATCTTGTTTACTAGTCTCGAACTAAATCTAACCTTCCTTATTTGGATGTTTCATGACATCACAAACACCACGATTGCACATCTCCATGGGAATGTTGCAGCAGTTTTTGATATTCTCTTTTTCATGTGATAGTATTAATAGAAGTTCAATATCTAGCTCCTCTTGGCCGGCCTTCTGGTTTGCATCTGGTTCATGACAGATCCAAATGTTTAAAGCATCAAAATAAAAATAAAAAGATGATATCTAATACTCACTATCTAATATTAATGAAAATGTTTTAAAAAATCCACTCGAAATCATTCTTTGTTTCAGTGGGTACATTTCTAATCGAAATTAAAAACTATACTCTTGAATTGGAAGGAACTTTCTCTAGTCTAAAAATGTTCACATATGTAATGTAAATTTATGAGATGAAGAGTATGAATGTAATCTCATAAGTTGAGAATCAAGATATACGTTAAATTTAAAAGTGAAGTCATTATTTATTTTTCTAATAATATTCTTCTTGATATGCAAATTTGAAGTAATTATCATGAGTTCTAAGAAATTGAAAATGTGTAGTATAAAGATATGAAACCACAATAATGATATTTTTATGACCATGTTTATTTGTGATTATTTGGATGTTATTTACATTAAATATAATTACTTTAATTATTTAATATTCATGGATTATCTATATTACTATCTAATCCAGCTTTGGGTTTATTAGACTCATTTTCATTAATTATCTGTCCTACGACTTTAATGGTTCATTCTTAGTTTAAACATAAATGACATCTGAAATAATTAAAGGAAGCATCATATTGAATATTTAAGTTACATTTTTTATATTTTGAAAGAAAATGTTGCAAAAACATAAAACATAGAAAGACTAGATCAATGAGAAGAGTATAGTTTAAAGGTCCATTTAAGGCAATATCAATTGCCTATTCAATGGTGCCTTGTCAACAATGAGTTATTTTCAGTGAGAAGAGTTTTAATTGAAATTCAAATGTGCTAGCTTCAAGGATTACAATAGTTTATAATTGAGTTAATAAATAGAGAAATGATGATATAGTCACCATGGGAAGGTTGCAAAACCATAGTCTATATAATAACTTAGGTTTCAAAACCATAGTCTATATAAATAATTCAGGTTGCAAAACCTAATGCCATTAGGTTAATGTTGATGGGAAAATATATTTTCACAAAACTAGCTTGTCTCTATAAATATTTTTTAAAAAGAAGAAGAAATGGGTCCACCATTTCCTCACATCCGAGCTATGATGAAGATCATTTTTCTTAGGTGATTTTTATTTTTAGAAAATTACAAGAATCATCAATCAAAGTCAACGTCTATCTTAAAAGTTTAGATAATAGATGAGTCAAATTGATCACTAGAAGATAATTTTTGTATGAAATGGCCATTGAACTACTCTTAGATGTCCACCAAAGCATTAATAGAATGCAACATTAATAGAAAAAATAGTTTTCAGCTAGAATAGAAATAGAAGTAAGAGCCTTCTCTTGTATATATCTAAAGAGGAGAGAGAAAATGGCTCTGAAATCTGATGACCCAAACAGAAATTTTGGCCCGGCCCCAAACAGAGCTAGGGCCCACAAGCCCACCATGTAGAAGCCCCCCATCCATCAAAGCGGTAGCCCAACAGGAAGAAAAAAAACCTCCATCGCTAGGCATGTGCTTCCTCTTAGTCTCTCGGGCCCATTTTCTAGGCTTCCATTAGGGTTCTGTGCCTTGTAAAGGACGAGGGGGGAAGTGGGCCCCGTTGACCCTCCGGCCCCCGACTCCACGGGCTCTACGTTTAGGAGAAAAAAGATTCTATTTTTGGCTTGCATCCCCAAATACGTTTAACAAAGAGAGAGAGAGAGAGAGAATCAGCTCATCAAAGTAGACTCTACTGACCCATATTGAAGTCCCCATCAAGTGGTCAACGGAGAATCGAGAGCCATAGACAACAGAGCCAATATGGGGCCAAGAACACCTCCACAACCAGAAAGAGAAAGATACGGCGGCCAGCACCTCCACTCTCCAGCAACTTATAATTAATTCATATCGTTACATAATCTCGGCCCTTCTTCAATCTTGCCGACAAAAAGGGAACGGGCTCCTGAGCTCTACAGAAGGCCTGCACCGCCGCCGCCGGCGGACCCCCGCAGGACCTTCCGCCTCCTCTCTCTCTCTAGACGCAGGACCCCCGCAGGACCTTCCGCCTCCTCTCTCTCTCTAGACGCAGGACCCCCGCAGGACCCCTGCAGGACCTTCCCCCGCAGGTCTTCTTCCGCCTCCGCAGGACCCCGCAAGACCCACACATTTCGTCCTGTCTCGGTGATGCTTGAGTGGCCGCCCGACCCCCGGCGGGTATTCATATGGCAGCTGAAAGGTCTCATCTTGATGATGATGATGATGATGATGATGATGATGATGGGATATCCCTTCAGGGATTAAGATAAATCGAAATCCGAGCGAGGGAAGATTAGGGTTCGAGGGCTTTTATGGGTGCGCGTAGCTAAGGAGCCCATCTTTTCCGCTTTAATTGCTTGATCAAGATCCCTGGCTCTTCTTTACCTTGCGGATCTTCCGGGCAGAGTAGGGTTCCAGAGCTTGATCTTGATAATGGGGAGCTACTGACAGGGCGGCTATTAGATCTTCTGCCGGAGGACGTGCCGGAGCTGGATCTTCTGGCTCTCCAGCCTCGCTTCCAGGAGCTTGGCCTTCAAGCTCTGCTTCTGGATCCCCCTCGGCCACTCCACGCAGGCTTTCTTCATCCCCAGCTCCGCCGCCGCCTTCCCCTCCGGCGACCGGCTCCCGTCGAAGCCGCCGCCGTTCGGGGAAGAAGACGACCGCCACAGCCTGGTGATCGACGCCATCTTCTTCCTCGGCTGCCTCACCGCCGCCGCCGCCGAGCAGACCTCCGTCGTCACCCCGCTGCCGGCCTTCTCGCCGTCGGGGTTTTCCTCCCAGTCCGTGCCGCCGGCGGAGACGTTGCTCCGGCAGAAGCCGTTCACCGACGGGTCGCTCCCATCAGGGGAATTGCTTGATCCCTGCTCCTCAGCATGGCTCGTCGTCTCCCACCCACTGTCATCTTCTTCCCCGTCGCCGGTGCCGTCCAAGCTCCCACCCCCGCCGCCGCCGCCGTCCTCGGGGCTGACAGGGTGGCTACGATCGTAGCAGAGCTCGACCTCCCTCTCGCCGGCGTGTTCCCCCGGCCGGAGCTCCTCGAACACGGAGAAGATGTCCTCGGAGGGCGCCGGTGGCTGGTACCTGAACTCCTCCATCTCCTGGGTCAACGCCGCCGCCGACTCGGCGGCATCTCTGAGCAGCTCCGCCTCCCTGACGGCGGCGGCGTCGCCGGGGGCGGACCCGCCTCTCCCCCGCAGGAACGCCTCCAGCTCCGCCTGTAGCTTGCTAAGCAGCGAATACTTCTCCTCCAGGGCGAGCTTGGCGCCCATCAGCTTCATCTGCACCCTTTCCTCTCGCCACACCTCCGCCATCTGCAGCATCTTCCTCTCCTCCTCCACCTCGTCCCTGACGCCGGCGGCCTCCCTCCGCAGAGCCTCGAGCTCCGCCTTGTCTTCTCCAATCTCCTTCGCCAGCTCGTCGCAGACCTCCTCGACGAGCTCTCGGGCCTTCCGCTCCTTCTCGCACTCATGCAAGTGCCGCTTCGCCGCCAGCTCGGCCTCGGCGAGCTCACTGACGAGCTTCGAGTTCACCATCTCCGTCCTCCGCCGGTTCTTCCTCTCCCTGGCGAGCGCCTCCTTTAGCTCGTCGATCGCCGCCGTTGCCTTCTCGAGCTCCCTCCCCCGCCAGGCGGCCTTCTCCTCCGCAGCCTTCTTCAGGAAGTGGTCGAGCTTCTTCCTCAGCATGCGGCGCTCCGCTTCGAGGTCGCTGATCTGGGCCCGAGCTTCCTCAAGCTCCGATTGCAGGCTGGTGACAACTGAAACCGAGGTCGCCTGCTGATCCTCCAGGAGCTTCAGCTGGCTGTAGAATCGCAGAGCCGCGTCGGAGGCTTTCGACTGGCCTGGATCCCACTTGGTCGCCCTCTCCATTGCAGGATTCGGCAATGCCGGAGAATGCCCGAGCTGAAATCGAAGATCAGAAGATCAGAACCCCATCTCACATGGTGGAGCAGGTGGGGGAAATGAAACCCTAGATGGATTACCTTCGAGGAGACGCCAGTGTTGGGATCTCTGTGGAGGCCCGAACTGCTCCCATTGCAGAGATACGGAGACCGTAGATGCCCATGGAGGGGCTGCGGAGAAGAAAAAAAAGGGAAGCAGATAGTCAATATTTCCTTCTCATAGAACCAAACCACGCGGATCGATCCAGCATCTTCTTGAAGGCGTCGGGTTCAGGCGCGGAACGAGATCGACGGCATTACAGAAACCCTAAGCTCGGGAAGCTCAGGAAACCCTAGAAAGGATGAACGGGGGCATCCAATGGGGGAAAGGAACTTCTGGAGATTTGGAGATCGGGGGCGAGGAAGTGATGGAGGAAGGAGGAGTCGGCCGGAGGATCTCACCGTCGCGGAGGTGCTGCAGTTCACCGGCGCGGAGAACTCCGGGAGCTGCAACTGCCAGATCCCGGCGGCCAACTTCCTCGCAGAGACTGTCCCCGATAGGACGCCACTGGAAGCGGCAGCGGCGGCAGCGGCTACGGTAGCAGTGGCGGCGCTAACCTTGCTTTTCCTCCTGACCTTCACGCCGGCGACCTCCGACCGCGCCGGCACCTTGCCGGACAGATCGGCATCGTTGTACTTCCACCTGACGAAGGGAGTGGTGGGGCCGCTCCGCCTCCCCCCGGCGGCGCCACCATCGACGGCCCCTCCGCCGCCGAGCCTCCTCCCGGCGAATGCCGGGTTCCGGAGGCGGCGGCGGAGGAGAGGCCTGCCGCTCCGCGGTGGCGCCGCCGCCCCAGAAACCCTAGAGGACGACGGGAGAGCCGAGGGACTCCTGGCTCCGCCCGATCTCGTCATCACAGCTCCCCTCTAAACACTTCCCCCCGGCATCAGATTGATGGGTAGAGAGAGAGAAGCGAGGAACACAGAGAGAGAGACAAAGAGAGAGAGAGGGAAAGCTTGGGAGGGAGGGAGGGAGGCCGAGAGGAAGAAGAAGACCCTCTCGCCGTCGGATCTGATCTAAAGAGACGACTCGCAGAGAGGAATGGGGAAGTGGGAGAGTGGCGTGTTCGAGGTTGGGAGGGATTCTTTTGTCGACATCGGCGCAGGGAACACGCAGACTGAGGTTGGGGCGGGGGAAGAGAGAGAAAGGAGAAGCAGATAGGGAGAGAGAGGGAGAGACTGCTTCTGTGTGGGGACGGAAGAAAAAAAAAAGGCAAGAAGACAATTTGGACAGAGGGAAGCAGAGATAGAGAGAGAAACAGTGCGTAGAGAGAGGGGGCGTCCAAGGGGAGATGGGGCGGTCGGCCACGGACCGCATGAAACCCTTAAAAATATGATTTATTATTTCAATACCTTAAACTATGTGGAATATGGATATGCCCCTTTCTATCAAACTCTCTTTAACGTTTCGTCCCTTGCTTCACTTAAATCATAATTTAAGGTGTGATATATACATATATACATATATATATATATGGATAATTTAGGTATATTTATAACATATATACATGACAAAGTATGACGTAAATGAAGTTAGTAAATAATACTAATAATATATTCTTATTTTTAAGAATATAAGGATTATATTTAATATTTATATACAAATAACAATAATCCAAATAAAATAAAAAAATAATTGCCAAGAAATTCATTTTTGTGACCTACACATTCAAATAGTCCTAAAAAAGTAGGTTTTAAACACATTCGACATGAATACAAAAATGGGTGCGAAATTCCTTATTTTCAAGTTTATTAAAAGTGATTTAATTAAATCATACATTTTTTGTCATTTTATAAGTTTTGGCGAAACTATTGATCTTTTTCAGTCGCATAAGCACTGGTAGGCCTGTTAAAGTGACAGAACATATTCTCGAACTTGAAGGGGGATTCTGCAAGAGTCAGCTTTTAGTGGGGGTTCGCAAGCATTTGGCTCTTCTGTATTTTATTTGGCCCCATATATAAATATGTTAAGGTGGGCCCGATCTTTGACTACTTTTGGAAGGCGAGGGGGTTATCGGTAAAACCACCCCGCCCTCCTCAACGGTGTACGTCTGCAAATAGAATGGCATCCTAGGCGCTGGCGCATCAGCGGGTGCACTGTCCGCTATGGGAAGGGGAAGAGGTGGGGCCCAACTAGAACACAAGTGGATGGTGTAACGTGGGTGGTATTTATTTTTTATTCATTATCCTCATTATTATTTGGGTGGAGTTTTTTTGGGTGGGGGATTTTTTTATTATTATTCGAGTTCAAATAAATATTTTCTTTTAATTTTAAATATATAATTACTTTCAGTGTGCATCATTCATAAAAATTAAGTTTTTAAGATTGAAAAAAAGAAAAATGGTCATATTATTATTATTTTCCGGGCACATTTTAGAGTGAAAGAGTGTGTATATTGATATTTCTTCCTAAGAGCAGGAAAGAGTTGGAAGGTACTCTCTAAAGGGGAATTAATTTGAATTTTTATAATAAAATAAAGAAAATAAAAATAGTAGACTAATTGAAGTATATCATCTTCATTATTGTAGTTCATCTTTCTACAAAAAAAAATTATTTACACGAGAAAAAAGGGCATATGCCCCAAATTTTATTGTAATTCATTTCATTTTTATTCCCCAAAATTATGTTAAAATAGAAAATTAAGTTTTGTTGGATGAGGGTGCTAAATAAAGTCAACTCTAAAAGCCCAAAAATGTTCTATGACCCCATATATTTCCTGTTATAAACACTGCTATAAAAGGCAAAATGTTTAAATTAATTAAATTATAAATATACAAATTATTTATATAATAAGCTCAAAGACATTTCCTCAGGTCTCCCTCTCTCTCTCTCTCTCTCTCTCTCTCTCTCTCTCTCTCTCTCTCTCTCTCTCTCTCTCTTCATCTGTCCTCTCTCTCCGTCCCAAATGGCAGGTTTTAAATTCATAAACTTTTTCTAGAATTATAGATTCGCTGCCAATAAGATAGAGACGCGAGTTTCTCCTGACACGTGCGAAATGGCCCAAGGAGCCGAAGTATGATGGAAAGGCCGGGCGCCGGGGGGCGCAAGACGTTCATCCCGCTGTCCGATGTCGAGTGCGCTGTGGGTCGGGTTCACCGATCCTTATCGTATCCTCCTTCGGCCTCGAACAAAGTACAAGAGACAGGAGAACGAAAGATCAGAGAGAGAGAAAGAGAGAGAGAGAGAGACCTAGAATTAGAAGTAATTAATTCAATGTTGCCCGAGTTTCACTGATCTTTACTGTTTCATAACCAAGGTTTTAGAGAGAGAGAGAGAGAGAGAGAGAGAGAGAGAGAGAGAGAGAGGGGGGGAGGAGTAGAGATCATATAGAAAATATTTGTTAAATATAAAAAAGTAGAGAGAAGTGAGAGAGAGAGAGGGAGAGAGAGAGAGAGAGGACTTAACATGAGACCAGGCACGTGCTTAACGTGAAGGTATCCGAGGACTTCCCGCACGTGACCTCAGGTTCGAGGCACAATTAGTGGGCCCCACTCAAACGACCTCGCTCTCTCTCTCTCCCTCTCCCTCTCTCTCTCTTCCAATGTTATGAGATATCGGGCTCAATGAGTCGGGCCAGGCCCGGTCTTATCAGCCCCAGCGCGACCCGGCCCATCGCTTACAATGTTCGGGCTTCGTTGGGCCCGAAATGAAAGCCCGGAAACACATGTTCTGGTCTGACCTAGCCTTCTAGACGCACCTGGCAACAGAGAGAGAGAGAGAGATATGGCCCGCCGAAAGTGAGTCCAGGAGAGATTACTGGCCCAAATACCGATTCAGTCCGGGCCCATAAAGCCCGGTAAGCCGCGGGCTCCTCTCTCGAGCATTAGCCATTCCTCGTATATTGTTGCCACGCGGGCCCCGACGGGCGTTTTCGCCTAGAGTCCAGTTTTTGGGTGTTTTTTTTAAAATGGGGCCCGGAGAGGTCATCTTGGAGAAAGAAGTTATCTTGTGAATACAACTTAAGATAGGGGTAAAAACGAAAGAATTTATTCGAGGAGGATCTTCCCCTGATACTCGGTGGTATCTGGGATAAGGCCCGGGCCTGGGTCATGGACTCCGGCCCGGTTTTCAATGAAGCCCGAATTCAGGCCAGGCTGCTTAGCCCGGCCAGATTGTAGAGAGAGAGAGTCTTGCGGATGATTAAAGGATATTCACGTAGTGAGAGTAATGAGTTCACACACTAAAGTCTGAGGAGTTGACCGGCTGACCATGAGCTGGTCAGCCGAGAGAGAGAGAGAGAGAGAGAGAGAGGGGGAGGTTCTGAAGCGTGCACCTAGAATTGTTGGATGTATGTGCAGTCATGATCACATGACAATGCCACAAGTGTAGAGACCTCAGAGTTGGACGCCTTATAATATTAATGGAACCGCAACCCAACATTGGCTAATAGTTTCAAACTCCTGTTCATCCACATGCCCTCCACGCCAGCTGACAGCGACTTCCTCTCTCTCTTTCTTTCTCTCTCTCTCTCTCTCTCTCTCTCCCCTCTCTGTTCTCTCTCTCTCTCTCTCTTTCTCTCTCTGTGGAGCTAGTTGCCCGAGTCTGGGTTCATAGCCCGGATTTGATCCCGGATCGAACCGTCTCAGTCGAGCCAAGCTGAGATTCGGGCGATCACAAGCCGAGAAAATCTGATCATGCCCTAAGAGTGCAGGATTACAACAATGGGCCGGTAATAAGACTAATGGGCTTTATCCAATTGGGCCCATTCCCCATCACTCCTAATTTTGGTGTAGCTGTCTGTCGGCGTTTTAACAGTTGGCCCCTAGCTTGAACTATAAAGCCCGTGAAGGGTTCTCTCTCTGTCTCTCTCTCTCGCTGTCTCGTTCCTCTCTTTCTCTCCGATTTCTTAATCTCTCAAGAGTGGACTTTTGTGACTCGTAGGAGCAGTTTAACAGGTCAATGCTACTTTAAAATATTAGATGAGGCTGTCACGCGGCGGACGCGAGGGGTGTCGCAGAAGCCTTATAGGGACACTGCCTATGGAGTGGAGCACGATTGCCTCTTCCCCCCCACATTACGCTTCCTCTCTCTCTCTCTCACTCTCGCTCTGTTCTTCCCTCCTCATCTCTGTGAAAGGCATGGGCAACTGCGCAAGTCTTGGGGCGTCCCCGGGGGAGGAGCGGCGGTTGGCGGAGGCGGCGGTGGCGGTGGCGACGGCGGCTAAGGCCAAGGCTGGGGAGGATAGGCGGTCACGGGAGGCGGCGGCGCCGCCGGAGATGCTGGTAAAGATCAAGATCGGCCGGCGGCAACTGGAGGCGCTGCAGCGGATGGCAGGTGGCGGCGCCCTGCCGCTGCACCTGGTGCTTGCCCACCTGCTGCCCGGCGCCGGCCGTGACGAGCTCCTTCGGCGGGCTCGGCAATGGCGGCCGGCCCTCCATAGCATATCGGAGGTGGGGGACTGAAGCATGGAGGGAGGTTCTGCGAAGGACTGTTTTTACGATCTTTCTTCCTTCCTTTCTTTCTTTCTTTCTTCTCTCTGTGTAGATGATATTCTGCAGGTCAGGAGTGATGACAGAAGGCGAGGTGTGGGAGGGAAACAGTGTTAGAACGATTTTGAACGCTGGCGCTCAGCACTTCACCCTTGTCTTTCTCTTCCCTTTCTCTCTTTCCTCGTAACCATCTCTCTGCCTGGTAACCTTGTTCTCAATTTCTCCTAATTAACCTATTACAATCTTACCATCTCCCTCATAAACTTCTTCACCTCTCCTCCATAATCTTTTCCTTCTCTATCTCCCTCTACCCTCGTAATCTTATCGCTGTCCTGCCGCCGTTCTCTCTCTCTCTCTTTCTCTCTCTTTCTTCTCTCTCTCTCTCTTTCTATCTCTCTCTCTCTCCTCTCTCCTCTCTCTCTCTCTTTCTATCTCTCTCTCTCCTCTCTCCTCTCTCTCTCTCTCTCTCTTTCTATCTCTCTCTCTCTCTACCTCTCTCTCGCTCTCTCTCTCTCTCTCTCTTTCTATCTCTCTCTCCTTCTCTCTCTCTCTCTCCTCTCTCCTCTCTCATCTCTCCTCTCTCTCTCTCTCTTCTCTCTCCTCTCTCTCTCTCGCTCTCTCTCCTCTCCTCTCTCTTTCTATCTCTCTCTCCTTCTCTCTCTCTCTCTCTCTCTCTCTCTTTCTATCTCTCTCGCTCTCTCCTCTCCTCTCCTCTCTCTCTCTCTCTCTCGCTCTCTCCTCTCCTCCCCTCTCTCTCTCGCTCTCTCCTCTCCTCCCCTCTCTCTCTCCTCTCTCTCTCTCTATCTCTCTCTCCTTCTCTCTCTCTCTCTGTATCGTCTCTTTGTTTCCCTTTCTGTCTCGCTCTATCTCAAGCCTAGTCAAGCTCTACCTTGCTAGGGGAACTAGTGGGAGCCTCCCCTGCGACGTCACAGCCGTTGAAACCGCGTCGACACCGATTGCGTTGACATTCGAGACGATCTAATCTAAATAGATGACTAAATCTAGCAGCTGTGGCACAGCTGGCTCGGAAAAAAAAAAGCTGAAATGGTTTCCTCCTCTTAAACCTGATAATCCTCGACGCGCTGAATCGAGACATGAACTGGAGCCATCGTCATTATAGAACGGTGTAGCTTTCCAAAGCCTCTCTCGTCAAGTCAACACACGGCAACATGACGGCGATTGAATCCCTCACAACCAGCAATCCCTCAATATTTATCTGTAAATATATATATCTATACATTGATGATTTAAATAGCTCTCAACGTTGACAACTCCCCCAATCGACAAAGAGAGCCAAAAGTTTAATTTTTTTTTTTTTTCCTTTTTCCCACGTAATTCTCTCATAGTCAACTCATGTCACCTCTCTCTCTCTCTCTCTCTCAAAGGGTTTCAGGCAGCCAGGTCAGGCCATGTCGGCGACCCTTCACACACACATGAGTTGAGTTACGGATGAAGAATGGGAGAGTAGATAATTACGGAGGTTTTTTCTTTTTCCCATGCTTATCCTGGTCTGGTTTGACGAACAAGGGAGACGAAATGGTTGGTGTACGTTGGTGCAGCTCACCCCTCAAGGTCAGATGCGAAAAGTCAATTTTTGACCTTTGATAGTCAACTGCGCGCAGTCTTGCGGATTATCAACTGGATGCTTGGCGTACTCTATAAACAAGGCTTGCAATTGGGTACTGTCCTTTCATACGGACCCTATTTTCCTCTCTCTCTCTCTCTCTCTCTCTCTCTCTCTCTCTCTCTCTCTCTCTCTCTCTCTCTCTCTCTATTCTTCCTACTCTCTCTCATGAAGACCCGCCTGGGAAATCCTAAGAGCTACTCCAATGGTCAGCCTGATGTAAATATTTTCAATATGGGCCAAGAAGTCAGGCCAAGAAAGAAAAATCACAACATGAGCCCAGATCTTGTTGGCGTCCACATATAAGGCCCAATAAAGGGGGCCCAGCGGAAAATCCCAATAAAGGGATTTGGTCTACGCAGTCAAACCCAAGCCCAGCCCACAAGTCCCCATTGCCGTTAACTCAGGGTGGCTTCCTAACCAAACGAAGAGAGAGAGAGAGAGAGAGAGACCGAGCCCATTTACACCCCCTGCTAATAACTTTCAAATTATTATTTATATAATAATTAAATCATAATTAATTAAAAAATTATTGAGATTGATCGTGGTGATAGTACCCATTTAAAGATTAAAAATAAAATTAAAAGATAGCAGACGAAGGTGGTGGGGGGTACCAACGTCCACAACATGCATCCCATTGAACGTCTTCAAGAGTCACATTTATTATACAGTTCCCATTAAATTCGATTAATTATAATTCATTAAATGCCTGTTCAAACTCACCCGGAAAGACCCTACTTCCCCCACTCTCTCTCTCTCTCTCTCTCTCTCTCTCTCTCTCTCCCCTCTCTCTAGAATAATTACAGCAGTACCTGCTTTTCCTTCAGATTTGCATTAATGAAGTCGCAGTGAAAGTTGTTGGGAGGTGGGGAGGAGCTGTAAAAGCTCTTGCCCCTTCACGATCCGCTTGAGCGCTCCCCCGCAGATCATGTGATGCTTTTTTTTGCGATAATACCCTTCTTCCAGTGTTGAATTACAAATTCGCCTCGGTAAAAAAAAAAATCTGGGCTAAAGGCGATGAAACCAAAATCCTAATAAAAATGGTAATTTCGTTAAAGCGTTATTATATATTTTTTCTAGAATATTACGTAAAAATTTAAAGTTGAATAAATTTTATTAGACTATATAAGGAATAATAGTGATTATTATTGTTTCAGAAGCAACCCATCATTAGATGACTTACTAGCATAATTAAGATGCATATTTTAAAATAAAACCCAGAATGGTACTAATTAGTTTTAATGATATACCCCCATCAACCCAAGTCCTTGTGGGTCAACATTAAAAACCTCGGAAAATACTAAATGACTAGAGGACAACAACATTGGGGCCCTTGTCCTTGTATTTATTGCGATTCTACCCATTTGGTCTTAATGGGTGAGAAATATATATATATATATATATATATATATATATTATCTAATGGTGTGGGGGGGGAAAATATAGAGAATATCGGAGGATATGATAAAAAAAAAAGCAGGTGCTTTGTTAATATTGCCCATTGGGGAGGGGGGGGTAAAGAGGGAATATGGGCCCAGTCCATTTCTTGATGGGTCGACTTAGGCTAATCGGCCCACTTAGGCCCTTGTCATATTTTTTGACCACTGATTTTCCTTGGAATTATAATTCTTTGGAGACGGTCAACGCTCCTCCGAGTGACTGGTCCGGGTTGAACATGGAAGCACGGGCGACTCGTACGAGTCAGAGCGAGCCGCAGCAGTAAATGAGAGACAGAGTAGCGAGAGAGAGAGAGAGAGAGAGAGAGAGAGAGAGAGAGAGTATTGTAGAAAGCAAACGGGTTGACGCGTCCGAGTTAAGGAGAGGTGAGGTGGATGGACGGATTTTACAAGTCAGAGCGAGCTACGGAGAGTGTTAGAGAGAGGAGGGAGAGAGATCAGACAGCGAGATAGTGAGTGATGAGTGATAGAGAGAGAAAGAGAGAGAGGGAGATCAGAGAGCGAGAGAGTGAGTAGTGCTGAGTGATAGAGAGAGAGAGAGAGAGAGAGCGAGAGGAGTTATGGGTGCTGTCAACTAAAGACAGCCAGTAGAACTACTTTTGGTCCCCACGGGCTCACGCCGCGCATTCAATGGCGGTTCCTCTTTCTCTCTCCTCCCCTCCCCGCAGGACGTCCTTTCTCCGCACTCCCACCACCGCCTGAGGCTCCCCAGGATGAAGGAGAGGGCGGCGGGGAACCAGAAGAGGCTCTGCGATTTCTCCTCTCCGGCGGTACCTCATCTCGTCCACGGAATGGGGCCGCGTCTGGTTTTCCGGCCGTCCTGAAGATCCGGCCGAAATGGGGGGAGGATCCCGGCGGTGGCCTCCCGCCGCCAACTTCATCGGGACTCTGCTGCTCGTCTTCTGTGAGCACCTCCCACCGAACTTCTCCCGCATTCTCCTCCCGAGCGATCTGCGACCCCATCTGAATTGTCATTTCTTCCCTTCGTTCGATGTCTCTTCCTGTGGTTGTTCTCTGTTTTTTTTTCTTTTTTTCTCTTCATTCAGGAACGGCAGTTCTCGGATGTAAGGTGTTGTTCATCTCTGCGAATTCGGCCGGGATTTGATTTGTCCGTTCCCGAGTGTGGTGTTTCTTCGTGCTCCGTAATTTGGTTGATATTGGCCATTGTTTCGAACGATCGATCAATCATAGTCGCAGATTTATCGGTTTATTTATCTGCTCCAGTCTCGATTCTATGGCATTTGCTTCCTCTTCCCATCGCCAGACATTCAAGCTGAAGAGAGATCTTCATGGCCGAGGCCCGACCATTTAAGCTTTCATCACCGTCTCGGATCGCCTCCTACCATTCCTTTCCCCGTATTTACTTCTGGAGATCCTCCTCTTCTCAGGTTTGTGGGAATTCTGCTTCAGATTCCTGGACGCTGCTGCAATTCCCAGCCTCGCATTGCATCATCAGGATGACCACATTCTGAAGGAGGACAAGGAAAAGCCCAGCGTCCTCCTCCCCGACACCTCTCCGAGCAGGGCGCCTCAACCCTTCCTCCCTTTCCTCGCGCCTTCCCCGCTGGCGCCCTTCTCCAACAACATCATCCCTAAATTATCAGGTTCAGCTCCGCCAAAATCCCTGTAAAATCTGACGATGATTTGCACGTCCTGAGCGATCCTCGTCTCCGTCGATAGGGCTATGCGCGCTGAATTTCTCCTCCGCGGATAGCATGATCAGGACCACCGCCGTCGACTGCTGGACCTCCCTGGCGCCATTCCTAGCCAACGTGATCTGCTGCCCGCAGTTGCAGGCGACGCTCGTCGTCCTCCTCGGGCAATCGAGCAGAGAGACGGGATCGCTCGCACTGGACGCCGCCCACGCGAACCACTGCCTCTCGGACTTGCAGAAGATCCTCGGGAGCCAGGGCGCGAACGAGGACCTGCGGCAGATCTGCTCCGTCCACCCGGCGAATCTCACCAAGGGCAGCTGCCCTGTTGGGGACGTCGACGGGGTCGAGAGCGTCGTTGACTCCTCGCAGCTCTTGGCCGCCTGCAAGAGGGTGGATTCGGTCAACGAGTGCTGCAGCCAGATCTGCCAGAACGCCATTCTGGACGCTTCCAGGAAGATGGCGCTCAGCGGCGGCGACCTGCCCGGCGCAGACGGAGCTCTCTTGCTGCCCGAGGATTTGCCCAGAATCGACGGCTGCAAGAACATCGTCATGAGGTGGCTGGCCAGTCGGCTGGATCCACCCTCTGCAAAACAACTGCTCAGAAGGATTTCCAATTGCAATGTGAATAGAGGTAAATCTGGGTATGCCTCTGCATGTTTATTGGTGGCTTCAATCCTCGCATAAATCTCACGTTTTTAAAGAATCAAACCCGTATACATTTCCTGATGTATGATTTCATAGGAGCCATTTTTTGAGTTGGTGGGGTTCACTATCTTTTGGGTGCTAATTATTAACCTTCATAAAGACTTGAAGAAGGCTTACAAGATGTAGAGAAATTCTATGCCTTCGAATTTTTTTCTCCTGTTTGCTAAATCCTTTGGGTTCTTAATTATATCGCAGTGTGCCCGTTGGTCTTCCCTGATGCCAAAAGTGTGGCGAGAGACTGTGGGAATGCGATCAGCAACAGGACTGCCTGCTGCGTGGCCATGGATAACTACGTGTCCCACCTACAGAAGCAGAGTTTTATCACCAATCTTCAGGCGCTGGACTGTGCTTCCCAGCTGGGTCGCCAGCTGCAGGAGATGAACATAAGCGCGAACGTGTACAGCCTTTGTCAAGTCACCCTGAAGGATTTTTCTCTGCAAGGTTTGGGAGAACTTGGTCGCATGTGAAGTGCTCATCCTCATTTGGTAGGAAATAATAGTCTGCTTACTGATGTAACTTCCTTTTTTCCTGCTGTGTTCTTTTTGGTGGTGGGATCTGCGAACGGTGAACCAGTTGGCTCGCAAGGTAATATTTTACTCTGCTCTTTGCGGCTTTGGCTTCTTTTGTTGAGACATTGATGCTCTTTATGAGGGAGAACTGCGTTATGGACCTTAGGACTGGCACAGAGAGGGAGAGGGAGAGGGAGAGGGAGAGGAATGGGAGAGAGAGAGAGGGAGAGAGAGAGAGAGAGAGAGAGAGAGAGAGAGTCCAGGGGGAGTCTCATCCGACCCACTTATAAACCATCAAAAAATATCTTTGTGAGACTTATCAACGCATGCTACGTCTTACCTTGGCTTGTAGCTATTTTTAATTCACTTGTCATAGGTTTTTTCTAACGATATTATTTTCCTGGCCTTAATCTTAACTTTGAATTAACTTCAAGCAATGAACTTACACCTCTAGTCATCGGTTCCCATTTGTGCTGGTTCCAGAGTCGGGATGCCTCCTGCCCAGCCTGCCCTCCGATGCAACGTTCGACCAGTTCTCAGGCATCAGCTTTACTTGTGACTTGAATGACAACATTGCGGCTCCATGGCCTTCTGCATCTCTGCTGACATCTTCCTCCTGCAATAAATGTATGCATCCTGGCATTTTCCACGTGGCACTTATATCCCGATTTTTAATGTTTATTTCACAGGTTAACTAGAGTTTTGGCTTTGCATGAGATCCATAGGATTGAAGATGTTCTTATCAAATGTGGTTTTTAAAATTATAAAATTTATTTATTCCTATTGATGACCCAAAACTTATGTTGATCTACGGAAGGAAGTTAGCTACTGGATTTAAGATATTATGTAAATGTTTCATGGCAGTTGACACCACATCAATCTAAAGCATCTGCAAGCCGCATGCTTGCCCACTCCAAGGGCCCCATCCCACATAAAAGTGTCTAGGCATTGCTAGTAGACATTAAATTAATAATTTAAAACTGCTAAAAATAGTAGGATTGAGCTTCTACTGAAAGAAATAGTAGTTCTGGTGCATTTCTGAATGGGATAAGATTTTAGGGGTCAAAGTGGTGTTGATTAGGGAGCAGCATCTAATTATTGGCATTTTCGAGATCAAAATCTAGAATTACCTTCTTTTACTCGTCAGCTTTCATGCAATATAATGTTGACTGTAAAATTTTCGCTCAGTGTTTCTCTTCCCATGCTCAGCAGTAGTTGAGGTTACGGTGTGGCAGAGGAGCTAACATTCAACAACATTTCGCAAGGGCAGGCGACATATTTGTGTTTTTTTGTGATTTTGCCAATTGGAATGGTCTCAAGAAAAATATGAATGTGTTTTCCATCTTATCTAATTTCATCACACCATATTGGATCTAGAATAAGCAATATGTTATATATTTAAATCAAAGCCTTCTTTTTTTTGTCAATTTTATTTACTTTTTATGGGATTGAGTGCCCGAGCTTTCTTCCCTACTTCAAGTTGTATCTTGTTTCCAGGACCTTGTACTTTTGCCTGTGTCAAGGATTATCACATGTTGAAAGATGAATGCTTCCGTTTTTTTCCTTTGCATTTTCCTGGATGCTAAAATGTTGCCTGAAAATTGCAGCGGTCACCCTACCAGCCCTTCCTGCTGCAACTTCAGGACAGAGCGGTAAACTTTCTGCCTACTCGCATGTTATGCTTAACTTTAAATACATTGAAAATGATTCTGTTATTGTTCATGGGCCTTCTATAATTGAAATGCAATGGGATGTGTTCCTTACAGGCGGAAAAAAGTTCAATTTATTTGGCGTTAATCAAACAAAAAAGGTTTTTATGTTTCATGGCAGTCAAATATCTGTATGATGACTCATATGTGGATCAGTATTTTAATCAGCTGGCGGAGCCCTTTTTTACCACAATTAAGGGAAAATTTATTGAATCATGTAGTTTGGCCTCTATGTTGATAACATGATTCGGCCACTTGTGATTGACATGCTCATCTAAATTACGCGATAAAGTGCTTTGCATTATTGATCTCTCTTATGGGCTTTTTGGTTATTCAGCGCCATCGTCAAAGTATGGAGATCAATCGAGCATTTCTATAACAAGACTTATTTAATCTCGTATGTCCTCCTGGATTTATGTCCTGATGCATCTATCTGTAGACGCTTGTTCATCAAAACTAAATGATCAGGCCCTCTGATTAGCGGTTCGAGCGTCTGTTTCCACCTCTTGCAGGCCTTTTGGTTCTTCAACTCCATCATTGCTGTATTTCTATCCATCAGACCTTGATATAGGAAGATTTTCTTGAATCATCTGGCGTGGCCTCCTGGATTTATACTCTGATGTCTGCGATCACTTTGATCACCAGGACTTACACAATTAAGTGCTTTAAAATATTGATTGAATAATGGTTCAATCACTTGTTTCCATTCTCTCGTGAGGCATTAGGTTATCCAGCTGCATCAAAGGATCCGTATCTATCAAAAAAATTACATTTTGTGAAATAATCGGGTTGTGCAGCTCAATTTCACGATCTACCCCTATCACATTTAATGTGAGGTTCTTCTACTATGCAGAAAACTTGAGTAATTAAGCACTGGTCATGAGATTTCGTTGGTGCTTTAATCTAAAAGAGTATTCTAGCAACCCTTTAATGGCAGTCTATTGAATCGATTTTAAAGGCTCTTCTGTTAGTTTTTTTTTTTTCCCTTCCCTCGATGGATCAACCCGTTCCTTTTTTTTATTTTTATGTTATTTGTAGTCATTTAATGTTAGTGATTAGATTTTCTTACGCTGCTGGATCTTGGAGAAATAGCTAGGCTACTAACCTTAGAAGAAAACAACTGAAAATTTCTAAACTATTTGCTCCACTTGTATCGTTCTGTTGCCCAATTTTGCATACATTTGACTCTCTCTCTCTCTCTCTCTCTCTCTCTCTCTCTCTCTCTCTCTCTCTCTCTAGTGTCCTTAAACTCGATATACAAGTTTGATTCATTCCAAAATGGGGCTGGCGTCTTCCTTGTGCAGGTGAGCTTGGAAATCATGGGAAAGTAGCTCTACTCATTCCATCGATTCTGATTCTGGAATGGTTCTTGCGCTAGAATTGGCCAGCCAGACTCAGATGTTCATGCCCAAGGACAGCCCATTATATCTCACCGGAACGGTTGGTCATGAAAGAGGGAAGAGGGGTTAAGGGAGGGAGGGAGAGGGGGGGGGGGGTTGTTAAATTAGCTACGGTCTACCGGAGTTAATATATCCCTCAAATGTTATATTAGTTGGACTATGATTCTGCAAAGATGAAGCCAAGGATCAGAGGGCCTGAATTGGATTAGTCCTTGTGTAAAGTAAGTAGAAAGCCTTTCTTGGTAGTTTCTGTGTCTTTAGTTTTAACTCATCATTCCAGCTCAATCTGATGTTGTTTACCCTGCAGTTAATCCCTGATCTGATCATTCTAATTTGCTATTACAAGGCTGTTTCTCAGGTGATCTAAGGCTGTTCATTCTGGCCATATGTAGAAACGATATGGTATTATTTTCATGCGCTTGTTGTTATGTTATTTTTATATTACTTTTGATTAATAATTATTGGTGTTATTTCTATATATAGTTCACCCTTTTTTTTTTTTTGTCCATTCAAATTATTTCCTATAATTCCATAAATATCTAGTGGTTCTGTGGATTTTCTCTTGGCAATTAATTATACTCAAGGGAGTTAGGTTTTGAGAAACGCATTGGAAGGTTGTGCACACTTAAAAGTTAAGTTTCAGGGATTGTAGAGTCTTGTGAAGCTCTCTTCCAATTGAGATGGGTCTAGTATTGCTTTGAGGCTCTCTAAGTAAGTTGAAAATAATATGCCTTAGAAACCATGTGACTTCCAAACTGAGATGGTTGGTGGGAATAATTTAAATTTTTTGCTTTGTTGTGGAGGAAAACTTGCTTAAAACATACTCAAAATCTTGTAAATATAATTTAAATCTTGGCTTGAGATTTTCATATGAAAAACAAAAAATCGACTAAGTATAAGAGACACGTTCAGCAAAGTTTCATTATGCCTTGGTTTTAACCTAAGAGCTGGCATGCTCTCAAAGCCTCTTTTTTTTTTTCAATGTAGATATTAATATGGCACTTAGATCTTATTGTTGAAGACTTAGGGGATGCACAAGTGGCAAAATAAAATCTAGCAAGAACAAACTGAAATAATTATGGTGTGAAAAAGTCCAACTCAAGCTCTTGGATTCCATCCAATATGATTTGACTTTGGAGATCTGATCAACCACCGATTTCCTTGGCTATTTATTCTTCCTATAGCAACCCAGCTCTGATTCCCTTTATAGGTAACCTCACTCTAACTAATCTCCTTTGTTGTTGTACCTGCAAGAGGAGATAATGAGATATTGTCTGGCAAAAGAGGAGATAAGCAGGTATAGTTAGAAAGAGGAAAAAAATAGAAATCTAGGTTTTAATTAGAGTGTCCTAATTTGGGCTCCAAAAATGATCATTTTATATGCCATATTTAGAGTTTCTCACTCCTCTATTATTAGGCTAGTATGTAGACCAACAGGCTTTGAACAGTCTATTTTCTTTAGCCCAACTAGGATATGAGCCAAATCTCAACAATCTCTACCTCCTCTTCTGAGAGTATGCTCCACCTTCTCAACATATTGGTACTTGAATATTGGAGGATGCAAGGAGGAGCTGGCCAGCTGTCGTCCCAGTATAGTCTTCAAGGATGAGCCCAG
Organism: Spirodela intermedia; assembly: GCA_902729315.2. Taxonomy (NCBI): domain Eukaryota; kingdom Viridiplantae; phylum Streptophyta; class Magnoliopsida; order Alismatales; family Araceae; genus Spirodela; species Spirodela intermedia. The sequence continues at coordinate 4,472,393 of LR746278.1, forward strand.
CTAGGACGGCATAAAGGCTGAGGATATTGTCAGATACGTGTAGGTAGTCAGGTTGATTTCATTTAAAACTTTGAAAGAGACCAGAATTTTATGATGACATAATTCAAAAAATCCTCTCAATTTTATTTCAAATCTGTCCCCATAAAATTATGTATTTTCTAATTTAGTCGCCTATAAAATTGAGGATTTTAGTTAGACCGTCATTTTATAACATTTAACTATTTGACCCTATCTCGGTACATTTAAAATTACCCCTCTCTAATTTTGATGATTCTTTAAATCGACTAGAATAAAAAGAAATTTGGGATATGTCATAATCTCTACAATTTTCAGTTCAAGCCTTATAAAATTGAGCATTGTTTTCCCTACCATCATTTTAATAGATTTTATGTAACAAGGCTTTCGAGGCATATTTTATTTACAACCCTATAAAAGCAAAGATTCATTTAGAGTACCACCGTGTTATAGATTCTGCATGTAAATACGTGTATTCTAATTTATTCCCCCATAAAACTGAGGATTTTAGTTAGACCGTCGTTTTATAACATTTAACGATTTCACCCTGACACGGCACATTTAAAATTACCACCCTCTCTAATTTGATGATTCTTCAAAAATCGACTAGAATAAAAAGTAATTTGGGATATGCCATACTCTCCACTATTTTCAGTTCAAACCTGATTAAATTGAGGACTATTTTCCCGTACCATAATGTAATAGATTTTATGCAACAAGGCCTTTGAGGCATATTTTACTTACACCACATAAAAGAAAAGATTCCCTTAGCGTACCACCGTCTTAAAAAGTTTGCATCTAAATATATATTCTAATTTTAGTCCCCGACTAAATTGAGGATTTTAGTTAGACCGTCATTTTATAACAACTAGCTATTTTACCTTGTATACGTACATTTAAAATTACCCCTCTCTAATTTCATAATTCTTCAAATCGGCTACTATAAAAATAAAATTTGGATATACCGTAGTTTCTACTATTTTTTAAGCGCGACAGCGAAGGGGGGCAGCCGTAAGAGCACGGTAGGGAGCCGAATCCATGGGATCAAGATCTTCGTAGCAGATGGGACAGAGAGACGGCTCGGAAGCAACGGCTTGAGACCACCCCCAACTGATGTCGTCCTCGCTGCGGGTCACTCCATTTTGAGAGGGATGCTGAGCTTCTTCTTGAGATTGGGAACAGCATGTGGACGGAGCGCGTCGTCCTGCCGCCATGCCATCGTGATTCCCCTGGGTATTCCTCGCTCCAGATGATCTGTGAGACGCGAATGAAATCAGTCTTGCTCCAAGGTGCGGCCGAGACCAGGAAAGGACGGGGATTTGAATTGGAAGACGGAACAACGACGAAGGGAGCGAGAAGCGTATACTGGGAGAAAGCCACCGCTCCCCCCACGCTTGGAGCTCGCGTTCCTGCAACTTCCAGGCGAAAACAGGAGGCAAACTGGGCAAAGGACACGTCACAATGGGGAACTTCTCAGCGAGCGGGAGAAAATACCTGGAAGAAGAATTCCGCAGAACTGACCAGTTCTTGCTCCCCCGTCGTCTCCCCTCCAGCGTGATGACGACGTCCCGAGCAACCTCGGTGGCGCAGATCTCTGCAATGGCCGCCGACTCAAAGCCGCCTGCTTGGAGAGAAGAACCCCAGGAGACGAGGAAGAGCGAGCCATAGGAGAGGGCGTAGACGTCCCAGAGCACGTGTGAGCTTCCCGCCGGCTGGAATGCAGGTACAAGAATGCGCTACCCATTGTCCTTGCTCACTCGCCGTCGACCATCTCTGTGCGCTGGTACATAGAGAGGAGATGAAGACGGGGAGGGATTTATGTATCCATTGCGAGGCCAAACCGTGGAACGTCGTTTGGAGGGGCAACGTGGGCAGCCGGGCTTTCAGCCCTCTCAGGCCCCGAGAACCGGAGAACGCCTGGCCGGGCCAGTTCAGAAACTGCATCGAAGCATGTGACGATACGATACCGCGGAGGGAAATGAATCCATCCATCTCCGGAGTCTTATCTCATCTGCGCATAAATACCTAGGCAGTTTGGCTGTCTTCTGCCGCTTCGAGTACAAGGTCGCCACTGGGAGCTTCATCCTTGATCGTGTGGTTTTGTACGAGCTTTCCTTCCTTCTCTGTCTACCCTTCTCCATGTGCTCGGACCGCGACACGGAGGAGGACGTCGAGAGAACAATGGACACCTTTCTTGTGTCGCATCGCCGCTGTCCCCGCCCGTCGCGAGCTTGCCAACCCCCAATGAACGATCACTGGGAGGAGAATACAGAGAGAGCGAGAGAGCGAGAGAGAGAGAGCGAGAGAGAGAGAGAGAGAGAGAGAGAGAGAGAGAGAGAGAGAGAGAGAGAGAGAGAGAGAGACGCCTCATATGGCCGGTGTGTCTCCAGGCATCAACTGCAGAAAACCTCCGTTAAAATATTGACGCAGGTTACGGGTGGCGTCGAAGCGTCAGAAGAGATGAGAAGGGCGACGGGAGCTGGGGAAGGCCATCGGCGGAGCATGATAATCGTACAGTCCCGAGAAGAAGAGTCCGGCGTCGGCCTCCCGTCTGAGCCCCTCCCTCCGCACACCAGGCGGTTGGTGGTTTCCCTCGTTGATCGTCACTGCCCATGAGATGGACGCCTGTGTTGCCGCCGATGCCATGTGGAGAAAGCCAGATAGTCACCACGGACGGGTCCTCCGTTGAAGTTGCAGGCGATTGGAGACTCAGGAGGCAGAGGAAAGTCTTTTAACTGAAAGTCCAGCTGTCCACAATTGAACATGGATAATCTTTTTCTGTCTGTCTGGGGTGTTGAGATGTGGACGTGGAAGCCCCAGGAGCAGAGGAAGCTCGAATCGAGATCCAGATCTTAGCAGCCGATGGGACGGGAAGACGGTTGGGAATCAATGCCGGGAGACCACCCAACCTGAGCTGCTTCGCGACATTTGGAAGAGTCTGTGGACGGAACGCGTCTACTGGAAGAATGAATTCCACAGAGTTGACCAGTTCCTGTTCCACCGACGTACACTCTCCTCCCTGATGCCGACGTCCTGTGGCGCAGATCTCCGCACATCGCCGTGTCGGAGTCGCGCTTTGGCCACGTCAAGCTCGCGCACTGGTCCTCGCTCTCAACGTAGGAATCGATGGGGCATCGGAGGAAGCGGCCATAGAGGTCGATTGACACGTCGCTCGCCACGGAGTTCGCCGGAATCCTCACCAAGTGAGAAAGACGACGCTCGGGAGAGGCGGGGCTCGGGCGGCAGCCTGTTGGTATCCAGCATGAGTCCGAGGACCGCTGATTATTGTTGACGGTTATCTAGCATGCAATAATAGGCAACACCACCCTTATTGATAAATGCTTGACTACTGGAGAGAAGATTTTTACTATAATAAACTCCGTTCCCATGTGAGTATCATTTAGCTACTAATTGAGCTTAAAGCTTTTGTCCTTTCTTTTTAGATCTAACTTCTTTTTTCTTAAATATCAATTTACATCGAACTGTCTTCTTCCCCTTATGGAGAACAACTAGATCCCATGTTCTATTTTTACGTAAATATTCAATTTATTCTGTCATTGCCTTCATCTAGATCCTTCTGTGGAAATTAATTTCTTCGTGAAATGATGAAGGCTCTACGTCGGATTCAATTAAGGTAAAAGAAGCATAATATTCAAGATCATAACTCATTGGTGGTTTGATGGCACATCTAGCCATTTTGGTGTCAATCAAATTACATTATTCCTCAATTAAATCAGTTGCTTCCGTCATAACTAAAGAATTAAGCTTCACTTGAATCTCTAGTTGAATGATTTTCTTATTAGAGTTATAATTCTCTAGTTGCAATATGCGTTCTTCATCAAGAGATGTTAACATTTAATTTTCATCAAATATTATATCTTTGGTAATTGCAATCTTTTTGGTTGCTTGATCTCAAAATTTATATCTTTTCCCTCCATTTATCTATTCTAAGAAGATATCCTTCTTTGACTTTGGGTCAAGTTTTAACATTAAATCATTTGGAGTGTGAAAGTATTGAGGACATTTAAATTTCACGAACTTGAATGATCCAATTTTCTACCTGTCTCTACATCCTCAATGACTTTTCCTTCAAGAATAACTAAGTGATTTGTTGATGCTACCAACTATATTAACTACATATAACCATAACTTCTTAGGTAAAATTTTACATTCAATCTTATGCACGTTACTCTTTCAGTAATTATCTTATTCATCCTTTTTACAACTCTATTATGTGGTAGCATTTTCCTAATAATAAAATAGCTTTTAACTTTTGCTCTCCAAAGTACTTGATAAATTAATAATTTATCAAGACTTTCATTTTACTCTGTCTGATTTTCTAATTTTATTTTCCATAATTTGAATTTTTTAAAGATTATGATTTATGCTTTGTAAAATAGGCAAAACTTTTCATGGAATAATCATTAGTAAAAGTCACAAAATAAAAAGAGCCTCATTTTAACATTACATTATACTGTTTTTCTATTACACTACGTATTAAAATTCAATCTAGAAGTTTTGACTCTCTTAAATAGTTATCACTCATATAGTCCTGTCATACCTTTCTCACATAGTAGTAGTATCGTATCTTCCCTATTCAAATATTAAATGAATGTTATTTTGATGATGATAAATAGACATAAGACCAATTAAAATATTAAATTAGACTTATTGACCACGAAATTGATTTATAAAAAATGTTTTTCATATATGAGCATCAAGTTAGTTAAAAATAAATTAAAAAATAATCTAAAGTAATAATATCACATATCGGATAGGAATTCAAAGAATGTATTTATGGCCTATAATGTCTAATTTCAAAATTAGTAATATTCAAAAAATTTACCACTATGGGAAAGTAATGATTCATGTATTAAAATCAATGAGAATTCATTAAATAAAATATGATTATAAAATCTTACTAAGTCTATTAGATACTCATGATGGTAAATCACTAATTTCAAATTTTCTTGATGTAGAATTTATTGATTGAACTCTGATCACTTATATGGATTTTCTGAACATCAATAAATAATTTGAAAAATATTTTAAAATATTATTTATTACTAAAATTATAAAAAATCATATTTAAATTATGGTTCAATGTGTCTACTTGATGGTCATAATTTGACCTGATCTTGATAAGTTTTGAATGATAAATCATGATTTATTTTGAGATGTATTATCTATTTTGTTTTGATGATAACAAATCCTTACTAGACTTGGTCAAATCAATAAGCTTTGGATATATATGTTGGTACTTAACAATAACATGTATTTTTTTTTATAGAAGACATCTGAACCCTTAAGGTCATACATATTATGTTAATTTATAGTCATTCAAATTCTAAGTGATTTTAGGATTTAAATGTTGAGATGAAAAATATAAGTTTTGAAGTCTAATTTCTCTATAAATCCACCGTATATCTAATGTCTGATCAATCTTGAACTATCACCTAACCCCTCTACCATATCAGGAGTTTTGATAGCATTTTATGTAGGTCATTCTATGTAATTTTGAATAGTCTTTCTAGCAAGCTAAAATGTCAAGACAACATGTTGAGGAATGAAATTCAAGTTTGGTTTAATTGAAGCAATCAACAATCACCCAACATCCAAATGAGAAGATGACAACAAAAATAAAATCAATGGCATCCTCTTCATCAAATTTTTGGACAAACTTTAATTCAATATCATCCTCTAGAAAACACTCACAGTAAAAACTTTCCTTTTGTTTGTAGAAAAAACTGTTGATTAAATTCTAATTGGAACAATGAAGAGAATTTCTTTTTCATGGTGTAGAAGAAAGGATGTCCTAATCATCGGTGAATGAGCAAAATGTAGGGAGTTGAACCGTGTAATAAATTGTTAGCATATTTGAGTCATGAATCTAGAAGAGAATTTTTGAGACAAAATTATATGAGAGTTGAGCTCAATAATCAGCTATTGTCATTGGTGAACAATTAGTCTAGTAGAACCTATGAATATGGATATTCTTTGAGTGCGAACATAGATAGAGAGCCTAACCACTATAAAAATCCTCAAGTGTCTTAGATTTATAATCCAAAAAAATGTTATGATTATGATCAGAAGAAGAAGAATTAAAGATTAGGAAAATGTTCACCAAAGTCAAATTTAAGATCTGATCAGTTCAATCATTATTTTTTAATCCAAGTACAACCTAAAATCCAATGTGTTATTAGAGCCTACCTCTATGTATAGAAAATAGATTTCCTTGAGGAATATACTCCATAGATAGCACATCAGGCAATAACATGGAAGGGAGTTTAATACATACATCATCACTACTAAATGGATTGAATTATACATTTTTGAAACCAAGATGGAGATTTTTATTCAATCCTTACATTATCAATTATGGGAGATTACCATAGATGAGCTTTTTTTATATTAAGGATGCATTTATAGAACAACAAAGGAAGATCTTGTCTTTTAATATTAGAGCTATGAATACTTTTATTTGTAGATATGGTTTCAAAGAGTTTAATAAACTTTTGGCTTATGAATCAAAAAATGAAATTTAAGATAGATTGTAGATGATTTATAAATGAATTATTCAAGTTAAGGAGTCTAGGATTTATTAGTTGGTTCATATGTATGAATTATTTACAATGAATGATAATGGGACTATCTATGAGGATACTTTATAGATTTGGTGGTATTATTAATTGTTTGAAAAATATAAGAACTTGATGTCCTTATCTCCATCCTAGAGACTCAAAGTGTCACCATATAAGAAACTAAGAATATGACCAACGTGTCTTTAGATGATCTTTTAGGATCGTTTTTAGATATGAAATGGGTATAGAAAAGGATGAGGTAAATATATAAAATCAATTAGAAATTAGTATAATATAAAGATAACATGAAAACTTTAAGAAAGGAGGAGGATATAGAAAAGTAGATATGTTAACTAGGAAGTTGAAGAAAATTTTTACTCAGCAAGGGAATTAGAAATTTATTAAAAAGGTTTTAAACTTTTCTTTTGTTCATGTTAACAAAATTTAAAAATGAGCTAGTCTGTTTTGAGTGTAAAAAAATAGCACGGTTCAAAGACGATTGCTCTAGATGCAATATTGACAAATGAAACAAAAAGACAATGATGGTAACTTGAAGTGATGATGATGGTTCTTCAACAAAATCATGAGAAGAAGGTAAACATGGTACATGTTTTGCTGCACACAATTATGAGGTGAATGATTTATCTAATAAATAAATTTATATAAAATAATTCTATTTTTTTATTAAAATTTGTGCTGCCTTAAATTTTGTTAATTTAAAACTTAAAATGTTCAGGAAAGAAAATAATTCATTGAAGGAAAATATTAATTTTTTTTATAAACAATTAGAAATCAATGAGAAATACATAGAAATTTAGAAAACTGAAATAGATGAATTGTCTAGAAAAAAATATTGAACTTAAATCACAATTAAAACTTATAAATGATGTTCCTCCTATTGAGAATGTCAATGCTTTGAATTTTTTGAGTAAATAAAAAGATAAATAGAAAATCACTTTATGAAATTTAAGGATAGTCTTTAAAAACTGAACCATTTGATAGAAATCTACCATAGGTGCACAAACAAAAAAGGAATGTTATGTTATAGATTGTAAGGAGAAAAGAATAAGAAAATAAAAAATCAAACAATAGATACTCATCATATTCTATTGTGCAAAGATAAAAAGAGTAAACATATGATATTTTCTAATTTTTTAGGTCCATCTATAGTTCTTGTCTGTCCTAGAAAAATATTGTAGACACTTGAGATTAATTGCAAGAAAATAGAAAAACTTTTAAGGACAATAAGTTATTAAGTATAACATAAAATGGAGAGAAATTACTAAGATTTTTAAGAAGACTAAAAACAAGATAAATCTCAGTTCTGAAAAAGGTATTAGAGTCAACTTGGAACATAGATCCAAATTATGTAAGGATCCACATTTTAAAATAAAATTTATTTATTTTAGGGGTCTCTCTAGGTGGAAAAGGTTTCATGAAACCTTTTTAGCAGAAGAATGCTTAAGGCACATGATTAAAAAGGAGGTGAAGTAACCTTTGAGGATAATAAAAAATAAAAATAATATGATGTGAGAGTAAACACTTAAATGAGCTTATACTAACTGAAAAAGTTATGTTGGCTGAAGGACTAACACATAATCTAATCATATCAGTCAATTTTATGATTTAATTATACATTGATTCTATAGATTAAGAATCTTTAGAACAAAATGATCTTTCAATATTTTTATCCTTGTTATATCTCATAAATGTATTACAGAGGAAAGGTTTCAAACACTTACCCTTTACTTTTCATAAAAAAATTATTATAATATAATATAATTTTATTTTGAAATTAATTGTTGTCATGTTTTAAATGTTCAAAATAATGATCTTATTCTTACTATTATAAGGAAAAATAATTTTTGTATTGCTTATTTTCATGAACTAATGATATCAAATATATGTTTAGTTTCAAATGTAGATGCTTGAGAAACTATGGCAAAAAAGATTACGACATTGAAATATTCGAATAATTAGAAAATATAGAAATTATGATTATTCAAAGGAACACTTACTTTAGATTTAGATGAAAATTTTGATTGTGACACTTGTATTAGAGGAAAACATGTTAGAAAAACTCACAAAATAAAATATATAGTCAAAACTAGTATGTTGATTTTTGGCCTACACTAAGATTAAGAAAGGGAGAGTTGAATTGGTTTGTTCTTAAAACACTTTTTGTGGAACCTACTTCTCAAGGTATGTCACTTATTTTCTTTCTTGATTTTCATAGTACTTCCTTAGTTCTATAATTATAAAACTTACTAGTTTTGAAAGCACTTCAGATTACTACTTATGTTCACTTTGAAGAGTTCAATGAGGCTAAGTGAAACACTAAGAGGGTAGGATGAATTAATTTGTTATGATTTTTGTTGTATTCTTCTGTTTTGTCTACACGTGTATGTGTTATCACAAGTTTTCAAACAACTTCTCAATTTTGGGTATGATTTTACTCAAGGTGGTTTCTCTCTCTACAAGGGTCCCCTCTCAACTCTCTCTCATCACCACTAAGGATATATAGATTTTGTATACTAGTTCACCCTTCTCTAAGCTATTTCAAATATTAGATGATCCTTCTTGCCAAAGTTAACAATTTCACATCGATTTTATGAGATCAATGTCCTAATTGCACCAATGTGATCTCCAGAAATATTACACTCTTCATGATCACAATAAGGCTCTCAATGTCACATGCTTTAATTGCAACACACTTTCTCAAAGACCACACCCTTCATGGACATTAATAGGCTATCAACACTATGTGTCTTAAGTACATTAGGGCATGTAGGAGAGAGTTAACCTTTGAAGTGAGAGTTGACTTGAATCATTGTACTAGAGTAAAGTATTTGATGCTAGCTCTTATTTGAGGTGCACGGTAGCTTGACTTCGGTAGACAGAGAAGAATTTTCCTCAAAGAGCAAAGTGATAGATATATCTTCATTCAACATTTAGTCTTATTCTTCATAAATTACTTCCTTATATTCTCCAATGTTTTCTTATCTTTTCATCACTTGAAAAAGTAGTCACATAAATTTAAATTTCTTCCCATTGCTCCACTAATCCACCATTGAACTTTGTTCGTTATTTCATTCAAAGCTTATTATTCTCACATTCATTGTGCTATAAATATTATTTAGAGATTCATAATATATCAACAGTTATTTTTTATTTTAAAGTCAAGTTTAAATAAGGTCATTGTGCTTGTTACTATCTTCATGTTTTTCATTTATGTGTTACCCCCCAAAATAGATGGCACTAATCTTTGCTCATTCCTTACTTCAAACCTCATTGTTCTCATATATGTTGTACTTGAAAACTTGGTCTAGATTTTTGCTACTTATCAACAATCATTTTTACTTTTTGTGTCATCTAAATAAGTCTATTTGATTTATTATTTTCTCCATATGTTCTGTCGACATGTCACTATCTAAAATAACTAATAAAAACTTCCCCCCTTTCATGACTTTCTAATGGCTTCATGCAGATGCTTTAAATTTACCATTGTATAGGTCTTGAGTTTAATCTTATTGGAGACATTGATTTTTTGATATTTATTCATATTTTTCTTCTTAGTTTTCCAACATGTCATTGATTAGGTTTTGATTTTGAATTTTACCAATGATTTTCTTTTTCTATAATTCTTAGACATTTTAGTTGCTGAGAGTTCTATCTTTCCATCATTGAGGTCCTAACTTTGAATCATGCACCTATTTTTATTTTTTTTAATTTTTAGGTGTTTTTCATTTAGGCTTCTAACTTTTTATCACTCAAGCCTTGACTTCAAAACTTGTACCTAACTTCATATTTTTTGATTTTCCAAGTATTTTTTTCGTTGAGGCTTTTGGATTCTTGTCGCTCAAGTTATGAATTTGAATCTTTAGGTGGCTTTATATTTTCTTGAATCTTAGATTTTCTTGAAACTTCATCACATGTGTTTACACTTAATTTTATGTACTTATATATGAATTATATGTTATATTAAATTCAACATAAGAATATCTCAAGAATATAACTCTTTAGAATTATTTGTTAATCATGATTATTAAAACATCATCAATGTATACTTTGAATATTTTTCAATGATATCAAACTTCTAACACGTCTTCATAAAATCCCTTTACTATTTAATAAATATTCTAGAAATAAATTTTTACTTGAGTATCAAAACTAAAGGCATCAATTCACTCTCCAAGAAGAATCTTGTTCTTGAGTTCTACTAGAACTAATCATCAGATGAGACACTATTGATTACTAAGTTCAGCTCCCACAGAATTTCACTCATTAATTATCTTCTATAGTCATGGCTCTAAGAGGCCAACAACTACTTAATGAGACAACTATCACATGTGATTAAATCATGAGTTTCTCTCACAATAGATATAAGATGATTTCACTGTGGATAGTTTTTCAAGATAATGCAGACTTCAAGTGTTTCTACATTTCATATTAAAAGGATGATATATAATGTTGTGTTATTACTGTACTCTTCTTGTCGAAATGTTAGTAGCAGATTGAAGCCTCTTTAAACTTCAAATATGATAAAGAGGACCATACAATGTAGTCCTCCATGCATTAATGCCTTCACATCATTTAAACAACCAACATAAACCTCACGACATATAGTTGATATCCCTATGATAAAAACTTAGTGACTAATTAATAGTGGTTCAGATTAGAAAGATAAATATTGTGTCTTAAAATTGTCATTAGAAGATAATAGTATTTATAAATAAATCTCATATAAAAATATTTCTAGGTCTCTATAATTTTATAATGATTATTTTATCTAAAATGAGATTAATTTAAGTAATTGAGAAACTAATAAGACATGTCTTTAACTCAAATCAGATATTGTCAAGAAGAATCAATATGTGTCCTTAATTACTCAACATTGAAATCTCAATTGTGTTGTTTCATATTTTATCCATTATGGATCATATGTCATAAGAGTAGAACCAATAAGGATATGATATTGTTAAAACAAGACTAACAATATATGTCTCACAAGATAGTGATTTAGTAATTAAATTTTACATGAATCATCTTAAATAAAATATCATCTTCAAGTTAATATCTTGAATCATGATCTCAATATTTATAGCTGTAATTTCAGTGATTGAAGATATCTAAAATAATTTTATAAAATATATTCTTTAATATCTAGAAACTCATGTTCGACTAAATAAATGATCAAAATCTAATCAATTAAAATGATACAAAAGACATTAAAAAGTAATGATCTGATATCACAAGAACAAAATAGACTAAATTAGCTTTCATATCTACATTTAAATTCTTGTTGTCTCATTGATTTTGATGTGTTTATTTATACTTTCGTATTGTGGCATATTATGTAAATATTGACATTTTCCACAGTAATATGTAATATGATGATTTCACATGATAATATAAATCACATATATGAGTTTAAAATTACTAATCAAGAGTATGTTCAGTGATTTCTCTTATATGTTATTATTATTATTATTATTATTAATTATACTTAAGCATTTGCACATCTTGAATCTTGTGAAATACGCATAATTTGATTTTTTAAAGCATGTTTGTCTTCATGAAAGCATCATACATATAATACTCCAACATAGTCAAGGCTTAAAATTATTACAAATGGATCTCTTTAGAAAAACTAAGCTTTTAGAAAATAATGGTATCTCTAGGTAGAAAAAGATATGATTATTTAGATATTGATGACTCTTCAAGGTTTAAATATGTATTATTCTTAGAAAATAATGGTAATGCTCTTGAAGAACTTAGAAAATTGAGCAAGAATATTAAGAATTAAATAGATGTTAGGATTAAAAGGATTGGAATTTGATCATGGTAGATAATTGAAAAATCTGAAATTTGACTATCTCTAGTGTTAGGATACCTTAATAAAATGAAGTTGTTGATAGAAAAAACAGAACATCATTAGATTTTCTAGAACTATGTTAGCTTAGAATAATTTGACTAAATATTTTTGGGATGGGTAATATGTATTTTTGGTATTCCGCATGTTATACCATGAAGAAAAATCATAATTAGATAAATAGTTAAGAAGATAATCTATTAAATATTTTTTAAAAATAAACCCAATATTAATTGCTTTTGGCTAAATATTTTATTATCCTAGAAGTGATAAGAGAGTTTTCTAAGATATTATGAAAACTTAGAGCTTTTAGAGTCTAGAACTACAAAGAATTAGTTTTGAGGAGACAATAAATGTGAAATGTATTGAGGAAAATAAAAGAAAAGTCTCCATAGAGGATAAATAAGAATTATTTGACACAATTTCAGAAAAAAATAATCAATGATGATGCAACACTCCCTAATTTGAGGGGAAAAGGATAAGAAGGCTCTTCCAAGAGAATAGAAATATGTCAAGAGTCATATAAAAGATTAGATTCATGGAGATGCTAAGAAAAGAGTTAAAACAAAATCTAGATTGAAAGGATAGAAAATTTGAATGCATAAATATTATAAATCAATGAAAATTGTCGAGGAAGTTTTAGATGATGAAATGTCGAATTTTATTGTGACAAGTCAGTTCCAAGAAAAGCAAAACTTGAACTTTAGCACCAAGGAAAATAGGAATGTTTATCATAGAAACAAGTGAATATTAAAAATAAGTTAGATGAGGACATAAAAAGCTGTTAGAAATAATGTTGGATTGGTAGAAAAACAATACACTTGGATAGCAGGAATATATTGTAATGAAACCTATGCTCTAGTAACTAGATTAATCTAATCAGAATTTTGTTAATATATGAATATCATAAAAATATCATTTTTTATCAAATAGATGTAAAAATTAAAGAAGAAATATATGTGAGTCAATCCTCTAGTTTTAAAAGTTCAGAACATCCTTATTGTAATCCGAAAATGCCTAAAACCTTGTATGCTCTCTCTCTCTCTCTCTCTCTTCCCCCTCCCCCCTCTTCCTCTCTTTATAGCTCATGTACGTATCATAACTAGCCCTTTTTGTTGACTCAGTCTCTTCTGCCACCTTCCTGAAAAGCTGAGCCAAAACTATTCTGAGCCCATTACCCAATTTTAAGTGCTGGTAGTAAAAGCCAAGGCCACAAGTAGAAGCACGGGCACATCGCTGGCAGCTTTAGGTAGAGTGTATGCTTCTTTCAAAAGGCCCCCCACTTTCTCTAGTGTTGATCTATGGCACTTGAGCAATGGCTAAGGACCATGAGAATCACCTGCACATAGCTCATAATTTCGGAATTTTCACTAACATACTACAATTAAAAAAAAAACGGTCATCACCATGCCCACCGTGCCAAATCCCCCATGCCATCTACATCTTGATCCCATGTGAAAATGGGTTCAGAGTTTGATCTAGTAAACCTTGTGCTCATGAAAATTAAGTTAAACTTGAAAGTGGGATAACCATATTAATAAAGTATAATAACATATGCATAAAACCAGGAAGGAAGAACCCACCCTTTGGTGAGTTTTGAATCCCTTGTCCATCGATGGACATGCTACAACAATAATGAACAGGACAAGAAAACATAGCTTAAATTTGATGGATGGTCAGAAATCACCTTCCTTTTTCATATGCGGTTGACTTCAAACCACCTTCCTTTTCACCTCGTTCTGGACTCAACCATCACTCTACTGACACCTTAAAATCACATAAAAGGGAACTAGGGGGGCATGTAGATCCATCCATGGGAGGAGTCTCAACTCAGATTAACTTCACTCTCTAATCCTTCACCCTCTCTCTCAATGACGATGGTCTTCTCGCAGGTAAACTTCTCATAATGTCTCTTGATGGGTCCTCATTTGCTAAGATGATTTTCTCAAATTAGCAATTATGGTTCTTAAGGCATGATAAAGGTACAAATTTTAGGTAATTATAATGTAGGGAGTATATGCATGCCAGCATTTCAATTGTGAACATGTTGATAATAATTTTTCTTATAAATATACCCCCTTTAATAGTTCTTGGTATTTTTAGAGAAAAACCCCAAATTTTTATTATTTTTTCCGTTTATTATTTTTATATACGGTTCTCCTTTAAGAGTCACTGATATCTCTACTCCCCAAGGTGCATACCCCCTCCTCCCTACATGCGCGGTGAGAGAGGACACGCATTGATTCCATCAACTTTTCCCTAGTTTCCCATAAAAAACCCCTAAATTCTATAAAAAAATATTTTTCCAAAATAATTAAATATTTGGCTCTCGATTTTATACCTAATTTTTTATATTTATTTTTGGACTTGTTGTCCTGATGAGCGCGACCACCAGTGAGTGACGACAAATTACAGACACCTTTTACGAGACTCATCCGATGGACCCGCGGATCCGAGATGCATCCAAAGGGCGCCAGTGAGGCCACGTCGCAGATCTGGCGTGGACACACCAAGACCACAAACGTGGCCCCGTGTGGGGAGAGATCCGGTCAGTCGTGGCGGCCAAGGATAAACTTGCCGCTGTAGTTTCAGACGATAACAGGGCAGACAAGTCGAGGACAAGCGGTGATCAAACGTGCCCTCGCACAAGGCTGTCCGAAATCCCCGCCACCCGTTTCAACTACCCCCCCTGGTCGCACAGTACACATAATACGTCCAGCCCTCCGGGCTGACTCTCCTCTCTCCCTGTTATATCTTGGTCAACAGCTCTCTCTCTCTCTCTCTCTCTCTCTCTCTCTCTCTCTCTCTCAAGAAGAAGAAGAAGAAGAAGAGGAAACATCGGCGGAGGGAGGGCAGTTCAGGGGGTTTTTGGACATGGGTTCCGGGAGTCAGGACACAGTGCGGACGCCGCTGCTGGCGGTGGCCGGCGACGAGAAGGAGGCGGCGGCGCCGCCCCAAAGCTCCGGCGGCGGCGATGGGGTGCACGGGGGAAGCGAGAGGCTGGAGAGAATCCTGACGGACAGGAGCACTCCCCTGCTGCGCCGCTTGGCCTCCGCCACCGGCGTCGAGATGGGCCTCCTGGTCAATCTGGCGGCGCCCGCCGTCATCGTCTACATGCTCAATTACGTCATGTCCATGGCCACCCAGATCTTCTCCGGCCACCTCGGCAACCTCGAGCTCGCCGCCGCCTCCCTTGGCAACACCGGCATCCAGATCTTCGCCTACGGCCTCATGGTATCATCATCGCCATCATCTCTCTCTCTCTCTCTCTCTCTCCGTTGACCATCGTGGGGATGGATTGGACTGGAGCAGCTGGGGATGGGGAGCGCGGTGGAGACGCTCTGCGGGCAGGCCTTCGGGGCGCGGCGGTACGAGATGCTGGGGGTGTACCTGCAGAGGTCAACGATCCTGCTCACGGGGACGGCGGTGCCGCTGGCGGTGATCTACGCCTTCTCGAGGCCGATTCTTTTGGCGCTGGGGCAGTCGCCGGCGATCGCCGCCGCCGCCTCCACCTTCGTCTATGGGCTCATCCCTCAGGTCTTCGCCTACGCCTTCAACTTTCCCATCCAAAAGTTCATGCAGGCGCAGAGCATCGTCGCCCCCAGCGCCTACATATCCGCCGCGACGCTCCCCCTCCACCTGCTGCTCAGCTGGCTGGCCGTGTATAAGCTGGGGATGGGCCTCCTGGGGGCCTCGCTGGTGCTCAGCCTCTCGTGGTGGATCATCGTGGCGGCGCAGTATGCCTACATCATCACCAGCGAGCGGTGCCGCAGGACGTGGAGGGGCCTATCGGCGCAGGCCTTCTCCGGTTTGCCGGGGTTCCTCCGGCTGTCGGCGGCGTCGGCGGTGATGCTGTGCCTGGAGACGTGGTACTTTCAGATCCTCGTCCTCCTCGCCGGGCTGCTCAAGAACCCGGAGCTCGCCTTGGATTCCCTCTCCATCTGGTGAGCATATCTATCTATCTATCCATCTATCTTTCTTCCCCATCGGATCTAATCATCATCACCTTCGATTCTACTTTTTTCACAGAAAAATATTAACATGATATCAAATTTTACGAGAGGTTTTGATTTCAAAAACAGCTGCTTCAAGTTCAAGCTCCGATTTTTTTTTCTTCTAAATCAAAAACCCATTTCCTCGTCGATGACGACGCCGACGATGATGAGGGAAGGACAAAATATGATTTTAGGAGTCCCCTCTCTCTCTCTCTCTCTCTCTCTCTCTCTCTCTCTCTCTCTCTCTCTCTCTATCTCTATCTCTGGGGACCCCCTGAGACTTCGCGAAAATCATGCGCTGCTCGTTTGAGGGATGACCCAAAATAACAAGGATAAGACTGAGGAAGGCAATAAATAAATGTCTGATGAGACCAACGGAGAGACTGGCTCTTCCTTATCCGCGCCTATTTTGATTTTTTTCTTCATTTTTTTTAAAGGAATGAAATGCCTGAAAAAATCTTAAACAATGATGAGAAAACAATGTGTAACATATCTCTCTTCGCAGACTTCTTCCTTCTTCCATTACTTATAGTCGGTTCTTTACAGACTCTTTCTCTGAGTCCGTTTGTTTTATCTCTCATCCTGATTGCTCTTCCGCTCCAATGGCGCAGCATGACCATCTCAGGGTGGGTGTTCATGATATCCGTGGGCTTCAACGCCGCTGCAAGGTCCGCCCTCCTCCCAACTCCTCGGAAGGAAATCTCCTCATCCTCCTTTTCCTAACGCCTTCTCCTTTCTCCTTGTGGCGGCGCGTGGCGGTTGATGCAGCGTGAGAGTGAGCAACGAGTTGGGAGCGGGCAACCCGAAGGCGGCAGCGTTCTCGGTGGTTGTGGTGACGGCGCTGGCTTTCGTCATCTCAGCGGTGGCCGCCGGGGTGGTGCTGGCTTTGCGCGACGTGCTCAGCTACGCATTCACCGGCGGCGCGACGGTGGCGGCGGCCGTCTCCGACCTCTGTCCACTTCTCGCCCTCACCCTCATCCTCAATGGCATTCAGCCCGTGCTCTCCGGTGCGTCTACTCCCTCCTTCCATTACATATATATATAGCAAGAGAGAGAGAGAGAGAGAGAGAGAGAGAGAGAGAGAGAGAGAGAGAGTGGCACATGCTGTCATTAATGCGTTGGTGTCGTCGTCCCAAAAAGGTGTCGCTGTGGGTTGCGGATGGCAAGCCTTCGTGGCTTACGTCAACGTGGGGTGCTACTACTTCGTCGGGATCCCTCTGGGCTCTCTCCTCGGGTTCTACTTCGATTTCGGCGCCAAGGTACGCCCTAAGACTCTTTGCTCGAAAGAAGCATGGAGTCTTTCAAGAGAGAGAGAGAGAGAGAGAGAGAGAGAGAGAGAAGAGGCCTCCAAAAATAGTAACTCTCTTCCTATGTGGGTTCTTGGTCTTCTTTCAGGGCATCTGGTCGGGCATGATCGGAGGGACCGTGATGCAGACCCTCATCCTCATATGGATCACATTCAGGACCGACTGGGATAAGGAGGTAAGTGGGGCCCCACCTTCCTTCTGGTGGTCAATCGCCCAACAACTCATAAGCAGCGTTGACTTTAAGGACCTCCTTCGTTAGGTGCAAGAAGCCGCAAAGCGATTGGAGAAGTGGGAGGACAAGAAGAAAGCCCTCCTCAGCTGATGCAAAGCGGAAAGGGACCGATCATCTCGTAGCCTCTTTATGGGGGTCGTCATCGTCGATCAACTTTTCCTTCTTCGTTTTGTCTTCTTCGGTTCACGAATCAACGGTCACGTCTCCACCCCTCGAAAAGTCAACCATGGGCATCTATCCATAAGGAAGGTTGCCGCCATTCTTTTTCCTTCACAACAGAACCGCACGCACAACTTAATTACGAGAGAGAGAGAGAGAGAGAGAGAGAGAGAGAGGTGGGGGGATGTGGCGCTCCAAGCCTCCTAGGTCAACCCAGCACATCCATATTAGACGCCAAACAAAAGGGATGCAATTAAGAAGAGGAGAGAGAGAGAGAGAAGAAGCGCGCACTGCCGCCCAACATTGATTAAAATAGTCCACGAGTCAACAACCACCACTTAATTAATTAAGACCAGGCTCAAAGACAACCCCACTACAAAGAGACAAAATGAAAGCAAGAGAACGGCGCATCGTCTCGCAGCCAACGGGCATGAGAGAGGGAGAGAATGAGAGAGAGAGAGAGAGGGCGACCCACGAGCATCATATCGAAGAGAACGCGCCATGAGCCAAGGACGTTACTGCGCCAAGATGGGACACACAGGAAGAAGCGCAGTGAGAAGATACCGGATGAAGAAAAGAAAATAAATAAATAAAATAAGCCTTGCAGGAAAACATAATTTAAGAAAATAACAAGGTTCATGATACAACGAATTAAAATTAATCTAAGCGAAATACGAAGAATTGATGAAATAATCCGCGCATAGTAACCGGCGTCACATCGCCAGAAGCTGGCAACAGTGAAAACAAAAAGGGCATAAATAAATAAATAAAAGTGGGCAGAGGTCAATTTGCTCCAAAAAAGGTCGTCATTTTAAGGTCACGGACGCATCCATAATAAGAGAGATGATACATCATAATACGTCAGCGGAGAGAAGAGAACTGACCATCGGTTGCTGCGGCTGCTGCGCATATTGCTGCTGCTGTGGTGGGTACTGCTGCTGCTGCTGCTGCGGCTGCTGCTGCTGCTGTGGGTAGTTCCCATAGGCAGGATAGGCTCCATAGGCATACATATTGGGATCCTGAGGCGGCGGCGCATATCCATATGCGGCGGCCGCCGCCGCCGCGGCGTCATAGCCGCCTTGCCCGTATCCATAGTAGCCGCCGTTCCACTGGCTCTGATCCTGCTGTGGCTGAAACCCAAAACTGATGTGTAAGTGGGGAACCCGGGCCCGATTAAGAGGTGGATGTCCATCAAAGGAGATGGTGGATGGATGGGGCCCACAAACCTGCTTGTTTGAAGGGCTGCGACCCCATGAGAGCCTGATGCTCTGCCCGCCCAACTGAGCTCCATTCAGCATCAACAAGGCTTCCTCTGCACAGGCTCTGAGGACCCCACCCAACCAACGTGTGTGTAAGGGGGAGTTTCAGTTCACGAGGCCAACTTATCAAATAACGCAGAAATGGGTAAGATATGTGGCTGAGAGGACAGACCTGTTGGCAAATTGAACAAATCCGCACCGTTTTCCTATGGGTATCTTCACGTGGACGAGCTCACCGTATTGGCCAAAGACCTGCCTCAGGATGTCATCGGTGACACTAGAGTCCAATCCACCGACGAATATCTGCATTTAAAACAATCAATAATGGAGTGTATCTGTCATCAATTATCACGCAACATACGAAATCACATGTAAAATTCTGCAATTCAGCCATCATCTAATGCCAAAAGTATGAAATACTTGGTATACAACGCTCTCAATCACTTGCCAAAAAATTAAATTATTCAACAGAAGTTGGTCGTAAATCACAAGCTTACGTGATGATGTGTGCTGATATATGATTTTTTCGGCTAACTACCATACCGAGAAATATATATATATATATATATATATTATTTATTTCTATAATTTTTTTAGTCATATGTGTGCTGTGATTCTCAAATATATTGAATGCAAATAAGTAAAACCAGATATTTGCTGACATTTAGTTGCTGAACCATTCTCTCCTCATTCATGAGCATATTACTGAGAATTTGATAAAAAAAAATATAAAATAAAACATGCCTCAACCTGTTCTCAACTATATGCTCAACATAAACAAGAGCAAATATTTCCAATCCATGAAAAATATCACAACTAACTCACCGTTGTGTTATTTGGATCACTCTCAGATTGGGTAGTTTGTGTGACCGGGTAGGAACCTGCAAACAGCAAAGTGGTGAGACTACCGTCAGGAAAACACAGTGCAAATGTTGTCCTTTCGAACAGCATAAAATGACTATGTTCTTTGAAGAAGATAATAATAAATACAATAGAGTCCAAGCAAAGATGGAAACATCCCCATGTCTAGGTAACTGTAGGTCAATAAAATCGATATTTCACATGTGTGCAAGACGGCACCATCTTAGATAAATACATGACATAAACTACCAACAATTTAATGGATGTGATCGAGTAGCTTCTCGACTATATTCTACAGTATATTTTAAAGCAAGCACCATGAAAAAAAATGTCATCAGCCAGAAGCATTCTAATAGAGGTAGTAATGTAATAAAAATCATTGTGACGTAATAGTCTCAAGTGTCAATTCCACACAGCAGAAATCAAGGTAGACAGTTAGTTTGGGCACTATCATATAATTAGGGCATGCTAATGATATGACCTTCACCTATGTTCTCCCAATAACTCGACAAAGCAAGCCAAGTCAAAGAAAGGTCCCCTCTCCCCCCACCAGAAGAAAAAAGACCTCAATGAAGGGAAATATGTTTTGTCCTGTCATTCTCCAAAGTTCTACCCATCGTCTCTTTCAGCTCCGCCAATAATCATTTTATGAAAACTCCTCCAAACTCCACTCGGACCAGGTTCCAACAATGTCCTATAGTGTGAATTGGGACTTGCAGACATCACATGCTAAAAAAAAAAAAGAAATACAAATTAAGAAGTTCAACATGTTTATAAAAAAAAAATTGAGAAACAACAGAGAATCAGATAGGGGATTATTCTTGAATATGACCCATCTTCATTAAGAACAGCATGACTTCTCACAAGAAAAGAGGAGGCAGACTTTACAATACCAACAAAAGAGAGATATCATACAACTCTACAGTGATAATTATAAACACTAATTTTTTTGGCTAACACACATTAAATGTGGCAGCCAAGGAACCGTAACCTTTTTCAGCCTATAAGGTTATAATATCGAATTTCTGATAACATCCTCCAGTCTTAAATTTTGAAAAGTCATCTAACATGTTTGCCTTAACCATAAATCACAATCTAAACTATAATTTGGATTATTATAAAATTCTGATAACGAGTTAATCTTCAAAATAAACCAAGAACCATAGATATTCAGGTTGATGACACAAAATAGGACAACAGAGACACATTAAACCCACGTCAATTTGTTGAAAATTCTGAAAGGATCGAACTTATAAATGAACAAGCACAGAAATGCCAAATCTTTCAATGCAAGGAACCTGCAGCAGAATGAGGAAGAAACACATTGAGAGGAAGGAGATCCAAAGCACTGTTAATTCACCACGCAAGTTATTTTCAATTTTGATCCCACGTAACCTGAAACAATATCCATATTCTCACGAGCTAAATTCTCAAAAAGACGTACTTCCTGCATCTTTAGTGGAAAAAACCATTGTACAAACAAGTCAACGTAGATGGTAAAAATAAAACGGTGCTACCACAAACCTACCAGGTAAACCCTAAAACAACATCCTAAGAGTATACAAATAATTAATAGATCCTAACTCTTTGTACTCAGATTGAGGACCGATGTTTGTCAAAGTCAACTCACCTAGAGCAGGAATACACTCAGTTGCAGTCAACCCCTCTGTAAAAATATCAGACACGTGATCTTCTGAGCATATGCATTAGGCGGTTTCCAAGATTCTATTTTTTCTCTGTTAAAGTGGCGATCAATATCATGAATAAGTTCTGAAAGCACAAATTAAAAAAATGTAATCCGCGAGATATATTGTGTGCTTCCTTTTTTGCATGAGATCTACTAAGAGAATGCTCTTTACAGCAGACATTTGCCCTTCTATGGTATAAGGAGAGGGGCGTCTAGCAGGCAATTGTAAGGGATTCAGCAAATTGTTGGCTACGCGAAAATAAATTTTCAAATTGGTCCAAAATGAGTCTGACCTTGGATTATGATACTGGCATTTGCAAAACGCAAAATGCTAAAACTAATGGAAACTTCCATTTCAATTATTATTTGAACAATTCAAGCTGGTTAATACCTGTATAAAATTCACTTTTCAATGTTCAACAACTACCATGGTTAAACTCCATCCAAACTGAGTTTTTCAGACAAACTGAGAAATTGTGAGACAGGAATTGATCGAAACTTTGACATAGAAAGGTAGATGAAAGGATAAAAGATAACCCTGGGAAAGGAGTGACATATTAAATAGACATTATCCCAACAACTACTGAAAAATGTGTCACATTCATGAAAAGGAATGGAACTAGACAGAGTTTGTTTAAAGAATGATTGGAATAACAAGACAGATCAAGACAGACCGACAACAAGATTGAAAAAGATAACTAAAGAATCAACTAGGACTCTCCAAGAGGACCTCAGTCTCATAGTAACTTTCCTCAGATTGAAGTGAACAAGATAATTAGACGAAAGATTCGCCTGAAGATACTTATACCAGCTATCGAACAAAAATAAAAAGCTGACTGAAGCATAAATCACCTCTCCTCAATATACTGCATTCCCAAAAAATGAAATGGAAAAAGGAAAGAACTTGAGGGAGAACGTTGTCAAAGGAAAGTTGAGAATACAGCCAACTCTTTAAATGTAAGGAATGTAAATTAGCATTTTGAAAATTAGACATCTTTTTGAACAGAAGGATGTACAAAATGAAGTCTCCTATGTAGCATAAAAAATGCCACAAAATGAAATTAAGGGCAAACTGTTACAAAAAGATAACACTGACCGAAGGAGGCACGTACTAAAGGAGATATGCACCTCAGCTGAAGTCATTTCCAGGCTCCTAAATGGAAAGAGCCTCTTGGCATCCTGCTTTGGAACAACATGAGTTTTATAAGTTCTCGAAATCTTTTTTAAATTAAATTTGCCCAATTTCATAAAGGAAAGTACTTGGAAGGAAAAGCGCTTGAGGATGGATGATCAACAAACTGCTGCTTTTCAAGTGAATAACTGGAAGAAATAACTACATATCAAACAGCCTCTAGAATTTGCATCTGCACTAACATATGAAACATTCACAACATCAAGTGAAGCAAAACTGGGGAAAAACAACAGTCATACTTTCCAGTGCACAGAAAATGAGACCAAGAAGTCCAAGACATATTCAACTTGTTCAGCCATTTACAGCAAAGAAACAGTGATAAAATTCATAAATAGCAAGGATTATATAATTTTCATACCTGCACCACCGGTTTTTTTGGTGGTTGCTGGGCCAACCCTCATTGGTCTTGTTGACAAAAAGACACCATTCATTTCTGTCAATGCACGATTCTGCTCACTTGCATCTCCAAATCTAACAAATCCATAGCCTTTTGACCGCCCAGTGGTTCTGTCAGTGACAACTTTAGCCCCTTTAACAGAGGGATAACGGCTCCTGAATGTCTCTTGTAGCATATAGTCTGTAACATCAGCTGCAAGATCTCCAACAAATATTGGATGATCATTATCATCAGACCGCCTCTCACCGGCACCATAGGCCGCCCAGTTAAGTCTGAACGTCTGCTCTGCATTAGGCATCAGTTGCCCATTGAACGTTTGCAGAACTCTTTCTGCAGCTGCACGACTCGTAAACTCAATAAAACCATAACCTTCTGATTGACCAGTCTGTTTGTTTCTAATAACCTTCACAGAAATTACCTGGAGTGCATGATGAAAAATAAGTTCAGCCATGAAGATTTATTTTTGAATGAAAAAATGTCACCAAATAACAACTTCAGAGAATAAGTCACTATGCTCAGGGGCCAAACCAATTGGGGAAAAAAATTCAGAAAACCATTCTGAGGTGATATCAACAAGGAAAGTAACAACTTGTACAGGCATGTACATAAGCCCTAGAAAAAAAATGATAATAAGATATCTGTGGGAAGAGTTGTAACCAAAAACGAACTTGATTTCAAATTAATTAAGCTTGCGCTAAGAAATAGCCAAAACCAATCATTTTCACATTCCAATAGAGACCAGAGCAAACTAAAAAATAATATAGAAAGTAAGAACCAATGATTATCAATTCTTCCAAAAAATATATTTTACGAGAATATACTAGGCCTGTAAGAATAAAAATGTGGGTGCGAACAGCATAAAACCAGGTGATGGGAGATAGATACAGAAAAGATATAGGTGATTACCAAAAATTGTCCAAAACCCAAGGAAAAGGTGACCTCTCAATAGAAAACAGCCCAAAAAATGGAGGAAAATAGAGAGGGGCAGAGGATTCTTTATGTTCCAGGGTACTACTCAGTAGTTCTAAAGGATAAGAATAAATATAAAGCATCGATGATGATTATGAGGCATTGGAGATCATAATACACACACTGTATGACAAGTAAGAGACTAATAAGAGGCAACAATTAAAAAGATTCAGCATTCACTTTCCAGATTAAGTTGAAACTTTGCACAGAGGCTACATCTAAATTATCTAGAATCCTAGAATTGCAGACAATGTGCAAGTGTCCACACTTGCTAACCTGTAAGTGAACTCTCCAGAGTGAGGCACTGTATTCAATGTCATTATACGAACCTAAACAACGGGTAATGTTTGGTACTCTCTTCGACCGAACAACAAAACTGGAACGCATGGAAAGTCCCAAACAAACAAAAGACGTATTACGCCCCACACATCAACAACATTGATACATATAGCTTTATGCATAAAACGCACACAACGGCCCGCCCTCACAATTATCTAACAAACTGTAATCGTGAAGAGACGTAGATAGCTAAAAGTTCACCGAAATGTTGATAAAACCTATCATTTACGCTGAACAAGTAACTTTGAAAAATATATATATATATATATATCTACATAAGATGATTAGTTAGAATGAGGAAAAAAACGGAGTGAGTTGCCCCGTACCTCGCCGGTGCTGGCAAAGCAGCTGTGAAGGTACGTCTCTTCCATCCAATACGGTAGATCACCGATCCACAGGCTGCGTATCTCCTCAGTCGACATCGGCTGAGGCGCCACAGCAGAGGTCGGAGCCGGCGCGACCTGGTGGTATTGAACCGGCTGCTGCACGGGCTGCGGCTGGGGCGGGCCCATCTGGACCGGCTGCATAGCCTGCGGCTGAGGAGGCATCGGCTGCGGGGGCGGGACCTGAGACGGCTGCTGATTCCACATGGGTGGAGGCATCTGGGGTGGAGGCTGGTGGTACTGCGGGGGCATCATGTGGGCCCACTGCTGCTGGGGCTGCTGCTGCTGCACCGGCGGCGGGTGCTGCTGATCCATCGGAGGAGGCACCATAGGAGGCGGAACCATCCCGGCAGCGGGCTGCATCATCTTCGACGGGGGAGTATAAGCACACAAAAAGACCTAAAACTAGCCCCAACGATGACAAGAGAAAGACGAATAATCGTAACACCAGACGAGGGGATCTTCCAAGAATCCTCGTCACCGATTACAAACCCTGATCGGTCAGGTCGTCCCGGGAGACGGAGGGGGTTGGGTTCGCCCAAAACCCTAACCCTACGAAAAGGGGCAACCAGAAACAGGAAGGGGATTGATGCGTAAAGGCAACAGTACTATTTAAATGCGGGAACCAGAGCCCTGGAGAGAGAACGAGATAGAGAGAGAGAGAGAGAGAGACGATTTTCTGTTAAATTATATTTATTTATCATATCTGGAAAATCGCGAGGCGAGGACAGATGGACGGACCCACCGGCGAATGAAATATCTCTGTATGTGTGAAATGACCACAGTACCCCTATACTTTCCTAGTGCAAACGAGTCTTCGCCAACAGGACCTGAGCTTCCCTTGGAAATCGGACGGACCAGATCAGATCATATGCTTGGATTCCGGTCCTAATCTAGGAGAAAACCGAGAATAAGTTTCCACTTAAATATTTTTTAAAACTAAATATTTCTTTAATTTATAAACCGGAATATTCGACGCATATTCTTCTCTTCTTATAAAAAAAAAATTAATTAGCACCTAATTTTGGCAGATGAAAAGCTCGCTGGTATGATAAAAAATTCAATGATTTTTAAGTAATCATCGATACGAGAAAGATGAAGATAGAAGATAAAAATTCGATTAAAATATTAAATAATTATTTATAAATTTAGATCCCTCTCAATGGGTGAGAATGCTGGAGATGATGATTAAAAAATCGTTAGTGGTTAATTTTATCAGACTTTTTTATCATTTAAACCTCTGAAATTGGATGAAAATAAAGGAAGAATGATAAAGTTTCAACTAGAAAATTAATTTTTAAAACTCATTTTATTACATAGATATGTAAATATGTTCCTTAAAACCCCTCTAACAACGGTGAAAAAAAGGGAGGAGGGCAGCAGCCAGACTCTGCCATGAATTTTGGACAAAAATAGAATATTCCGCATTGACCCATCTCTTCCTGGGAAATCATTAGTGGTTAATTATCTAGGAAATAAACGTGAGGGTTTAATCATCATTCGACAGGTTTGCAGGGAGCTAACACTAAAAAACCGTGAAAAAAGTATGCAGACAGAGTTCCTTCGTTCCACTCCACCATCCATAGAGAACTCTTTAAGAGGAAATACATCGAATCAAAGAGACAGAATCTGTGAATCTCTCGACAGCTTGGCCCTGGGAAGAGGAGATGAAGCTCTTGGGACAGTGGTATTATGTACATGAAGCTTCCCAGCTGCTGGGTAATAAATAGCCTGTGGAATCCGATCCGCCTTCGATTCCAGAATCAATGGACGTGAAAAGGTAGCCCTGCATTTGACCTGAGAGGTTTTCCAGGGACTTGGGGGAGGAGAACTCGCTGGTCAGACAGCTTGGTGCCCGGTCGGAGGTCCAAGGGTTGACTTTCTAGGACTTCTGCAGGAGGTTTTCCAGGTACAGATTCAGGATGTATCTGCCTGTGGATTGAACGTCGAGCCTCTTCTCGCTCGGTTTGTACCTGCCGTGGCGGAGCTGGTAGCGGTGGGTGACCGCCGAGATGGTGTATGCTTGGCCTTCTATGGTGACGCTCTCACCACATTGCATGTTCTGCCGATATAGGAGAGAAGAAAAGTCAACGAGAGAGGACACTGTGAGAGACACACAGGGGATCGTTTTTCCCGTTATAATGCGCTCTATGTATTAAACAAGGAAAGAAATTTGACTTCAAGAATCATATTATGAAGCTAAACATTATCCATCTTTAACCCATTATTCATAGAAATGCAGAAATCACATATATAACCCATTATCCATCGTTAAGAAGCTAAACAAAAAAAAGCCGTTTATATTGAAGCTAGACAAAAGAAGCTAGACTGCAGCTGATCATACACAGTTGATCAGCTTTCACCGCTCCTCGAGATTTGGAATGGGTTATTAGCATTATAGAATTATGAGAAATTGTCGACTGATTAACTATGATTACGATGCTGTTCTAGATATCAAACGAGAACAATGACATGAGAATAGGCGTTCAGAAGATTGAATTAGAACCCTAAGCATAGTAATTATGGTTTGCTAAAAAATTCATGAAGATGGTACGAAAATCAACCTGATTTTCGTTGGCATATTGAAGAGTAATCTACCAGTCTTCATGGTATGAGACCCTCTTCTTTATTATTGGAACTGGAATTTGTGTCATACATTTGGGAATAATACAGGACAAAGCTGTAAACTGTGGAAAGAATTAAAACAGAAGCCTTCACCAAAAGAATGTAACAAGCATGATTATTTGGCATATGTAGAAAGCAAATTTACCTGCGTTATAATCGAATAAAAATGTCAACTACCTACCCCGAGGCCAATTGCTCCCACTGGTGGCCACACTGGTCGTAAGCATTAAAATGTCACGCCTAGAGACCAAGGGCAAGCCTAATTCCTAAGGATAAGGTAGTGCGAAAACTAGCCTATTTATGAAAGAAATCGAAAAAAAAGAAATCTATGAATAATCATGCGGGGAGAGCATAGACTTTATTTTTCGGGAAATGATGTGAGAGAGCTTACAGTCTAGGATCAGCACGTGAGGGTGTATTTAAATCACAATCGATAGAAATTAAATAAACAGAAAGTTTAAAAAATCTACCGGATCTAGGTATTCAAAGCATTCTCTGTAAAAAAAAATTATTTCCTATGAAGATTCAGCAGGCCCTGAAAGAACTCTCTCACTGCCCAAGTCCAGCTCGTGTGTAGGGTCCAGATATCTAATAATACATTTTATAACGCTCGTAAATTTATGGAACGAAATGTTTGGAAAAAATTCACGTACTATGCCCTCAAACAATGAATTAACACACAAGTATAGCGTTTAACGCTATGGATAGGAAGACCAAGAATATTATTTTGGAATTCAAATTTCCGAAACTTCCAAAGTCGCCTAGTTTTTTCAAAGTAAATAAAAAATAAATGAATAAAGTATATGAAATTAATACTTCTAGACACAGAATCACATTCGTCGAAAACCACAGCTGAGATTCCAAAGGAACGAAATGAAAACGGAAGACAGCCCGAAACAGAGACATACTAGTCTCGAGGAAGATCGTCACGACATTGAAGGGGGAAACCGAATCCCGAACAAAACGTCATCGCTTCGGCGTGCCTCACCGAGGGAAAGCAGCGAACGCCGAGGTCCGTGGGCGGGGGCGTGATCTCGACGACCTTGTAGGGGTGACGCTCGTGCTGATGCTGCTCCCTGTCCCTCTTCCTACACGAGATCTGGAGATGGATCCGCCACTTCCTCCTCCGACTCTCCACCCTCCTCTCTCCGAACGCCGCCAAGCTGCCGGGAGAAGCCGCCGCCGTCGCCAGTGCCATCTACGATCTCCTCTCCCGCTCCCCACTCCCCGCACTCCCCACGCCGGCTCTTGCGAGATCGCGTACAGGTTCGATGAACAGAGATAGCCTTCATAGTTACACATATTTACGAATACATTCTTTAAATGATGGCCGTCCAATTGGTGAACCATCAATATCTGCCACCCACGACCGATGATGGAGTGAGAAATAATTGGGGGTAAATACGGTATTTCCTCATGGTCATGCATGTGTGGTGACGATGGTGGCTTCATCTGGGCCGTCGGAAGCCGACGGGTCGATGATTGGGCAGGATGCATCCTCGCCATAGATATTTTTGCCCGACTTTTCCGCGGTAGCTTACAACTTTATAACTCTAATTGATAATTAATTGTATAAATACCCCCAAATCTCACACAGGTATTGCCAGGTTTAATTATGAAATATCACCAAGCAGTTAACTCGGATCAACTCGGCACATTAAATAAATCGTCATCTACATTAAAAAAAATATTTAATAAATAAAATATTTTGTTATTAATTAGCCACATTTTTGCATGTTAATCCACATACCTAAGGTAAAAAAAATACATGTTTTGACTTACATCCACCTAGCCTAAGTATTAACTTGTAATCAAGGTTGAAGCTTATTTTTTCGATTTAGCTGATTATTCCTCCTATAAAAAACTTAGATTTAAAATTTTTCATGACAAATTTAGGTTTTACATAAACTAGAAAATTTTTGTCTTTACTTAATTTTTATAAGGCCTTATTATTATTTGAATAAATGTATTATAATTATTTTAAGAAATAGTACAACAAGTGCTTATATATCCTTCCCTCATCAACCATGCAAATTCATGAACATTTATTTTGAATTCACCAATTTTTAATTTTAATTATTATTTCAAATTCAACTTATAAATATTTGAAATTTGATAATTTGGTTTACAAGAATCATAATATACAACTTTCAATCGAAATCAATCAATCATATTTCAAATGATTTTGTTTCTCAAAGTTTATCTAACACGTGAATATGTTGGTATTAAATCAAAAAAGGATTGGTAAAACACTAAAAAAGGGGAAGGATTAGGTTTCTATGAATTTTTATCAATTTAAATTTTATGTCTATTAGTAGATGTGTTGACACAAGTTTCTCATACTCTCTCCTCAATATAAGTTCTTTCAAGGTTTTCTGTCTATTGATGTAAGTTATCTCACAATTCTCTCTTCCCCACTAAAGACGTCAAGCTTCTTCATACTAGTTTGCCCCTCAATTAGTTACTTCCAATATTAGAATATTCTTTCTATGAAAAAAATACTATTTTTCTCATAAATACATATTAATTTTCACATAATCAACAATTCAATTACACATGTTCTATCTCCTTAGAGACCTCACACTTCAAGGGCACAACTAGGCTACCAACATATTGTGCTTTAGCCCAAACACCTCCTCTCACCATGCTAATATCACACATGCTTTAGCATAATGGAGATTGCTAGTTTTTGATATTGATATTTTTTTTAATAAATAAGATTGAATGAAGATTTGATATAACATTTTATATCTCATTGAAGGTCATGGTGGCTGAACCTTGTTAGAGAAATAGATAATCATTGGAGTTATATCTTTCTCTTCACATTTTTTTTCCTTTTTAGCTTCAACCTTATCCAATCATTTATTGTCTTAAAAAAAGATCACACAATTTCAAAAATACTCTCATTGTCTAGAATGCACACCAATGACCTTTGCATTTTTTGTGCTTCAAAGCTCTCTATATTCTCATTTATTTTATTTGAAATTTACACTTAAGATTTATTTTTTGTAAACATAATTTTTGTTGTTGAGGTTGAGTTTAAATAAACTTGTTTAATGTGTGATTATCTCTATGTAATATGTCAATGTGTCACTATCTAGAATGCATGACAATGACATCTATCTTTTTGGTGCTTTGAAACTATCTATTCTCTCATCTATGTAATTTTAACTTTGAATTGAATATTTTATTTATCAATTAACATTTTTTATGTTGAGGTCTAGTCTAGATTAGCTCATTCAATCCATTGTTGTCTCCACATGATTTGTCAATGTGTCATTGTCTAGAATCTAGGTTCCAGTCTTGCAAGTAACTTTGATATTTTGTGTTTTTTTAAATATTTCTTCATTGTAACTTTAAACACTTTATCATTCATATTTCATATTCGAGTCTTACAAGTGAGTTTGGTACTTCATAATTTTTCAAATATTTATTTACTAAAGCTCATGGTGTGTCATTGTCCAGATTTTAGATTTGAAACTTGCACTCAACTGAATATGTCATGAAATTTTTAGATATTTCATCACATGTATTAACACTACATTTTATGTACTTACGCTTGGAATCTAGGATCATGTATTAGTTCCAACATATAAATATCTCAAAGATTAACTCTTTTGATTTGTTTTATTAGCCACAAGAGTATTAATATTATACATGTTAAATGATTCTTATAAATATTACATCTTTAACAGATGCTTTCATTAAATTCGTTGAATATTCAGTAATTACTTAATAAATAAATTTTCATATTGTAGCATCAAAATGATATATATGTTTTTTACTTCACTATTCTTGTGTATATTATTTCATAGATTCTTATTTCTATGTAATTATGATTTATATTTTTTACATGCACAATTTTGTTATCTTTTCTAACATTTACTATGTTCAGATATTCAGATATTATGATTTTGATTTATTCCGATATTCAAATACAATGCTCTACTCATCTAGTTATCTAATAAACTAATAATTCCCCTAATTTTGTTTTTCTTATTTAGGGTCTTGTTCTTTCTTTTCTAAACTGAAGTACTTGTTGAAATCAGAAAAAAAAAATGTAAAAATGTCCATTACAATGAATAATGATGTATACTACTTTAAATGTTAGTTGAGTTACATCATATTTTACTTTATTGTTACTGTGGACTTGGGGAAATAATATTGCCCTATTGCCTTTCAACTAAATTAACATAGGCTTATAACGGGCATATGTAATTGGGGATCAATCATTTATGATGGCTAGTGATTGCATCTAAAACATATGGTTCATAATGTACATTATGAGCCATATTTTGACTAAGAATGTCAAGATTTTGAAAAATAGCTCAAGAAAAGAGTAATGTTAAGAAGATACTAGTACTATATCTAGATGCTCAATTGAATGTTACATTTTTGGAGAAAACTCATTTATAGTTAAAGGGAAAAAATGTCATGCAATTTGGATCTATTAATTTTGATCATATGTGACATTACCATATTGGTGATGAGACACACAATGTTCAATATATAAAATTTGTCAGTAAAGAAATGGAAATCTAGTTTTTGCTATCCATTTTTCTTGGTCATATCTTTGTTATTATGTTACTAGTCTTGTGGCAAATATTTATTTACCTTTCAATCCCTCAAATTCTATCATTAATGTTCCTTATTTATGGCCATGCGTGTTCTATCTCCACTCCATTTGCTAAAAGTCATATGGCCTAAACTTTGAACAATTTTTCAATCAGCCTTTCCAACTACCTTACTATAATCTCAAAATTCTGAAGTTCCTAACATTATCTAATCATCAGACCCATAGTAAATATTAGTTAAGTAGTCCACATGAATCCAACATATCTGCTTCTTGGGGAATAGACTATATTATCTTATCTCTTTCTTATAAGGGATTTATTCTCTATCATGTTTGGATGTAGACAATTGGGCACATAGGCATTGGATAGTAGCCTCCTAGACTTGGTCATCAATACAATCCTATTCAGATGGGACCCACTTATCTATTTTCCAGTACCTAGATGGTAATAGATGAACTACTTTTGTAAAACATTTTGGACATTCGGGTCCATTTTAATTGTTATTCTTCTTCTCTTCTCCTCCTCTCTCTCTCTCTCTCTCTCTCTCTCTCTCTCTCTTGCTCTCTCTTATTTTAACATACTTCAACTTGACTAAAGATTGCATTTACCATTTTAGGTTACAGTTAGGTGGCGAAGTGAGGTCATATATGTGCATTCTATATCCATACATGAATTCACACATTATTCAAATATCAATAATAAGGATGTTAGCAAATACCACATTGCTAAATCAGTGAGTCCCCTTGGGGACGCCCATCTCCTCCTCATCATCATAATTATTTTATTATCTCATATGAATAAAAAAACAAAGCCTAATGGTGGGAATATAAGCCCACAGAATAACAGAGAGATAAATTTCATAATCACTGAAAACACATTGAAAAATGACTCTTTATTTATTCCCTTGAATGCAGCCAGGAATTTCATAGGTATGTCATTTTGTGAACTCTTGTATTTCAACTATTGTGCTTTCTTCTATGAATCATCTAAAATAGGTACATAGCAATAAGAGTTTTAATAATAATAAAAATGATGATAATAATAATAATGGGAGGGTGAGTGGTAAAATAGCGGTTAATAGCCATAGTATTGATATTTGAATAATATGTGGGGAAATGCTTCTTCCTAGGAAATTAGGTTTTTAAGCTGATTCATTAGTTTAGTTATAATTTAGGATTGAGTTGTACAATTAGATAACTAGGCCTCAACATTGGAAAATGAATCAAAAACTATAATGCTCTAAGCCAATTCCATTCTTGGAACGTGCTTCTGAGGATCATTTGGGCTCTTGATATTTGCTGTCTGAAGAGAGAAAATAAAACTTTTGGGTAATTCCCAATTCCTAAGTTTATTACTGATATTAGGATACGCTTCATTTACTGCAATGAATGTTAATTAGGGTTCTTATATATAGACAGGTACTGTTATTAGCACTCCCACTGATTATGACTCTTTAAATGTTTTTATAATATAAGATAGCTTGCTTTTAAAAATCCAGATTTTCCATTTAAAGAGGCAGCTCTGTTACCTTTTTTTTAATTTATTTTTTAATTTAAACCCCAAGATAGAACTGCAAATGTGATTCGATTAATCTGCCAGAAATAGTGAAGCTCTTCTTCTTTAGAGGGAAGATAAACATTCTACGACATTGTGCACTCTCCAACAGACAATTGACTGATTTTTGAGCTGCATTTTCTTCCCCACCAAAAGGAAAAAAAACATATATTTTCCATATAAATTCCCCCTCTTTCTCAAGCTTTTGATGCTTTCGGAATTTTACAAAAAAAAAAAGCACGTAATTGTTTATCTCCTATCAGTTACTCTTCCTATAATCGATGGACTTTGGAAGCTTGATAATCTTCCTTTGACTCCCCGGCTTGGAAGGCCCGCCTACTAGGACAGCTGTTTGTACGTGTTGATATATGTGGATTATATAGCTTTGGGGTGCCAATGGGCTTCAGGCCAGGCCCCACTCAGAGACCTAGCGAGAGAGATAGGGAGAGAGAGAGAGATGAGGCCATCTTGCCTCGTTAAGGGCACCCCGCTCATCTATTCCTCTTAGAAATAAAAAATAATCTCTCTCTCTCTCTCTCGCTAATGGGAGCAGGTGACGATTCAGACGAAGAAGGCAAGCAGGTATGGAAACGAAGGGGGCAGCAACTGGAGGTCACTAGATACGAGGTCCGGCCCGTCTTTCTTACGGGTCGTTATTCCCGCACACAACACTCGCCTCTCTTAAGTCCAGGTCCACCCACCCCACCTCTCTCTCTCTCTCTCTCTCTCTCTTAGACACACACACACACGCACACACACAGAGAAACAGAGGGGATTACAACACACGGCACTTCCAGGGCCCGGTTGGGATCCTCGGACTCCTCGTTTTGACTGGAGCCTGGGGAGGGGGGGCCCACCATGTCTGAGATCTGGGGACTGACTTCACCTCTCGCTACAGAAGACAATAATAAGCTTGCGCTTCCTTCCTGGGGACAGGGACCAGGAGCTTCTTTCACCCGGCCCGGGGGGTCTCCACGGGGTGTGCGGCCTCACATGTCCCCTTGTTCGCAGAGATCCAGTAGCGCCAAGGTCTGCAAAATCAACGCTACGAGCTTGAGAGAGAGAGAGAGAGAGAGGGTAGCGATTGTATGAGAGAGGGAGTCGAGATCATCCCAACAGAGGCAGCCAGGTTGAAGCATAGGTTGTATGGGAGAGAGATAAATGCATAGGTACAGGAGAATGGATTTCACAACCCATGACACAATCGTAGAAGGAACAAAAAAAAAAAAAAAAAAGAAAAAAAAAAGGGAAAGGAACTCAGGCTGACCTCAGGTATGGAGAGCTCAAGGCGGAATTTAGGGCCGTCGTAGTGGTGGAGAACCGGCCTGAAGGCATCTTCTTCGAGTGCTTTGCACAGCTTCCTCACCCGGATCCTGACCTGTTGCAGACCCCCATCATCCATCAGCTTAACCTACCCGTTTCTAAAAAACAAAAGCCCTCCTCCTTCAGACAGAAGAGATCCCCCTCCCCCCTCTCTCTCTCTCTCTTCCTTTCCCCTTCAAGATTTACCTGGGCAGGGAATCTGGACTCGCCTTTACATTTCTTATCTTCCCAGGCCGTGGGGTCGATGTTGGTGCCCCCAAAGCTGGCAGCCTGAAAG
The DNA here is from genome assembly GCA_902729315.2 of Spirodela intermedia. Lineage (NCBI taxonomy): Eukaryota > Viridiplantae > Streptophyta > Magnoliopsida > Alismatales > Araceae > Spirodela > Spirodela intermedia. The sequence continues at coordinate 4,507,994 of LR746278.1, forward strand.
TGAGAGAATTAAAATAAATAATAATATATATATATATGCTTCAAGAGAAGAGTCATTCTAGGGACGTTGATTAGTTAATATCTCTCGCACACTGGGGCTCTCAGCCCGGAGTCCATTTTCTCTCACTGTTGTGAATTAAAGCAAAGAGAGAGATTATACATCATGGCAGCGAAAAAACTCCAAATAAGAAGGTTGTCCATTTTCTCACACAGGAGAATGGGCAACCCTGATCACAGATCCTCATATTTCCACCTTCCAGCTACAGGGGAGGGGGGCTGGGGAAAGTAGGCTCATTTCAGGGAACTTGAGATCCCGCGGCCAAGCTCACAACGGGCCTTTTTTTAGTGCAAAATAGATTTCAAGAGGCCACAAAGGGGCTAACACATGATTCTTGAAATAAATATGTTTTGATACTGTAATTCACGAATTACTCAAAAAATAATAATCCATTTGTTGAATGTGATACATTATCAGACAAGTTATACATACTAACTAATGCATAGTATTCAAAAGTATTTTTTAAAGAAGGTATTTTTGGCTTCTAATAGAATCCATCTTATCCCATCATAAGCCAAAAATTAGAACCATGCATCTCACATGCACCATTAAGGCTCACCTCAAAAATCCCATGTAGCTGGTGAGTTGTGTAGTTGTATAGGAACAAGGGTAATCCTGGGGTTATTGCCCTGACAGAGTCACGGTACCTTGGCGGCAAACCTGAGAAATAGACATCCTGTGAATAAACTATACTGTGAATTGGCCTTTCAAAAATGGAAATGTGGGAATAGTTATTTTGGTATTTGGGGCCAATGATTTTTTTTCTCTTTTTCAGAAGATTAAAGTGCCATTGAAGGGGAGGGAGAAATAAACAGGGCTGAAGCCCAAGAAAGGGGAAGAGAAGAAAGGATTAGATGTGCTAGAGAAACATCTGGAGAACATAAGTGCAGAGACTTTTCGAAGAAGAGATGATTAGAAGGCACTCACCAAAGAGCTGCCTCTTGAGATCCTCTTGCATGGTGTCGTTGTTGCAAACGAAGATGTACCCTCCGAGAACCTCGTTCCGTGGCAGCATCTCTGTAGATGGCAATGTCTTGAAACGCTTATCGGCATTTGCACTGTTGCTGTTGTTACTGTTGCTGTTGTTGTTGCCGCTGCTGCTATTCTTGTTGGCGGTGGCGATGGTGCCACTGTTGTTGTTGTTGTTGGTATTGCTCTTATTACTAGAAATGTTGGAGATGTTGTTAATCTCTTTGCTGTTATTACTGCCCACATACTTGCTGCTGACAGTCTTCAGCTTAAAGCTGCTGGCATTGTTGTTGTCATTGAGGTTGTTGATGTTGTTGTTCCTCGTGTAGACAGTGTTCATCCCGTACATGCCGTTGCGGAGAGAGATCTTGTCTATGGCGTCGTTCACCTTGAAGTCCAAATTCATAGCGTGGAGGCTCGGATTCTCGAACTTGCCGTTGTCCTCCTGGAACCCAACCCTCTCTTTGGGTTTGGCTTCCATGAGGATCCTCGAGGGATCGATGTAGTTCATGCGCTCCCCCTTCGCCACTGTCAGCTCGGCCAGTTTTGAGGTGATCACCGACCACTGATGGTCCTCCGAGACCCTCAGCTGCCCCCGGAGCTCATCCCCCAGCTGCCAGAAGCTGTCCATGGCGGGCCAAAAGCCTCGGGTGTACACCTGCCAAACAGGAAGAAGCAGACGGAAGAAAAATGGCGATGATTAGAAATCCCACAAAAGAAAATCAGAACCTACGCAGCGGCACATAAACCCTAAACCTAACAGGTTGGTCCGTTTGTTCATCTATCATTGGACAAAATTCGAGGAATAAGCAGGAGGAAGAAGAAGAAGAAGAGGAAAACGTGGTCCTCGGCCAATCAATGCCCTCCATTTCTCTCTCTCCATAGCTCTTCTATTTCTTGCTCCCGGGAGAGAGAGAGAGAGAGAGAGAAAGAGAGAGAGAGAGAGGCCCCAATTCCATTGGGTATCGACATGCCATTTTTTGACCTAAATGGAAACAATCCAGGGATTCCCCGCGCGTGAACCGTCTCAAACCCTACCAAAATCAGAGCCGAGAAGAGGGACGGAAGCAAAAACGAGAAGTAGAACTCCTCGCATAGCCAGCGGCGCCACCTCCATCTCTCATCTCTCCCTGAAGAGGGACTCACCTCGACGCGCAGCTGGAAGCGGAGGCGCGAGATCTGGTCGGATCGGAGCTCCTCACAGAAGATCCAGCGGCGGCGGACGCCCCTCCGGCGGAACGACGACGGCGGCGGCGGCGGCGGCGGCGGAAGACCCCGGCCGCTGCTGCTTCCTCCGGTCCCCGAGGAAACGGCGAAGACGAGCACCGCAGAGGCGGTCCTGCCGCACTTGTATGAAGGGGTTCCCGAAGTACCCCTCAAAGTTTCATGTTATTACTATTAACCATTACGTATATTCCGAGAATATTCTTTTTGAGGGCGCCGCGCTGGTTCCCCCACTTGAACGAAAATATTTCCCGAGTTGCCCCTACCAACATTATTATGATTATTTTACCCCGAGGCATATCATGAGGAGATTCGGTAGGCGAGACCTTCTCTTCCCTTTCTGAGGCCGGGGACTTCTCTCTCTCTCTCGCTATCATTATAGTGCGACTAAAGTGGGCCTGAAAGAAACTCCGGGCCGGCCCGAATCCATTTTTAACAAATTTAGGCCCCTGAAAGAAAATTCCCTTGCATAAAGTTGCCCGGTTGACCGAAGAGTACTTAGAATCGGCCCGATCCCTAGAATGGCCCATTTTCTTTATAAATTTTGGCTCCTCCAAAAACAAACTCATGTGGGAAAGAAGGCCGTATGAGGAAAATGGAAGCAGCCCACGCCCAATTAGGAGAAAATATGGGATTAAAATTATTAATAAATAGGAAATTCTCAAATTTATTCCCTATAAAAAGTTTAAGTCACAAGGCCCACTACTTGGTCAAAGTCAAACCTCAAGCTAGGAAGTGCTCAAGGTCCATTATTTTTGGATATTAAGATATATTAGCAAAAGAAAGGGTCAAACGTCTATAGATTATGGTAGTTATTTAGCATGTTATGGTTGGACAGCTCCTTTAGAGTGTCAAGTGGGACAACTCATGGGCACCTAATAATATGTTAGTCCTATATATTTTTTATAATTCTTTTAATGAAAATTTATGAATGTTTTAAATAAACTAACAGATAATACTTTATAATATTGATCCATGAAAAATATTTTTTTAGAGAGTACATTATTTCTCCAAGTCTCAATTACCATAATGATCTAGATGACGAAGACAGATCAAAGATAATGATTTGTACTCATTGTCATCTAACAACTTTAATCTACATTTGAATAATGTTAGAGGAAATAATAATGATTATTGTGTATGTTAAAAATAATTACAATGAAAGTTTAAGATATTTCATGAATTAAATTTCTATGTAGTATCACGTTTTGTATTTGTTTATTGTTTTATTTTTTGGTTATGCTACTGCTCACAAGAAAAAAAATCCCTCAATACCTACCACTGATTGGCACAGATCAACCATCAAATTGAATGTATCTAATCCATAATAACTTATTATTAATCTTTACTTTGAATGCCCCCTTGTATGGTACACCTTTTTTATATCTCAAACTATCACATTGGGAGGTTGAGTGAAGAAAAGTAAGGAAACTGTTTTGGGAACTTTCACATTATTGTTGTTATCTTAAAGTTAATTAAAATGCTTATTTTCTTGAATTATATTTCCTTTATTCTATCTATATTTTTAAAATAATACTTAACAGTCATTTTGGTCATTTGGTCAACTAAGAGTCATTTCAAACATACATTATATTTTTTTAGTTGATTATATATTGATTAGGATAAGATAAGATCAAGAAATTAGTTTTTTAACACAACAATGATGAAGTGTTACTCTACAAGGAAATTAACACATTGCCTCTTTGACATGAGCTTTCATTGTGTGTCAAGTAATTGACCACCACATTTTTTGTGTATATTGTTAATTTTCATCCAAGGAGGTAGCAACACCACATTCTTAGATAATACTTCATAATATTGTCATCTCTTTCTTGTACATAAAATAGTGCCACTCTATATCCTTGAACTTAAGACTCTCATATGCCACTAAATACACCTCCTATATCAAAACACCCCTAACAATTGAATCTAATGCATTAGTGTGTAGTTTAAATAATTAAATTTTGGTAACTATAGGATCAACTTACTAGTCATTGCACAACCTTGAAAATCTGTGATTACTTGTTTATCTAATACCAACATACATTGTTCTTTAGGAGATATGTTAGTGGGGTCATGACTACAAAGAATTTCTTGTAACAGTTGATTGAGTTGAGGAAGGCCAACAACTTTCGTACTCGATTAAACATAGTTGGCTTCTTGATGGTGCGAGCCTTGGCTTCATCCATTTGCACACCACCACTCTTGAGAATATGACTAATGAATGTGACTTTTAGTGTGAAGTCATATTTTAGTAAGTTGAGGAACAACTAATACTCCTCTAGCTTGGTTAACACTTTCCATATGTTGTCTATGTGCTTGTCTAGAGTCTAATTATTTACTAATACAAATATCATCATGTTGCCTATTTATAACAAACTTGCCTATTTATTCATTAGAGACAACTTTAACCATGTTATATAATGTCACTAGAGCATTGACTAGACCAAATGAGATCATTGTGAACTCCTAGAATTTATAACAAGTTATGTATTCTTTTTTAGGATATATCATTCTTTGATATAGATTGGATGAAGGACCACTCCCCTTTCAAGCAATCAAATAACTTATTTGAATATAGCATCATATATTTATTATTCACTATGACCTTGTATATGAACTAGTTTGTATAACTTGAGTTAATCATATTTTTTCTGCAGATAGTAATAAAATTGTTTGATGCCTTGGAAGGGTCAATATGTCCAACCTCTAGTAATTATCTTAATATATTAGTGATAAAATTCAGGTGTCATTGTAATTTCTCCAAATATACAAGTGACCTCTTATATGAGGTCGTGTAGAAAGGTATATATTAAGTACAAGTTTTATCTTGTGGTCTACTTAGTGATGACATGGTATTAAGTTCGTGATGATTTCATATCAAATTTTTGAACTCTTCTACTTGTTCTACAACTAAAGTTGGGAAATTTTGCACTATATCAACTTATTTTGGAATCTAAATTGGTCATATGTACTCGACCATAAATTGATATTAAGTACCTATTTTTGGTCCTTGGTAGTATTGTTGTGAGCACACCTTCTTGGTGTGTACATATACTCATACCTATCATATTGTACACTTTGAATACCCTTTGTATTGCATACACATCTAGACAATATATGTTCACTCATACTAATTCAACTTTATTAGATGAAGACTAATTTGCCCCTTCTCATAACTTGATGAGAAATGACTAATCTTTTTTTTCTCGTAAATTGTCTCATAATTCATGTTCACAAAAAATCTAACGATTTATTAAAATATTTCAATTAAAGATGAAATAAGGTTGGTGAATGGTTTAATCATTGTATAATAAATCATGTATATTTAAAATTATAAAACTAGTAAAATATTAATTTTTAAACTTTTAAAAATATTTTAACATGAATTATCAATTATAATTTAATAAAAAAATCAAAAATAGTGACAATACTTCAAGTCTATTTAATATCATGTAAAATAATGATGGAATTTTAAAATAATATCACAATGATGGAAAATAATATCATGTAAAATTTTAAAGTTATTATCGAATAATATGATCTTTTTATAGTTTTTAGGTGAAATGATGAAAATGAAATCTATTTAAAAATTCACAAAAAAGATAAATTCAGTTACATATGTAAGGATGACAACATCACCTCAATGAACGTGATTTAGATAGAAATAGAGTTTTACTCAATAATTTTTATGGAAATGATTATAAATGATTTAATTGATCAAATTAAAAACTATAGAAGCTCAAAATCATAATTGATCAAAGAAAAGTTTTAAAACTTTAAATCACATAAAATCTCACTAATTTACGAAATAATTAAGTTTAAAACATGAAAGACAAAGTTCTGACATTGCGGTGGCAATCATCAAAATTCTAAACATTTGAGATGATTATCATGTGATGTCTATAATCTTAAAGCTCTCCTTGAACATAAACAATATAGTCAATCTCTGAATCTGCTTGTGAAGTTTATAAATTGATAAGATGAGTTGACGAATAATCTTCGTCAATGGTCACTTGACAATTGTCATTTAATAGAGCAAAACTTTGATAACATTCAGATTTCTAGTGATTGTCACCCACTGGAGATGAGTTTGATGAAGATGTCTTAGAGAGCTTCATTTTCAATCTACAATCAAAGGAGGCTTGTATCACATTTAGTATGCTCTAGAAGACAATGACTTATCTCCTTACATATCGCTTTATTCTCAATGATGGTGTATTTGTTGATCAATTAGAGATGATTTTTTTGAAAAAATTATAATTTTTACATTCAAAATCTTAAATCGTTTCTCAATGATGATCAACAAATAGCTTTAACAAAATTTTCAATGATGATTGAACAATTTAAGTAGTTTGGATCATTGACTGATGCTCTACAAAAAAATTAAAAGCTAAATAGATAAAAAAAATAAATTTTAACTGTAGTGAGATTCAAACCTTCATTGGTTACTTGGCCACATAAGATAAAACTAGATATTTACCATAATACCCTTAAATATTATGTCATTACTATATTTTTTTCTAACTCAATGATATTTTAGGTAATAATTTTTGACCTACTATTAATCTACATGTAGCATCCTCTAGGTAAGATGTTGGGTCTCAGTTGGCCAATGAGTCCCTCCTTTTTTTGTTTTTATTTATTTATTATTATTATTTATCTCAAACATATTACTTTAAAAATTATATAAATTCACATAAAATTACATAATTAGCCACAAATTCACATTAGTCAGCTAAAAATCTTTTTTCTTAATTTAACATAAATATAACTCTATTTATCATGAGTTTTTATATAAATTATATGATTAACTAATTATTAACTCATGATGATGAAAACCTATTAGTTTGCATATGATAACTCTCATTGATTAAATAATAAAAGGCTTATTATTTAATAATTTATAATTTATTTTTAAAAAACATTTAAAATTACTTTAATTTATAAAAAAATGATATTAAACTTGTTTATAAGAGTTTTTTTTATTGATTCCTAGAAATTACATGTTAAAATTGAATGTGGAATATTTTGAGAGGTTTTATCAATGATTATAATTATTATAAGAATGCTTCTAAATTAATTAGATTTTCCTCTATATTTTCTTGAATTTTTATGAGCTTATTAAAATAAATAAATAAATCATAAACACTATTGATGGAATACAGTAATAAATACATGATCATTCAATGAAATTGATGGAATTAACTCACAGAAAAATAGAAAAATACTTGGGGAGGAAGAATCAAACATATTCTAGCTCTCGACAATCACATTCTCTCTCCTCTAATGGCAATAGACACTATATTCACTCAAACCATCCATCCAATACAAATGATGGATTTCTTATCAATTTCTCTTTGATTCAGACACTACTAAAGCTAAAATTTATCCACAAATTTGTCTCATTCTTACTTGATACAAATAGTGAAAATTTTTGTTTCGAATATTCTTCTCTAGATGTTGGTAGACAATTAGAGTCAAAGTACCACTGCCAATCAATTTCAACAAGTGACAGTTGCTAGGATCATTATACATCAACTAGAAATCGTGCAAAAATTTAATTGGTACAGTACACCTATATAAATTGATCAAATTTAGGCACAAATTTGATCAATGACCGATGTGCCTATTCTTTCATAAAACTTGAATATAAGTATGATTTTTAATATTTTTTAATTTAAAAATATTTTATTCAATTCAAAATTATGTTTCAAATAATTTATTTTTTGAAATTAAAGTTTAATTTGAATTATTTTGGCTTTGATTTTGAGAAATATGAGTCAAAGTATTTTTAGTGACTCAAATTTGGGGGTGCTCTTCACCGCTTGACATTGATTGACATCATAATCCCTAATTAATATTTTTTTTATTAATTTTCATAATTAAAAAATCTAAAAAGTAATCTATCAATTGAAAATCATAAATGTAACTAGTTAATTTTTTATATTCCTTATGTTTGACTTGGGAAACCCCTATAAAATTAAATATTCTTAAGTTGGCTTATTTTTCAGCATTTATAAAATTTAAATTTGATGAATTTTCTTGACAATGACAAAAATTATTCAAACATCATCTCCTATAGTGAGAACATCACATCATTGTGTAAGAAATTATTTTAGTTAGATAGTTTATATTATGAGACATCAAAGTTATTTTCAGTAATACCATAAAGTATATACGAATCATTTGTTAGGCTTTATGCACAACACCAATTATACTACATGTGTCCAAGTTGACAACTTGAGTTACATATTTACTTATGACAAGGTCAAGCCTAATCACAATATTTCCTTTTTAGAGAGAATATGTGGGTCGCCTCATTGTTGAGCATTATCACTATGAAATATTTTATTGACGATAGTATCTAAGAAGATAAGTTTTTTATCATCTATGTTTTGACCTCATGTTGTTTCAATATGCTCAACAATGAAAAGAGATTTAGCATTGAATTGCCTTTTTCATGTAATGTTTCATGGATTTTATGACACAACATTTGATGAGTAGTCTTTTGTTTGTGCAACAAAGGATTTTCATACAATAGGATTCTATATGTAAAGAACAAGCGTACTTGAGAGGGTTGAATTTCTAGGACATTGACAATTACCTCAGGTCCTCTTTTGTCATTGTCCATGTGATACTCATAATTATTGACTCAATAGTTTTAATCACCTTTTTCATCTCTATTACAAGGACCTTTATGGTTGTCATGCATGTTCTACTTGATGTCATCTCAACATTTGGGCTTACATTGGGCTCAATTATATTATTGACTTTCTAACCTAGTAAGATAGTTGTCCTCTATTATGATCAATTACACATCTCTAATTACTTGAAACATACTATAATTATACATGTCATTATCATGTATTTTTGGCATCTAAGAATAGTGAAATAAAATGTTCATTTAATATAATATTTGATAAAACATATTGATGTAATTGGTAAAGTGCCTTGCACATTATCAATGTAGTGTTCCTTGGAAGGAATTATTTATTTAGCTTATTCATGAGCACATCTCACATATCAATAAAGGATAAAGATAAATCTTTTGTGTCTGCCATCACAACTTTATGTTATTATAAGAGTACATATTTATTAATATTACCTTCTTTGGTGTGTATTGTATGAATTATATCAATCAACATGACACAAAACAATACTTATCTCTTGGTCATTTCATGTGTTAGAGAAGGTTTATATGTCAATCAACATGACACAAGTACCTAAGATTTTTTTTGACCTTTATCTTTCATAATCTATTTTAGGTTAATTCAGAGTCAACCAAAGTCTACCTAGAGGATTTGTCTAATATCTCATTATGTCAAAGTCTGTTTTAGGTTTTTTCAGAGTTAATTAGAATTTCTCCTTATGATTTGTTAAGGATCCTTTTTTTGAAAACATCTCATCTTTTTTCTAGGCCTATATAAATACTCTCATTATAACTTGAGGATGACACTTTTTTTTAGTTGAATCAATTTTTTCTATTGTAATAATAATTTCCTTTTGCTTGTGGATTTAGGGTTGATTTTTTCTCCAAGATTTAAACTTTGTGGATTCAAGCCTAAATCTTGTTTATCTTTCGTGTTATTGTTGTTTCAATTGATATTAGAGTTAGTAAATGTACCAAATCAAAGTTCAAAGATGTTATGAGATAAATCTGCTCATATTAGTAATGATGATTCTTCTGAAGTATGTGTTTTCTCAAAATCAAAATTCATTATATTTCAAGACCAAATAGATTAAAATGTGATGATATTAATGATATATTGAAATAACATTTGGCAATAATAAGTACATTATAAAGTCATTCACATCTTTAGAAAGTCAATCATGTTGAATCTTCATTAGATATTTGTTATACTTTTGGTTATACAAGTTCTAAATCAATATTTGAAGAAGATATTTCTCTAGATTTTCATATGAAGATTGACTTATAATATTTTAATAAATATTTTAAGATTGAAGGGTTTTTAAATTAATAATTGAAGTATAATAATTTTTTGAGTATATAAAAATTCTGATAAAAAACAAGTAAAACTATTAACTAATAAATTGAAGGATGGAGCTCATGCCTAGTAAAATCAATGATAAACCAGACATATGAGGTCATGTAAAGAACTTGTACGATTATGGAAGAAAATAAAGAAACTCTTGAAATCTCATTTTCTTCCCCATATTATAAGCATATTTTATATTATAGTATCAAAACTATAGATAGAGAAATAAATATGTTTCTGATTATGTTGAAGAACTTTATTATTTATCTTCTCGAATTAACTTAATAGAATTTGTGTCATATATGATTTTCAAGATTTGAAGATAGTTTCAAATGATAAATTGAAAATAAAGTAGTTTTACAATTATTTTTCAAACTTAATGATATTGTAATGGATGCATAAGAATGAAAAAATAAAGTTCAAAATTTTAAAAGTCAGAACTCAACTCTTCAAGCAAATAAAAAGAAATCAATTATTATCTTTTCTATGGATGACTAAATCAAATTTCAGTTAGATTGAGTAGGGAAATCTTTATGCCCAAGTCTCTACTAAAAAAAAAAAAACTCATAATATCATCCTTAAATGCTACAAGTGTGGAGAACAATAGACACAAATCAAATATCTATATAAAAATGTGGCACAATAAACCTTATAGATTTTATCGAAGATGAAGTAGAACATGAAGAAGTAGAAATTGAAGGTGAGATAAAAGAAAATTTTGTTGAATTTGATATTAGAGATGTACTATCATACTTGTAGTAAAAAGATTAAATGCACTAAAAAAAGAAGATTTACAATGTCAAAATATATTCAAAATAATGTGCATTATGAATTCTAAGATATGTGATGTGATTATTGATACTGGTAGTAGTGAGAACATTGTCTCTTCAATTATGATTCAAAACTTAAGCTTACAAAAAAACTCACACCCTCATCTATACCACATTTTTTGGATCAAGAAGTTAACAAAAACTAGAGAATATGAGACTTGTTTAGTTAAATTTTCTATTGGTATGACTTATTTTGATATAGCGAAATATGATGCCATCGAGATAAATGCTTATCCTATGATATTAGGTAGATAATGACAATTTAATCTTAATACCACACACCTTAATAAATAAAATATCTACTAATATTCCTTCCACACAAGACGTACAACATCATATTGATTTTATACTTAGAGCTACCTTGTCTAACCTTCCACACTATAGGATGACCTCAAAAGAAAATCAAATTATTTAAGAACAAGTTGAAGAATTATTGAATAAAAGATTGATAAAAGAAAGTATGAACTCATGCTCCATGATTATTTTATTTGTTCCAAAGAAAAATGCAAGTGGACGAATATGTGTCGACAACAAAACTATCAACAAGATAACAATTAACTCAATTACATGCCTAGATGACATATTAGATATTCTTTGTGGCTCTAATTTTTTTTCTGAAGTTGATGTAAAGAATAGATATCATCATATCTAAATTTTACTATTAGATAAGTAGAAGATTATTTTTAAAACTATAGTAGGTCTTTATAAATGATTAGTCATGCCTTTTGAACTATCTAATGCCCTAGTATATTTATGAGAGTAATGAATCAAGTTCTAAACTTTTCATTAGTAAATTTGTTATTATTTACTTTAATAACACTTTTATGTACATTACTACAAAAGAAGAACACATTAAACATCTCATAGTATTTTTTAAAGTGTCACAATATAATGAATTATATATTAACCTCAATAAATATTATTCAATAACTATTAGTTTGTTATTTTTAATATATTTGTATCTTTTCTTCTAGAAAAAGTTTTAACACTATTTAGAGTTTGTACCTAAGATATGTTCAGAATCTATGTATGTTAAAGTCTGTTTAAAGTTAGTTAGAGTCAATCAAAGTCTACTTAGAAGATTTGTCGAAGATCTCAATATAAGAAAGTCTATTTAAAGTCTATTTCGGATTTTGTATCGGAATTAAGCATATGGATTCAGCTGTTTAATTTGGACCATTAACTAATATGAATAAGTATTTAATTGAAAGAGCTAATTATCTTTTGTGTTCTTGAATGCGGGGTAAAATTTCAATATCAATATAGATTATGATTTATATGATTTAGGTTTATGATTTAAATGATGGAATCTTTTCGTTCACTATAATAGAAAAAAAAAGAAGTGTTTCTTCTCATATTGTGTACAAATTATCATTAAAAGTATAAATACTAGTTTGCTGAATTCATTCTCGTATACCATTCCATAGGAACCCGAAACAAAAAATTCAATATACAAGATCAGTGGAAGGCACCCTTTCCTAGCTTGAGCTATGGTATGCAACTCTCATATATTAAGTAATCCACCAATCCCAAGGACCCATAGGATTTATTATGTATCCAACATAAGAAAAATAAGTAATTTAACCTTAACTTAGATCTTATCTTGTATTTATATCGTGTATGTATGAATTGTAAGTAAAGTCCTTGTCCTTGTAAATTTTGTATATATTAATACATAAAAATACAAAAAAGATATATGCAAATACAAAATACATATGGATCCTCATTTTTTTCAGCTCAATCCTTTTTTAGTAAAAGATTGAGCCAAGTTTAATTTTAATTAGGAGAACAAACAGGAATTATTGAATTATGCAAGCTTAGCCTTTAACATCTAGTTTATCTACTGATTTGAACTCAAATTTGATCTCTTTCCAAACTTCACAAGCAGCGACTAGTTCAGGACTCCATTTGCAAGCTTCACAAATAATTTCATTACCTTCACGAGCAAGATCACATCCCTCATTATGAGCTTGTACACACGCTTTTAAAGTTACACAATTAGCTACTGCACTAGGTGCATTTCCTCAAGGGTGTTCTAAAGTTTTGCCACCAAATTGTAGTACGGAATCATCTCTAAAGATCTCAGTCAAGGTAGACATATGCCAAACATGAATACCCCTAAAGCCACAGGTAGAACACCTGGTATAGAGACCCAATCTTGAGTTAGGAAAATACCACGACTTTGGTCTTTTTCAATATAATCATCACGTAATAAATCAACGAAACCTAAAGTCATCTCACATTGACCTTCCAGTTTACCTGTACCAGAGTGAATATGATCCCCACTAGACATACATAATGCTTTAGCTAGTACATGGAAATGCATACCATGATTTTTCTGTCTATCAATAATTGCATGTATTGTGTGGTGGATGTGAAGAAGTAGGCCGTTGTCTTGGCAATAAATTACTAAACTAGCATTTACAATGAATCCCTTAGTCATATAGTCATGCATTACAATAGGGACTCCTAATTCTTTGGCAAACACAACCCTTTTGATCATTTCTTCACAAATACCTACAATAGCATTTAAGTAATGCCCTTTAATTTCACCTATTTTGGCTTGTGATTTATAAATTGCTTCAGCACAAAATAAGAAATAGTTTCCCCAATGCATAAATGGTTGTGAGTTCATATTTTGATCATCCTTGGTAAAATTAAGTCCACCACGTAGACATTCATAAACCACATTCTCTACGATTTGTTCAAGATCCTTCTTTTAGAAGTGCCTCAAACATTGTGACCTAAGGATGACACTTTTTTTGTGTTAAATTATTTTTTTTATTATGAGAACTATCCTCCTTTCTTTGTGAATTCAAACATCCCTTTCTGGATTCAAAAGTTGAAGACTTTAAATCTATGAATTCATATGTTTATTTCTTCTCCAAAATTTAAGCTTTGTGAATTCAACCTAGGTCTTGTTCATCTTTCACATTACTATTCCATGAGAAGACCTTAACAAAACCTTTGAGGAAGAGCTAATGTTATTCTACATTTATTTCAAACTAAATGACCAAGATCACCCCTTATTTATAATAGGGGTTTGGGGGTACCAACTTTGAAACAAGATAATTTTCTCCATATTTCAATTTTTACTTTGAGGAATATGTCCTTGGACCTTTCACCAAATCAACATGGGCTCAGATATCCACATACCCATTGCAGATCCAAAATCATTATTTCATCTAAAAAGCAAACAATGATATGTGCCAAAAATAAATTGAGTTAATGTATTGCTTGAAAGTTAATATTATGAGCTATTTATGGAACTTAATAAATCATCTATTAAAACATAAATGATTAAGATTTTATCGATTAAAGATACTTGTTATTAACTTTGAATTGTGGATTGTATTTCATACAAGAGAAAAATCTTCTTTTTTATTTATCTTTGATTGGACTCCTAACTATTGAGTTAATTCACTAAGTAGACTCAACTAGTTTTTGGGTTGACTCACATGGCTATTGGGTCAACTCACTTAGTTGACTCATTTACTCATTTTTTAGAATTTTCTCTATAAAATTTGTCATATATTATTAAATCATTTTTTTCTCATTTACATTTACACATGTCCCTAAATGATTCTTTTTATGGATTTATATGTAAAGAGTATCATAAAAAAAAAAGATTGGATGTTAGATTTTCGTCCAATTATGCATAACACAAAATATATTTTTTATCAGATTTTTTTTATTATTTTTATTTGTTGATATCCAAAAAACTTAATGACAGATAATGAGTGAATATGCTAGTTACATTTCCCAATATTGATGGACTAGATCAGAGGAGAAAAAGCACATTCATTAATAATGTCAACTTGTTTGACTCTCTTAGATGCATCACCTACTAAGCACATCTTTGAGGCCATGTTTGACCCATACAATTCCCTAGTCAACACTCAGGTACGTAATTAATAAGTAATTAGTGTAAGCTAAATAGTTCATGATAGATGACGTCTCAATGTGCTAACTAGCCCCAAGAACATCTATGATATCTTTGTTCACCCACCCATATTTGACTTGTTAGATTTGACTAATTCTGAACTATGCAAACCAAGTAAAGTAAGAATTATTGAAAATGAAGAAATCCAAATTAAAGCGCCCTTCAAACCGGTGACTTTAGGTAAGACACGTGGCGACCATTGGAAAGCTGTGGCTGTCTTTTAGGAGTCACCCAAGAGCTCGTGCTGACGTAGGCGACAGTTGGAACACGCCCACCAATAGAAAACGTATGACTTGCGGCGCGGCGTCTCACCCACGGTGCTGCGCTTCCCACGTCGTCGTCGTCCGCACCATATGCGCTTCAGTCGAACGAACGCACCCATAAACGCACTCAAGACCTCGGAAGGGCCACCTCTCATGACAAGCCACATCACCCAAAGGGTACGTGGCCAGATTAGACATCGATCGCATCCAATACCGCACATTTCACTATGTAGCCTACTCTCACCACGTCTTCTCACACCTTCTCGTCCGATGCCGAAGACTTCCGTCTCTGTCTCTATTTATGAGAGGAGGCGGCTCTCCTCCAGTCTTTGGACGTCCGTCTCTGCCACCCACCTCCGCCACCGCCGCCCACCTCCCAGCGGCGACGATGTGCTCCATTTCCAGCAGATGGCAGCTCCCCCACAAGCTTCAATCCCGGAGGAGGAGCCGCATCCTCCGCGCCGCCCTGCAAGTCCCCCCCGCCATAGTCACCCCCGGCGGGGCCGCCGTAGCAGACCGCCCAGCTCCGGCAGCGTCACCACCTCCCAGCGCCGTTGCCAACAACCAGAGCCTTCGTTCTACATGGCAACACCGGGGGTGGGTCACCGCCGGCTGCGCAGCGGTGGCGGTCGCCGCCGTGAAGTCCGCCGCGGCGGCCCAGGAATCCGGCCTCTTGGCGGAGCCCCTCATCGCCGCCGCCGCGGGGTACCTCCTCGCCGACCTGGGCTCGGGGGTCTACCACTGGGGCATCGACAACTACGGCGGCGCCGCCACCCCGCTCGTCGGCGCACAGATAGAGGCCTTCCAGGGCCACCACCGGTGGCCGTGGACGATAACCCGGCGGGAGTTCGCGAACAACCTCCACGCCCTCGGGAAGACGGTGGCGGTAGCGCTGCTCCCCTTCGACCTCTTCCCCGGCAACGCGGCGGTGCACGCCTTCGCCGCCGTGTTCGCGGGTTGCATCATGTTCAGCCAGCAGTTCCACGCGTGGGCGCACGGCACGAAGAGCCGGCTGCCGGCGGCGGTGGTGGCGCTGCAGGACGCCGGCGTGCTGATCTCGCGCCACCAGCACGCGGCCCACCACCGCGCGCCGTACAACGGGAACTACTGCATCGTCAGCGGTGTGTGGAACGAGTTTTTGGACGGCTACAAGGTCTTCGAGGCCATGGAGATGGTCATCTTCTTCAAGTCTGGAGTCCGGCCCCGCTCCTGGAGCGAGCCGGAATCCGCGTGGAAGGAGGAGGACGACGAGAGGAGCCCCTGATCGATTGATTTAGTCTGGTTGAAAACTGTACAAACAAACAAAAATCGCCCCCTTTTTTTGGAAACGCGAGACTCAGCCAACGCCCCGCTGCGTCACCAGACAAATTCTGTCCTCTAGAGAGAGAGAGAGCTAGCGTGAGAGCCAGATAGAGGGGGACATCACGTCCACCCATTGGTGGGGAATTTCCTACAGTAGTTGGCGGTCAAGTTGGCCCGCGGCGTACTCAACCCAGCATTAACCCACCTTCCCAGGCCACCGTGGCCCAACGTAGAACACCTTGCGAGCATAAACTGGGTGCGAATGGGTAAAACTCTCCGAAGAACACAAAAAATACAGACCATGGGGGCAAGCAGTAGGGGGAGGCGGTCACGAGAGAGAGAGAGAGGGAGAGAGGGGGTTCGACCTTGATTCGCGTTAGACCTTGTTGGTGGCGGCGAAGCTGAGGATGAACTCCCGGATGTCGTCGCCGGAGGCCCTCTCGAGGGCCGTCTGGCCGTTGCTGTCCCTGACGTCGAAGCGGGCGCCGGCCTTCATCAACTCCTCGATCTTCGGCTTGTCGCCCTCCGAGGCCGCCATCAACAGCAGCACGTCCACCGGGTGGATGTCTTGGCTCAGCAGGGCCTCCATCTTGTCGTAGGAGCCCTCCACCGCCAGCATCCCCATGTAGTTGAAGTACTGCCCAGATTCCGGTATCAGATTACTCGTGCAACACGAAAAATGGGACGAGACTGACGAGGATTTGCGCATTTCATCCAGTATGGGATTCATTCCACCAACAAATAATCGGAAAGAATATCCTCATCTGATCAGACTCAGAGCACAAAACAAATCTAACGAATCCAACCAATCTACAGGGAATGAAGTGCGGCCCCAAATCATCCGGGGTATGGGACAATTATGAAAGAAAATATTGGAAACTAATTAAACCAACTAATAACTCAAACGGATTGAAAAAACATGAGAGAGTTCATGGATCTCGACCACCAATGCAGCTGAATCACGAGTGGGTTGCGTCTCAAACGCAAATCATGAATTAAATGGGTTGGTCTCTGATTGGATGATCTAACTTCCGCAAAAAGGGAAATGAGATCACAGTGTGTTAGCTTGTCTCTTTGTGAGATATCTTACAACCCATCAAAAAGGGTATGTGTTATCACCCTCCATCAAAGAAATTTTGTCTAATGAATGGAAACAAGTTATGAATGAGGAGATGGAGGCATCAGAGAAGAACAAAACATGAGAATTAGTAAGGCTGCCGACAGGAAATGAGTCTAGTGAATCATAGAGTTGACGGATCTATAGGGAGATACAAGGCTAGGTTGGCAGTCAAGGACTATACTCACTCAAACCTATGATATTTTGATAAATCGGAGAATTTTTGCCCCAATCGCAAAGATAATGCTGTCATAATTTTACTCTCATTAGCAACTAATTATGGATGGTAGGCGAATTAGAGGAAGAAACCTATATGGGCATCCCATCAGATTATGGAAAGAATTTGGCAGCTCGTCATATGAACTTAAGCAATCACCTCGGGCACAATTTGACAGATTTGATCTCATGGTACAGACGGTCAAAGCGATCACACCATATATCTAATGCTTGGTTAAGGAGTTTGAGAACAAAGCATTAGGGAGGATGAGCATCTTTGAGAAACATGCAAGAACACATGCAAACCAGCAAGTATTCCAATAGATCCAAAGGTAAAATCTGAAAAGAAAGAGGATGATGGTGCAATAGATAGATATATCAGTGCCTGCTAGGATGATCTTCGACCAAAGTGGTTCACACGTACCTTGAGCTACTGCTCGCAATTGCCGGAAAGTTCTAATCATGCTCTAATTATTTATTGCATCCCGCGGAATGTTCCCAAATTGGCTAGTTTCCATCGGAGAATTATAAGCCAAAGTCTTCTGCAAAATTCTTCATTCGCAATGCCCATCGGAAAATTATGAACAAATAAGTCATTTTTCCTTTTATTCATAAGAGTTATTTTCATTGAATATCCAGGTGGATGGTATTATCCAATGTACTGTGTTGGGTAAGATTCTCCAGGCTTGAAAATTTTAATTCTATTACATTAAATGGGTCGCTCTAATTGGGTGGTTTTCATGGGATTATCTAATTTCTGTAAGCGGAGATACATTTAAAATAATAAACCAAAATCAAAACCTCCATGGGCGGCAGCTAAGTAGCTCACTTTGGGAGACCCTCGGAATTCTATCTGTTGAAGATTTAATATTTCATAAATCCTCGAAACATAGATGAGAGAGTGAGAGTGAGAGAGAGAGAGAGAGAGAGAGAGAGAGAGAGAGAGAGAGAGAGAGAGAGAGAGAGATCTGTCTGAAAAGCCCAAAAGAAAAAGAATGAAAATCCAAGGAATAATCACCGTGAAGGCTCCATTTTCCAACAACCAAAACGAAAAATAAGATGATCGGCGAGGATGAAAGAAAGAATAAAATCTACATTTGAAGCACTCAGAAGAACAATAAAAAAATAAAACAAATAAACCGGGGAAACTGCAATTCCCCAGGATAAGATAATGCTCACAGGAGAGAAAGAGATAGAGAGAGAGAGGCAAAAAGAGGGCCGACCTGCTCGACGTCGTCGCGGTCGAAGTCATCCCGGGACTGGCTACCGTATATCCCGGCACCCTCGGCGTCCACACCACTGCTGCCGAACTTGAACCAGCACCTGGCGCCGCCGCCAGGGGCGGCGCCAGGGCCCAGCTTCGCTCTCAGCCCCGAGGAGGCCCCCAGGCTCCCCAGCCTCTTCCTCAACCCCAGGAACCGGGAGGACAATCTCCCGGACAGGGACAACACCGACCGAGAAGAAGACGAGGACGAAGACGAAGAAACAGAGTGGTAGCTCACCGGCGCCACCTTCCCGGAGGATGAGGAGGGGAAGTCGATGACGATCGAACAGGGAATCGACGCCATTACGAGGAGAGGGGAGAGGGGAGACGAGGGGGAGGATTGGGGGTTCAGGAACGAGCTGGGGATAAAAAAGATGCAAAGAAAGTTGAGACCTTTCTCTTGGCCGCCGTCCCTGCGCCCCCAGTTATGGAGTCCGTGGGTCTCATTCGATATAACCACGCCGATCTGGTCTTCGTCCGCGATAGCTCACTCAGGGGGGGGGGGCTCATACCGTGGTCTTCTTGTTTTGCTGCAGTTAGGCATCAAATGATATTCTCGGGAGTGACAATATCATTTGATGGGGGGTCTATCCCAGACTGGTAAATAGCCGACTTATTCTGGGATTCTCAACGGATTACCGCTGGATAAGGAAGCATCCAGTCCTCTCTCTCTTCTGTCTGTCTGTCTGTCTCTCTTCTCTCCCTCTCTCTCCTCTCTTGGTGAATTCCAAAATCCTTTTTTCCAGGTTCCCTCTCGCGTAAATAAAAATGTATTATTTATACTTTCCTCGGAATAAATAATCGACACTTTATACCTTTCTCTCTCTTCTCTCTCTCTCTCTACCTCTCTCTCCCCCATTTGGTCCAACTCCAAAATCCTTTTTTCCGGGTTCTCTCTCTTATAAAAAAAATGTATTATTTATACTTTCCTCAAAATAAATAATCGACACTTTATATTTTTCTCTCTCTTCTCTCTCTCTCTCTCTCTGTACCTCTCTCTCCCCATTTGGTCAACTCCAAAATCCTTTTTTCCGGGTTCTCTCTCTTATAAAAAATTGTATTATTGATGCTTTTCTCAAAATAAATAGTGGACACTTTATACCTTTCTCTCTCTTCTGTCTCTCTCTCTCCCATCTTGGTCAACCCCAAAATCCTTTTTACCGGGTTCTCTCTCTTATATATATAAAAATATTATTTATACTTTCCTCAAAATAAATATTCGATGATCTATACCCAATACTGTATCCTATACGTGAGAGTTTCCGCCAATATTCGGATCTTTATCGGTTCGGAGACGGTGCCCGACAGAATCCGATATCACATTCGTTTTCACTCGCGGCTTCTTCAACTTCCTCCGCAAGAACCGACGAGGGTTTGGAGACGGGAAGAAGGAAGTCTAGGGTTCGCTCCTCAGATCCCTAATCCTCTTAATTTCTCTGCGATTGGTGGGATCAGAATTCCTAGGGTTTCTTTGCTGTGCAGTGATCGTCATCGTCGCTATTGGCCTTTGCAGGGCTTCCAGCTGCGATCTTTCTTCTGGCCATGGCAACTGCCGAGGGTAATAAGACTGCGACGGCGGCGCCGGCATCAGCCGAGGGGACCAAGGTTGCAGAGGAAGTCGTGAAGATGGACCTGTTCGAAGATGACGACGAGTTCGAAGAGTTCGAGATCGACGAAGGTATGTCGACATCAAACAAATTAAACTCGATCGCGTGTTGGTGAAGGGGCGTTGTGATGGTCCCGGGGTTGTGTGTTCCAAGGATCAGAGAGGAATGTCTGCTGTTTGGTTGACTGCATTCAGGGAACTGATTTGGTGTTTTCACGCTGTTAAAGATTTTTAATGCGTTTTATCGATAGGTTATGATTTCTTCCGCGCTGTGGCAGATTTATGGTTAGATGTGGTTACTGGTCTAGTTGGTGGTCATCCCGTATCCGATTATTGTATGTATTCACGTTGAGTGCATGTGGTTCTGCAACAGTTCATTTCATACCGAAGAACATTGAATTTTGTACAGTCAGTCAGACACGATGAGCAAATAGAAGGGTTCAAGAGGTTGATAATTAGTGATAAGTAGAGTAATGCAAGCAACGGAGCTATTGTAGGACTAGTACAGCATGGAGTTCTGGAATTAGAGCTTTTCTTTACGCTTAAAAAATAAAAAAAAATGAAGGATCTTCCAAAATAGCTGTCGAGATCGTAGGCAGCCCGCCCTTATGCCCTTGTGCTCAGCTTCGCCCCAGAAGTGGAAACTTACAGGAGGGTCAGTATGTTAAGAAAATTCTCCCTTGTAACATGAGTGGTATCTTCCCAGATAGATTGTGATTCTAAATTCCCACGTCTGTTTGATTCCTTCGATCTTCCCAATTATTTGATATTATAAGGTTCAAAGATCATTTTTGTTCTCATTGCTCTGCATTGCCTTGAAAATAGCCGACAATCAATGGGGGTCCTTTTGCGCTTATTTTTCCTTCCTGTCAAAATTATCATCAGGGACTTGCGAAACTTTCTCGTCATATCCAAATCTATCCCCGCGGTTGCATGATCGTAGAGTGTACGAATTTTGAATCTTCAAGGAGCCTACTGTAACATACGCACTATCTTATGTTCCCTGTGCCCATTTATTGGTACCATCCGAAACATAGGCAGGAGTCAGACGCTACTCCCGTTCCTAGGAGGGCTAGGATAACCTTGGCTCAACAGAAATAAGATTTATAGGGTTATACAAGAAAAATAGCTGGCCGCGAGATTTTTCCTGTTCGACCTGCATATGTTCCCCGAGATAGGACGCCCACGCCCTCTAACCAGTGTTGACCATAGAAAAATTTGTTTTTCAGCCTCGACCTACATATTTTCCGTCAGCTTGTAGACATTCAATCCCAAACATGCGACCAGATCCAATTGGAAAAATCACATGCAGGTTTGAAATAGAGAACGGAATCAGAACCTAAATTTTCTTTCAGATTGGGTTCTTGCCTTTCTTCTGGTTTGGATTCCCAGAGGAATGGAAGGGAAAAGTTGTTTGAGAGCAATCTTGAATATTCTTCATTGCGTGGGGAGAAGTTATGACTTGTCGTATCATGTGGCCATTGGAGAAAATCTAATCATGATTCCATTGTTGTCGCCCTGTTGTTTTGCTGTCTGTTGCTGCCGGGTTCACATGTAAAGACGCTTTAACAAAGGCGCCAACCTCAATGTAGACGCTTTTCTTCGAGATATAAAATTTTCTATCTGGTGTTAGTTATTTCTCCTACTGGCGTCAACACTTTCTGTTAGAATCCTGGCACTTTCTGTCATGTGCTGACCATCTGGATCGATTTGTTTTTTTTCTTCCTTCTCAATAATCGATTTTACTTAATGAATCTGAAATACACTAACAATGCATCACTCTGCAATGGGTATTATCTTCATCAGAAGCAATTTTCATAGACGTCCATCTGATAATTCTGTTCCCACACTCGTGTGATCGCCTAAACCTTGTTTCCGTGTGATTTATTGTTTCTTTTTTCTGTCACTAAATTTACTGCTTTTTGTAGATGAGTTCGGTAGATTTTTAAAAATAGCCTCCTCTCTCGATTTTTATGACATCTTTTTAAAGTCATATGGAAATGCGGAAGTTTCTTCTCAGCCAACAACAAAAAAAGAATTCTCAGTAATCCCTTGTCCTACAGTCACCGGAGGATTTGTCTTCGTTCCTTACACGTTCTTCCAAGTGATTTACTTCAGCGTTTCCCAAGAAAGTCAACTGGGAGAAAGTCAACTGGTGGGACGCCTTTCTTCTCCCACAGAATTTTAAACTACGCTGCAGTGGAATAGTGGGTGGATGCCAAACATCAGTCCAGATCATTTTGCATAGACATATGCCTAAGCTCATTGTTCTTCCTTGGATGATACTCGGACTAACTTCGTGTGTACACGCCATTTTAGCCAGCGACCGATCATTTCCATTTGTCAGCTGACAGAAGTCCCCTTTGGCTATCTGCTATCTAGACTTTGAGGGGGGGGGGGGGCACCAGTCTGTGAGTTGCCTCTGATTGACCATTTTTGGGTTGACCTTGATCTCTGCAGTATCTGTGACAAGTGAGAAATTATCTGATTGCTTGAAGTGAAAAGCTCAAGAGACTGCGCGTCACTGATTTGAGCATATGATCACATTGAGTCATTTCTTTCGCATACAAACAACAGACAGGAATGAGGAATTATCTTTCATAATATCTGAAAATCCGCCATATTTTTAGAAAGGACAGCTATTATCAGTATGGATCGATCTCTGCTACCCGGGGTCTCCGGCCACATCTCCCTCTTTGGAAATGATGCCAAGCTTTTTTTATTTCCCTCCTATAATCTTACAATTTTCTCGTGCTATTTCTCTAATATTCGTCTAACTATCCATCTGGGTTCAGCAACATCCCCTCAATCCTGCAATTTCTTACAATTTTGTCGATATTCGTGAAAAAAAAACATCCATCCGCATTCAACATGCTCTGAGCTCCTGATGTCATCTCATCTCCGCGTGATTTACACAGATTATTAGGATTAGATGTAACCTGAATGCTGCCATCTTGTAGAATGGGATGATAAGGAGGAGGGGAAAGACGCATTGCAGCAGTGGGAGGACGACTGGGACGACGACGATGTCAACGACGACTTCTCCCAGCAGCTGAGGCGGGAGCTGGAGAGCCACGCAGAGAAGAAGTGATCAGTGATCTCTCTCTCTCTCTCTCTCTCTCTCTGTGTGTGGCTCTGTCTGGGAATGGGCCGGAAACCCTGAAGAGTTGTGGTGAACTCAGCACCTGTGGAATGAGAAGAAGCTTTTATTCTAATTTCCTGCCTTTCTCGTGGCTATGCTTCATTTTATTGGCGATTGTGCTGGCCTAGATATGAGAGAGAGAGAGAGAGAGAGATTATCTCAGCGTATTTTCTATGAGATTTACGATAATCCATATGGGAATAAGATCTGAGAGAACCCTGCGGGAATCTCATTCCGGAAAATCAATTCCTCCCGATGTGCAGCCAGAGAGGGAGAGAGAGAGAAAGAGAGAAACATTCGCAGAAGCAGATTTCTGCCGGCGACTCAGACTCCTCTTCTCGATCACCCTTCCTCGCCGCTGCTGCTCTGGTAATCATACACAGATCTGGCGCCGGGTGGTCTGGGGGAGGGGGCGTCCTCGCCGTCCGATCCCCACGCCTCATCATCTGAGCCCTCAGATGTGACAGCATCATCCGGTCTCCAGCCCTGACCTTGCACTCTGTTCCTCGTTCTGGCCTCCCAGACTCCGCTGTCCGATCCAGAGTCCCAACCAGGATCGGCTCTTCTTCCCCTGGAAGGAGGAGCCCTTCTCTCTCTAAAAGAGCCCGCTCGGCTGCCTTCTTCTCTCCTCGGCCTTGAATTGCCGGTCTCCAAGCAGCGGCGGCCACCGCCACTGCCGCTGCCTTCTTCTGGGCCACCATCCAAGAGCTCAACGTCAGAATCAAATTCTTCCCCGGCAGAGACTCCTGAATCCTCATCGTCGCTGACCCATCTTCGAACCTCAGCAGCCCGCCGGCTCCGGCCACTGTAATCAGGCTCACCACCGCTGCCGCCGCCATCACCACTGTCCTTGGCCCAGTATCTGATCTTTGAGGACTCTTCTTTCTCTGCCGCCTCCTCCTCCGCCCACTCCCGGTCTGCCGCCTCCTCAATCTCTGCAATGAAGCGGTCAAGCTCCTCCTGGTCACTGTCCTCTGGAGGGATTCCTTCATCCTCTTCCTCTGCTGCCACTGCCGCCGCTGCTGCTGCCACCTTCTTTGGGGAGGTGGGGCTTCTTTCCCCCTGGAAGACATAGGGGGTGCCTTGCTTCTCATCGATGGCGCGGAAGAAGGTGGCGGCCACCCGCTGGATGCTGGCGAGGGCAACCGGGTCCTCTGGGTTGACCCCCTTCCGCCGCAGCTCCTGCTCCAGCTTCTTTATGTTCAGCTTCTGTGACTCGAGGGCCTGCTCGAACCGGGCCTTGAATAATGCCTGAAATAGTAATCATGTGGGATGTTTCATGAGGAGGGTGAATATCCAGAGGATGCGAAGCCCAAGAAACATTAAATTCCACCCATCAGACCAGAAACTTAAATTATATCTTCTTCTCTACCATATTTCTACGGCGAAACTATAACAAGCATGGAGTCTGGAGGCCTTTTTTTTTTAGATGCAAACGAAGACACGAGGCAAGAGAACCCAGACAAGAACATGGTAAATTAAAGAAAAAAATATAAAAGTTAATGGAGATCAGTCAAGATATTCCTTTTATAGATCATACTTTATTCACTGCCTGGGATCTCTTCAAATGGGTTCTTCACCTCTGCCCAAAAAGCTTGAATGGCGTAAAAACAAACAGTTTTTTTTCTTTTTTTAAGGTGAATGAACCCTAAAAATGTTTTATTACATGAACAGGTTTCTGCAAGAAAAGACAATCAATTTTGAATCGAACCAGCCTGGAAAAGTAGTAAGTAGCTCAAGAGCCACAAGCAGAGAAAAAAGCTTGAATGACAGAAAAACCAACAGTTCTTTTTCTTTTTATTAGATGAACAGGTTTCTGTGAGAAATGACACCAAATTTTGAATCAAACCAGCCTGGGAGGATAGTAAGGAGCTCATGAGACATAAACAGAGAATACTTTCTCACATAAAAATTAATCTCAGAAAAAGGGTGGTGGGGGTGTTGAGGGGGAGAGGATCCGCACCTTCCTCTTCGTAAGAGTGTTGATGGGAATCAGATTCTTTGGCTGCCGATAGTTCCTCCCCCGGAACATGATGATTGTCTTCACATCATGGATGTTCACAACGATGCCGCCACTCAGCCTTGCCAGCATGGTTGCCATGTCCTTGATCTTCTCCTTTGGGAAGTTATCGCAGCAGACCTGCACGGTCTCATGGAACTTCCAGTGGAGATGCATGTTCTGGACGACTCCGCCAAAGACCCCTCTAACTCCCACAGGGACGTAGTTTCTGTTCCTGAAGCCAATCTTCCTGTATGCCTGGAGCTGCTCTAGCGTCAGTAGCTCTGGATCATGGCGGGGAGCAGGCAATTCGGGCAGCTCGTATTTCTTGAGCTTCTGGAGCAGCAGAGCTACCTTCTTCTTGGCCTTCAACAGGAAAGGTGGATCAAATCAATGATGCATGTGAAGATGGGGGCGGTTATTCTACGACTGAATTCTATAATTGGCCAAATTTCTAGCACGAGCATCCAGAAATTTCCAGTATAATGAGGCCTTGAAGAAGTTTTTTCCAGATCAGGGGTCTTGTCCTATCCTGATCCTAGGAAATCTAAGGGATGTTGGAATGATATGAGCTCGGAAGAACCATGACTGTGTTTACAGAGTTCGATGCTTCCTGTTCATGGTTTATTTTGTTTATTCTAGTGAGTGAGGATATCGACAGAATCAGGAATAATGCTCTTCAACTTAGAAATCTAAAGAAACTCGGAATGAGACAAACGAGACCGTGTTGACAGAGCTCCACAGCTCCTCTCCATGGTTTATTTTGATCATTTTTGTTCTTGAGGTAGATCAAAAGAACTAGGATGCATATTCTTATCCTAAAAAATCTTCAGGAAGTTGGAATGAGATGAGCTCGGAAGCACCGAGACCGTGTTTTCAGAGCTCGGAAGATCCTCTTCAGGGTCGAATTTGTTCATCCATGACTTTGAAATCGATCGAAAGGATCAGGAACCAAATTCAATTCCAGTAGGGGTTGATTGAGAGAATCCAGAAGGGGCTTACTCTTCTGAGGTTGTACATGAGCCTCTCCTCGTCCGTCATCAGCTTCTTCCTCAGCTTCCTCGCCCGCCGTATCTCCCTCAGCGTCTTCCCCGTCTCTCTCCGCATCCTCCGCTCCACCTTGCTCCTCATGCTGCTACTCCCCCTCTCCATCGACATGAACCTCGCCCCACTGATACCACACAGCGGAGGGACCATGGCGGCGCCTACTCCACAAGCTGCCGGAGCCTGCATCCCGTGGTTCGCATTGCGAGCCAAGGGGAGGGGCGCCGGCAGAAGATTCCTGCAGCAAGAACAGAAGCGGCCGAGGAAGAAGCCGAAGAGGAATCCAGAGGAATCAGCTTGGGGAAGCAAGCCGGTAGGAGAGCAGGAGACGGGAATGGCGGAAATACCTGCTCTGGAGGAGAGAGACGGCCCTCCGGCAGTGCCTCTGCGCACTCCTCGCCGCCCACATTTCGACGTCAGCATCCAGCAATTCCTCTCTCTCTCGCTCTCTCTCTGTCCTCGTCCTCCCCCCCCCCCCCTCTCTAGACACGGAGCACAATCTCGGTGTAGCACCGCAAACCAGAAACTTGAGACTTACTGTAGTCGTCCTAAAGAAGTATGTAGGAGAGAGGAAGAGAGATAGAGGTAGGAACAGAGACAGGAGGAGAGAGAGTGAGTGAGAGAGAGAGAGAGAGAGAGAGGAGAGGGAAGAGGTTTAGGGTTTCCTAAGTCTGCGAGGGGGGAAGGTCGGGAAGCCAGGATCCACAGTAAAATGGGTCGGATCTCACATGTTCGGTTCGGATCCAATAATGGGCCGTTGTAACTTCGGCCCATTAGTAGGGACCACGGCAACCAGGCTTATATGTAAATACATTTATTTCACATTAACCGAAACTCTGTTTTATTCGATCCCTCTATAGAAAAATAAAACGTATGGTGGTTAAAATAAACAGTACTAAAATTTATCAGGGTTTTATAGTAATTTTCATCCGATCCCTTTCCTTCTCCTTGGGGGCTCTCCCGGCGGCGATTTGACCATCGTCGAGGGCTTGGAGGAAGCCGCCGCCGATGGCCTCCGCTGCCGTGGGCCCACCGCCGCCGGAGCAGTCGCCGGAGCAGCCGGCGCCGCTGCCGAGTGTCATCGATACCCTGGGAGAGGAGATCGTCCGCATAATTTCCCCGGTCTCCATCTGTATGCTCCTCGTTGTCCTCCTTACCGCCGTCCTCTCCGACCCCTCGGATTCCTCCTCCTCCTCCTCCTTCTCCTCCGTCCTCTCTTTCTCCGATCCCTCCGGCGGCTCCAGTGCCGCCTCCTGGACGGAGAAACTCGGCGGCGCTCTGATCGACTCCCTCATTTTCGTCGTCGTCATCACCGTCGTCACCTTCCTCCTGGTTCTCCTCTTCTACCTCCGGTGGACCGCCTTCCTCCGCTACTACATGGGCTTCTCCTCCTTCCTCGTCCTGGTATTCATGGGAGGTGAGCTCTCCGCCCTCCTCCTGCGGCGATTCGATCTCCCCCTCGACTGCGCCACCTTCGCGCTTCTTCTGTTCAACTTCGCCGCCGTGGGGGCGGTGGCGGTGCTCGCCGGCAGGGGCGTCGTTCCCATCCTGCTCACGCAGGGTTACCTGGTCGTCATCGGGGTGCTTGTGGCCTTCTGGTTCACCATGCTCCCGGAGTGGACCACCTGGGCGCTGCTGATCGCCATGGCGCTGTACGATCTCGCCGCCGTGCTCCTTCCGGTCGGCCCTCTCCGGTTGCTGGTGGAGCTCGCCATCTCCCGCGACGAGGAGATCCCCGCTCTGGTCTACGAGGCCCGCCCCGTGGTGGACCATCACCAGGACGACGCCGGCGGTGACGGGCGGCGGCTGTGGAGGCACCGGCGGGATCCGGAGGGCGGCGATCCCGATTCGTCCCTCTTGCTGTCGCCGGAGACGATGGACGACACAGAGTCTCCTGGTTCAACCCTAAGGACTCCATTGATAGCGTCGCCGTTGCAGAGGATGGGATCCGAGGATCTGGACGGGATCGGGCTCGGCTCCTCGGGGGCGATCAAGCTAGGGCTGGGGGACTTCATCTTCTACAGCGTCCTGGTTGGCCGTGCGGCGATGTACGACTTCACGACGGTCTACGCTTGCTACCTCGCCATTATCGCCGGCCTCGGGGCCACCTTGCTTCTGCTGGCGTT
Organism: Spirodela intermedia; assembly: GCA_902729315.2. Taxonomy (NCBI): domain Eukaryota; kingdom Viridiplantae; phylum Streptophyta; class Magnoliopsida; order Alismatales; family Araceae; genus Spirodela; species Spirodela intermedia. The sequence continues at coordinate 4,537,096 of LR746278.1, forward strand.
CTTCCGCAGGGCGCTGCCGGCCCTCCCCATCTCCATCGCGCTCGGCGTGGTGTTCTACTTGCTGACCAGATTCTTGCTGGAGGAGTTCCTCGTCCAGTGCTCCGTTAATCTAGTAATGTTTTAGGGATGCAATTCTGATTCATTTTCCTGCTCATAATTGTGTCTTTGCTTCGCTGAAATTCCTTTTTTTTTCGTTTTTTGGGGAATTCTCATCATGGTTCTTCCTCCATCTCAAGAACACACAATCTGTTGTTCTGTATATTATGATCATCAAACAAAACCCAGAACATATGAAAAACAAAGTTATTCAGTTCACAATCTCAGGTTCTAGAGATGAACCGTCAAACAAACCAGAAATCTATTTCTTTTTCTTTTTTTAATTCTGCTCACAGTCTCGTGTTCTATGGATGATTATTTAAAAAACCCAGAATCCGAGAACTGATATTCAATCCACAATCTCATGTCCTGTTCCTGGCCTTGAATCAGAAAATCAGGAAGAACTGAAGATTGATTGCACTCTTGTAGGTTATTATAATGCTTTTTTAGGGAATCTAATTCTTTTTTTAAAAAAAAATCTGCTGAAAATCTCTTGTTCTATAGATGATTATCCAAACAAAATCCAGAATCTGATAACTCTTATTCAATGTACAATCTCATGTCCTGGCAATGAACCAAAAATCATGAAGAACTGAGGATTGATTGCACTCTCGTAGCTTATTTTAATCCTTTATTAGGAAATCTTTTTTAAAAAAATTTCTGTTGACAATCTCTTGTTCTATAGATGATTATCCAAAAAAAATCGAGAATCGAATCCGAGAACTTTTCTTCAATCCACAATCTCATGTCGTGTCCTTGAATCAAAAAATACAAAGAACTGAGGATTGATTGCACTCTCGTAAGTTATTTTGTTGCTTTCTTGTGGCCTGATGATGCTTTTTTTTTTTCAATAGAAATGGCACTACAATGCTTTATTAGGGAATATCAAGCAGCAATCTGATATTTCATTCCTTTTTTTTCAAAGAAATATGAGATTCCTCTTCAGAAAATAGTGAACGAGGCGGCTACATTCCCTTTTCACCTGATTATTTGTTCATACTTTGAATACGATAAACTTAATATGATTATTCCTGCATGAAATATTAGATTCTGGATTTGCTAAATTGAGTAAAAGGGCTCAATCAAGATGCTGCTCTTCAGTTTTTTTCCTTTTTTTTGGGAATTCTTTTCTTGTCATTCTTCATTTCTATAAGACCAAGGCGATGAGCACAGATTAAGATGCAGAACGAAGAGAAAGGAGGGGCCATTTTTGTTCTAGCAGGTAAGATTTTTATATTCGCGATTAATTTTCTTTTTTTGTGCTCGTAGTCAAATAAAATGTAATCTAAAATGATTTCTTCATTCATATGATGAATGAATTAGGTAATCTAAATTGATGAATGTAATGTAAATATATTTTGTCTTAGCTTTCCAAGAATCTGGGGGGGAGGGGGGAGCGTAGAGAGACTCTCACTCTCACTCTCTCTCTCTCTCTCTCGCTAGGCATGTCTGGATTGGGAGCTCATTTCCACTCGCCACGTGGCTGTTTCGCAAGCATCCTCGTCTCAGTCTCTCTGCCCCCTTTCTCCCTCCTCCTGCGACCTCAGTTTCTCTCTCATCACCGTATAAATTGAGAGTCAACTCGGGCCATCCGGAGGTCTAAGCACATCACTGAGATGCTAAAAATACTACCAGACTGGTTTTCTGAGGCGGCCGAGATTTGTAGAAAATGAGAATGAATTATTTATCGGGTATTTAATATATATTGTCTCTGAATCTAAGCAACTAAAAAATCATTTTTCGCATAATTATTTGGTAATATATTTTTAAAAATATCTTTACCCACTAAAAGTTTTACGCATATGAAATCAAACGTACGGAGGAGGGTCAGGTTAGAGAGAGAGAGCAAGAAAAATAGGGCTTATAATTTTTTAGCTGAGGAGAGAAAATGGAAGAGAGTGGAGAGAGAAAATGGGGTTTAGAGAGAGAGAGTCACTGGGAGAAAAAAATTCAGAATCCAGACTCTCGAGTAGAAGTTGTAGAGAGAGAAAATGGGCTAGAGAGAGAGAGTCGCTGGAGAAAAGTCAGATCCAACTCTTTAGATTAGAAGATAGTAGAGAGAGAAAATGGGATTTAGAGAGAGAGAGAGAGGACCAAGTCTGGGGGTTTTTTTTTTCTTTACTCGGGGATTTCGATTTTTTAAATTGGATGAATTAACGTCGGTCAACTTGAGGGCTTAGTCAGGGAGAATTTCTTGACCGCCGATTTGTGGGGCGGCGTTTCGAAGGGGAAACGAGCGGCACAGAAAGCGACAGCGATTCACGGAAGAATCGCGCGGATGCCGTGGGGATCCCGCGGAGCGCTGTGGGCGCTGAGTTATCGTTTCCCAAGGCATCCAAATCTCTCGCAAACGTTTGGATCAGATTCTACGTGTGGACAATACTCACATAGGCAAGCGTCGGGGTAGGTTAGTGAAATGAATCCGAGTGCGCAGCAGAAACAGTAGGCCGGCAGATAAAGCATCCCCGTCGCTGCCGACTATTACGAAATTAGGGCATCGTGAGAGATGGGGCTGGCGGGCGGCGACTTAGACCTGCGAGCGATGGCGACGACTTCACCTGCCGCCATCAGTAGTCGCTCGCGTCATGGGGATCACCTTCCCAACACCCTCGGTGCCCCTTCGACCGAGTTGTCGGAGGGGAGGGAGACGTTGGGTGGTCGTGGAGAGAGAGAGAGAGAAAACGGGGGAAAGAGGGAAGTAGAAGATAAGGAAAGAGACCTGCCCCGAATACTACTTTTAAGAAGTCTTCTTCGTGTTGGTTAGATGGCCAGAGGAGGCGGCTGTGGAGCCTCCCCCATATCCGCCGCCGCCCCCGTCGTTGTGGTCTACGGCAGGAAGAGATGAACCAGTTGCAACGGGCGGTGGTCCGGCTGGATCTGAAGCGGAGCCTTGCCGGGCACCTGAGCCTCTTCCGCCGCCTCTTCCGCTTCCTCTGGACGCGAGCCCTCATCTGCTCCGCTGGGGGGTCGAAACGGTACCGGGCACTCAAGCGATGCCCGTCGTCCCCCGGCGAGAGTATGGAATTACCCATCGTCGTTTCAAGACGTTCCGACGACTTCGACGGGGACTCGGATTTGGTGGCCCTTAAGATCAGCCTGTTGGGTGATTGCGATATCGGGAAAACAACCTTCATGGTGAGAACCTGCAGAACAATTTGCTTTTCCTTCAAACTCGTGTTCCGTGCAGTTTATTCCTCCTGTTTCTTGCTCTCAGTGTGTTTGCGACTTTCATCCATATGTCCAGGTGTGCCTTTGTGGTGTGAGATTGAGAATACCCATTTATTTGTCATCCAAACTAACCAGCCATTCAACCTCTGGTTTTATGCGTTCTTGGAATTTTTTCCATTTCTTTTAGATTTCATTTACCTGACTTATCCATTTCAATTTTTTTCCATTTTCCTCTACGGGTAGATCAAATATGTGGGAGACGAGGAGCAGACGGGATTGCACATGTCAGGGTTGAATCTGATGGACAAGATTTTTTCCGTTAAGGGAGCAAGGATTGCCTTCAGAATTTGGGATATCAAAGGTACGTGAAGTCTGTTACCTTGAATGAGGGTTCTTCGATTTTGGGTCCTGATCTCTTCCTGTTTAAGCTCAAGTAGTGATAATTCTTGCAGGAGATCAACAATCCCTCGATCATATGCCTATTGCGTGCAAGGATGCAGCAGCAATCCTGATCATGTTCGATCTGACTAGCCGTTGCACACTAAATAGGTCTGTTAGATGTCTAGCCTTTTGGATCTATGTCCCATGTCTGACAATTGGTTAATGGTTGATCTTTTAAAAATGTGGCTAAAAGTATCGTAATCTTGAATATGTTCCTCATTAATTAGAGAAAGTTTCATCAAACCTTTTGATTTATGAAATGAATCTGATCCCCGAATCTTGTTGAGATTTTGATGGAAAATCCTAATAACAAGAGCTTTCATTCCGTGGGATTTAATTTTTTAAATGCCACTAACATTTAGCGTTTGTTGTGTGATAAATTACGTCGATCGCTTTTTAAAAATGGGTTTCCATACAAATCCAATTGGTGGAGATGGTGAGTTGAATTTATCAGAAATTTATGGAGCAGAGTCTAATTCCAAAAGATGTTGTTTTATCGACTAATGACTTATGTTGGGTTGTTCATAATCACCTAAATGATGACGTTGACAACAATTTCCCCATCGCATATCATATTTCAAATACATTTCTGGAAACCAGTTTCAATTATTTTAATTTCTGTTTCTAGTATATTTACTGAGTAATGAATTACGAGACATCCGCGCTTTTGAGAAGTCTCAATGAAGCGTCAGGATGTTAAATGTTTGAATTATTTAAATGACCTGATGCCGACATTGTCTTTGTTTTTATCTTCCAAATTCTATTCGTCTTCCTAGCGCTAAATGATAAAATAGGTAATCTGGCCACCATGTCTGTCACCTGATCTTATTTTACTAGCCACGATAGGAAACTATTATGTTTTTCGTATTTTTGTTATTTTCTTTGACAATAATGTTGATGTATATAAATAAATTTGATGAAGCCATATGAGGCATAAGTAAAGATCTGAAGATTCAACTTTATAGTTTTTCTGCCACTCAATTTAAGAGTTTTTTGCGCAATGTTGTTGATGCTGGCAATGATTACAACTTATCCGCGCTTCTGAGATTTCTCTATGAAGCATAAGGATAACTGGTTGAATCTCTTGATATGAGCTTATATTAACATTGGTTCGTTTTTGTGTTTTTTGTGCTTAATCACAGATGAATTTGAATAACTTCAAGGAATTTATTTAACCTCAATTCAATATCTGCAAGTTCAGATTTATAAATTTTCCTTTCGCCCAAATGAAGAATTTTTTTTCTTCTTGTTATAACTCTTGTTTGCTTTCTGGGCAACGATGTTGATGCTTGCAATGATTACAACTTATCCGCGCTTCTGAGATTTTTCCATGAAGTACAAGGATAACATTAATGGTTGAATCTCTTGATATGAGCTGATATTAACATTGCCTTGTTTCTTGTGTTTTATAATTTTTTCTCGGTGACATCTACCCATAGATTCTGAAATCAATTACTGATTTTGAAATCCGAGATGAATTTGCATCCAAGTCCGGTTTTATAAATTTTTCTGACGATCAAATGAAAAAAAATCATTTTTCATTGTTAAATTCTTGTTTATTTTCTGGCAACCATGTTGATGCTTGCGATGATTACAACTTATCCGCGCTTCTGAGATCTCTCAATGAAGTACAAGGATAAAAGTAATGGTTGAATCTCTTGATATGAGCTGATATTAACATCGCCTTGATTTTTGTGTTTTATAAATTTTTTCCGGCAACATCTACCCACAGATTCTGAAATCAATTACTGATTTTGAGACCCGAGATGAATCTGAGTAATTATGATGTAGAAAATAGCTTCATTGAAATAATATGACCTTAATTCAAAATATATAAGTCCGGTTTTATACTTTTTTCTGACTATGAAATGAAAACAATTCATTTGTCATCGTGAAATTCTTGTTTATTTTCGGGGCAACAATGTTGATGCTGGCAATGATTACAGCTTATCCGCGCTTCTGAGATTTCTCCATGAAGTACAAGGATATAGTAATGGTTGAATCTCTTGATATGAGCTGATATTAACGTTGTCTTTATTTTTGTTTTGTCGGTTTGTTTTTCGACATCCTCTACTCCCAAATTCTGAAATCACTTACTGATTTTGAGATCCGATATGGATTTGAGTAATTATAATGTAGGAAATAACTCCATTCAAATAATATACCCTCAATTCAGTGCCATAAGTCCTGGTTAATTTATTTTTTTTCTCGCGATAAAATGACAAAAAAATGTTTTGTCACTGTAAAATTCTTGTTTATATTCTTGGCAATAATGTTGATGCTGGCAATGATTATAGCTTATCCGCGCTTCTGAGATCTCTCCATGAAGCACAAGGATAAATATTCATTGTTGAATCTCTTGATATGAGCTGATATAAACATTGCCTGTTTTTTTTATTGTATATGTTTGTACATTAGATGATTCATACTGGATTTTTCATCCTGTCTGCGGCCTGATTTGGACCATGTTTTATAAATAATAACATATTATGGATTATTTCTACGAAAATGCGAAAATTATTCCTTCGGTGCTTTCAATGAATTCATCTACATGAGCTAATGTTGAAATTTCGTAGGATTTCGTGGATCATAGTTATTTTAATTTTGCCCATCATGTTATAATATATTTTCCATCTAATTTCCTCTATTTTATTGGAGAATAAATGTTCACTTTAATAGGAAATATCTAGCAATTTCCTGTTCGCAGAAAAAAAACTAATAATCTTCTCCAAAAATTTCGTGCAGTGCTATTGGGTGGTACAATCAAGCGAGGAAGCTGAACAAGGTAGAAAGAGTAATTCCCCCTCTCTCTCTCTCTCTCTCTCTCTCTCTCTGACTAGCTGTTTCTTGCTTGCCTGCCTCTCTCTAGACGAGTCTTGTCAGAGCTTGGAACCGCGGATTATTACGAGAAAAAGGAAAGCCCTCTTAACCTTGTCTGTCATCTATGTTGCTTTTGGTCATGCAGGCGGCCATCCCCGTGCTGATAGGTACCAAATTCGACGACTTCGTTGGTCTCCCCGTGGACATGCAGTTGACCATCGTAAACGAGGCAAGTATATACTACATACAATATCTATACTAAAAATTGGAAAAGGTTGCTGTTCTTGGTTCCTGATTATCTTTCAAAAATGGAAAAAAAGAAGATATTTCCGACCTCAAAATCGGGCTTGTAGATAAGAAGAATATTATCGCCAGCCTTAGATCTTGCTGTCTCCTGGTTCCTGATTATTTACTTCCTCTTGCTGTGGGCAGGCGAGGGCTTGCGCGAGGGCCATGAAGGCGGCGCTCTTCTTCTCGAGCGCCACCCACAACATCAACGTCAACAAGATCTTCAAGTTCGTGGCCTCCCGCCACTTCAACCTGCCGTGGGCTCTCCAGCGGAACCTCACCCTCGGAGAACCCATCATCGACTTCTAGCCCTCTCCCCTCTCTCTCTCGCTCTCTCTCTCTAGAGGAAGCTTATGGGAGTAGCCTTGGTGGGTATTGGAAGGATCCCCAGGTGATGTAACATAAGCTGTGCCTTCTGTGAAGTCATCCGCTCTGCTGTGATGGCGCATGTATCTACGAATTTTAGAGATTTTCAGGCCTCCTGTGGAAGATCATCAAGTGGTGGTGAACCCATCATCGACTTCCAACCCCCTCTCTCTAATCTCGACTCTCTTTCTCTCTCTAGATTATTAGCCTTGTCGGTATGGAAAGAGCCTAGATTCACGGCGCATGTAGAGGGGAGCAACCGCTTGGGTTATTTACGAGAAAATGACCCATAACCCCTGCCACAACCTTATCCGTATTTTATGCCCCTTTGTACATGAATGGTAGCTGAATAGGGGACTGGAAATTAGGGGACGAGATAGACTGTAGGGGGCATATACACAATATCATTAAAAATGGGGGAATATGAATTATATGGATGGCAAAAAGGTCGTAGAACCACATGACCGGGCATCGGGTTTTACATAACCGGGGCCCGGAATCCTCGTGGGAGCCTGGACCCAATTTAAGCCCATTTAGGCCGGAAGATAGTTTGGACTTTCTTCTCTCATTCTCTCTCTCTCTCTCCCTTCCTCTCCTTCTCCCTCTTCCTTTCTTCCTCCTCTCTCTCTCTCTCTCTCTCTCTCTCTCTCTCTTGCTCTGTGCGTGGTGAAGGGAGAGATGGGAGGAGATTGCAAGTACGAGATCAGGCAGGAAGCGTACGTGAAATTGGTCCTGCACGCCCTCAAGCACCGCGCCTCGGCCGTCAATGGCCTCCTCGTCGGCCGCCTCGTTGACGCCGCCGGAAGCGGATCAGCGGGCGTCCAGATTGTCGATGCCGTCCCGCTCTCCCACTCCCAGATCGGGCTTCTCCCGTCCCTGGAGCTCGCGCTGATCCAGGTGTGAGTCTTCTCCTTCGGATCGAACCCTTGCCACTTCGCTCTCCCTCTCCAATTCCGATCTCCGTCTGTTTGTTCCTCTTCTCTCGTGTACTTCGGTTGACTTTGCGGGGGGGAATGGGGGCAGGTGGAGGAGCACTACGGAGCGCAGGACCTGAGCGTCGTCGGGTACTACCAGGCCAATGAGCGATTCAATGACGAGCAGCTAAGCGGGGCTGCCAGGAAGATTGGCGATCACATCTTCCGTTACTTTCCTCGTGCCGCGTTACTCCTGGTGTGCCACTGAGGCCCTCTAGCTCCATTTTTGGTTCCGTTGCATGTATATTTTTGGACCAGCATTCTTATTTACTTTGGTTTCCATGTGCGCAGTTGAGCAATAATTATCTGGAAGCACTCCTTAAACGCAAGGTTAATATCCCGGTTGTGGAGGTAAATATCTTCTCTTCCGAATCTCGGATTCCAGGTCTAAAGTAGACAGCAGGGACTCACAATGTGGATAAAAAAATAAAATTTTATGCATAAATGGCGAAATATGGTCTCTGGATGGAGATGATGGATATGGTGCTTCAGCGTATGTTAGAGAAAATACGCACACGTACGTGGACTATATAGTTCTTTGAATTCAATTTTACGCTACAGTAATATATAGGTTGCTGGATTTTGTACATGGTATTACGGAGCCATTGAATTCTCATTCATTACGTCATGTGCCAAAGTCCAATCGTAGTTCCTGGTATAGCTCTCAATGTCCTTGGACCTTGAACTTAATTTCTATCAGAAAATTCTCCAGTCAAGTGCCGTTTATTTTCCAAAATTCCCTAAAAATGGAACTAAACGCCCACGCCTTGCCCTCCTAGCTTATCCAGATCACATCCGAAACACAAAGTAAGGAAATTATTCTGTATGGAATTAGTATGAATTTGGTCCATTGGGCGCTGCCAGGAAATTGGTGGTCAGATGTTCCTAGCATAAGCAAAACTCTGATTAGATTAATGAAGCTGGCAAATCAGGTGAACCTTAATTGCACTTTATGAGTATCTATGTGGGGATGTCAATGCTTCTCTGCACCTGTGGTCTGTTGATGTTTTCTACAGTATTGCTAATGTTTTTTCAGTTAAAGGTGCCTGGCAAAACTTTGGGGGTGGGTCGATCATCTTTAATACACTGTTTAACAGTTATCCCTGTTAAATTAGGAATATAAAATTCTGGGGTATTCTTCTTTTTCTCAATAAAGTGAGAACAGTACAACTTGAAATTTAGTTGTTGAAGAATCTGCCAGTTATTTCCAGAAAGCAGGAAGGAGCAAAAATCAGTGAGAAAAACTTTTATAAATCGGTGAACCACATGTTTCAAAGTCAGCTGTCGTTGTTCCCTTCATGCTCTCAACTAAAAATTAGGTAGCGAAATGTGATAAACCTGATGGCTGTGGGAAATCCAAACAGAGGATTGAATTATGGAGAAAGGAGAGTCAGTCAATTGGTATATGTCGAACTGGAAGAACTAGACTTTCTGAGCACTCAACAGGGAGGGGAATTTCTTGTGAGAGAGGTGTGACCTTTATTTAACAAAGGGCTCATGGAAGAAAAATGTCAACGGTCACAGTATCAACTGTATCTGAATTTGAGTGGCCTCGGATCTGAGGTAAGGAATCTATGCGCTGAAATGAAATAGATGATAGATATATATACATTGAATGGCATATTTAGATGGGCTATACACGTCTTCAAAAGGTTGTGTCAAGACTCTAGTGTTAGGCTAGGAAAAAGGTTATGTTGAGGCAGGGTCATCTTCAGGGTGGGCAAAATCAAAGTCTGTGAGCAATCAGGGGACATGAACTTCACACTATATGTGGGAAATATGCGAAGGCATGAGAGATTTTTTTGAGAAAAAATTCTCAATCCAAAGCTTAGACTGAGTGAAGATGTGACGAAGTCCTTGGTTGCTGTTATACTCTTCTACAATGTAACTGTACCACCCTTGTTCTCCTCAAGTTATGAGGGGCCTTGGGGCCTTAGAACCTATTTCAGTTGAAGGATTGGGGTGTGGTATCTTCTGAATGCCAAGAATATTTGATAAAGGAATATCCGGGCTGGTGTCATAACAAAGGAGAAGTTATCTAGCTAGATTCAAATAAAATTTACACTTGTAAGAATCTTTTCCTCAGGAGTAATATAGAAGTTTTCTCAGTAATTGCTGTTATACATTCTAGAATAGAGTGGCATTCCGGGGTGCTTTTCTTTTAAGGGATGTAATTGGATGGTATTCAGGACTTGATCGTTGATGATGTCTTGTGTATCTTTGAACCTCTGTAGGGAGTTTCCGCAGTTCATTTGTCTTAATGTCCTGCTGAACAAGTAGTGGGATCTTCCTTAAATCGTCAGCAAATAACGTTCGGCAGATATCATAGGAGCTTCTTAGAATGTAATTTCTATTTTTATAATTTTCAGCCTGTCTATGAGCAGTATGATGTCTGATCTTCCATAGCACATTAAGTCCCTCACATATTTGATGTGATTAAAATATTTGATGGAAATGATTAAAATATTCTTGCTCAACACAAAAAAAGACATATTAGATGTTGAATTCTTTTTTTGATGATCTCCCTTGGGGGTTCTTGTTAACGAATGTTTATTTAATGGTTTCGGTTCGAAGCTTTATTTTTTCATACTAGCCTTCTCCAACAAGCTCAACAGCTGCTATCACTATATATTCTCACGAAGAAGCTAATAATAGGCGTCCCTTTAATATTCGAACTCCGAATTCTTTTGTCCTTGTGGTCTTCTTTTCTAAATATCATTTGTTTGGGCTGAACATATTCATCGATTTCACCCTCAATAAGATTTTTTCTGAGCTGGGAATTCATCTATTATTCGTTTGCTTTGTCTAAATGGTAGTTAAATTTATTCTTGATCCAAAAAGTGTTATAAACCACTGAAATTTTATAACTGTAACATTTCCATTAAACCATCCTTCCAATGTTTCAAATTCTATCGTTTGCTGAAATTCTCTGGCATTGAAAATAGTTTTCCATTCTGGAGCCTCAGCAGAATAATTTGGGGACCACACGCCTGTTCATTCCCGTATCTATGTAGCTCTATCAATTTTCTTCCTGCAGATTCCTCTCCTACCAGAAATACCCATTTAGCAAGAGGATCTTCTTGAAAATTTTAATTTTAACTCCGCCAGTTCCTTTTGCTTGTTGCATAATTAATCTCACTCAGCCAAATGCCATCTTTTATTGGTTTATGAGCTTGATTCTAAAATAGAGTACTTACTTTGACCAAGGGCCTGAGGATTTGTTCACATCCTTGTGAATACTGCCTCCGTGACATCGACAGAGAATGGGTAGCTAACAGATACTGTATCTTCTAGGATTATCTTTCATTTCTGGCCTCTTCCCTCTTGTTTCTATATTCGTTTTGAAAATAATTATTGTCATAACCATATTCTCAATCATTTGATCTTTGATCTTAAATGAGTTATGTTTCATCTTCTTTTTCTTGATGGTAGACATTGCATGAAACTTAGTTATCTTTTTGGTCTCCTTTAAATTGGAAGTTTTTTTCTCTTTTGTCTGCATCCAATCTCTTTTCCTAGTGTCTATCTCTCCCGTATTATGTTTTCCATAAAAACTCCTGCGTCCGTATCAGTTTCCACCTAAATACCAATGTCTTAGATGCTATTCAACATTTATCTTTTGGCTTATCTGCTTTTTAAATCCCCCCTTTTTCCTTTATCCTTCAGACCCATCTCAGCTTTAAACAAAGAATTGGATTAGGTAACCAATTTTTGGTGCTACCACCCAAAACTTTTCAAGTGTTTCTTCTTTGCCAATGTCTTTATCAAAGTTATTTGAAACCTAAACTGTCTTGCTCTGTGTGATGTGGATGTGTGGACAACGACGAAGGCATGTGAACAGATGTATATATAACCTTTGACTTCAGCTGTTAAAAAACCCGTGACCCATCAATGAAAAGCAGAAATTTACACAGCCTCGAGTGGGCATTGTTCTTCTGAACATTTGGCTACATCAATTTTCTTCCAAGAAGATGTAGCTTTTTTGAGTTCCCATGTTGTATTGCATTGCTCGAAGAGATTCTCCTCCTTATTCCAGTTTTGATTCCCTTTCCTTTCCCAAGGGATTCTAAAACGTTTGAAGGCCCGTTTTCCCCAATAGACTCTTTGTTTGAATTCGTCTTCTATACGCGAAACTCTTCTCTAGTGTTAAAATTAAAGAACCTATCTTTTGCACAGTTTACTGTCACTCTGTACTTTCCTTTGTTAACATCGAATATTTTCAAATCTTGTTCATTACTTTGTACCAGTTGATCTTCTTATACTTCTCCGACTCTTTAACCATTGACTCTGCTTGCTCTCCATTGTATTAATAAGTGGATCGGATGTTTTACTCTATTTTTATTTGTCATAGACGAATAAGATGGATCCTGTGGATCAGTATTTGATCTGTCACCATTCCGACTTATTCATATTCCGTCCAAATTGTTGAGAATATGGATTGGATCAAGAAGACATCTGTATCTTCTTTTCAAAGCTTTCTTCGAGAAGAGGAATCACAATAACAGAAGATAGTATTGTGCCAAAGATCAGTGAAGAAGATGCATAAACGCTTATGCGGATCTTCTGAATAGAATAAATGGAAGATAATGTCTTTAATCTGAATGTCTTTTAGGACCTAATGATCTTTCTCTCGGTTTTATTCAGTGTTTATGAAACATTGAATTCGTGGATGTTGGGGAAGGATATGAAAAGAGGTTCTGTATTGTTCTCAACTCCATATTTATATGCCACTTATGTCGAAACTCAGGGGGGGGGGGGATGCAGAATTTACATATTTTAGTCGGCCACTTTCTTAAAATGGCTGCTGGACGAGTATAATGTGGTGTTTGGTATTCAGTTCTAGGGATTGAGAAATAGGGAAATACGCGTCAATATACTTTTACATCTTGCAGATGTATAATGGACATAATTCTGGTAAAGACACGATTCATCGTCAAGAAATCAAAGGAAAAGAAAAGCTAGGATGGTGGCCATTGACTGTTGGCGTAGTCTAGGATTGTGGAAAGAGAATAAATTACCTGGACAATTGCTCGTTCAGCAGTTTTCATGTCATTTTTATTTTTTATTTTCTTCTATTTATTTTTCCGCTAGATCCATTACTTGTTATTTTTTCTCAAACCCTGTGATTGGGATCTTCTTCCTCACATGAATTGGCCTGAGAAATCATCTCTAACAGCTGGATTTTGCTACCAAATGAGATATCCTCTCTCCCCTGGAAAGAGTATTTCAATGCTACAACCTTACTGAGATGTCCCATTCGTCGATAAACCTATTGAACCAAGCCTTTTGATTCCCCACAATCGATCTTCGTCACTTCCACATTTTCTCTACGAGCCTCGTTCAAGTAAAACCGGTTCAGCACATTTAGATGCTCAGTAGTTTCCTTTCCCTTTGTTTCTCTTCAGCTCAGTAGTTTTTTTTTTTTCATTATTTGTCTACGAATCTTGCCATTGAAACTATGCCCTTTGATGCCCACTGAAGCAGCAGATTTTTTGTTAATGTCCGTTCAATCATTCTCCCTGATCTTCTCATTTTCTCCATGGACCTTGCTCAAATGGTTTCATTGGCGCAGCTATACACAAGGAACTCGTCCAAAAGCTGGGAGAGAGCCGGACTCGGGTTAGAGCAGAGCACTGAGCTGACAATTAAAGAACCTTCCGCCTTCTCCATCCTGTTAGATTATATTTCCTCCGAGAAATGGCAAGAGATTGTGGACTTTGACGATCATCTCGACGACATCAGCAAGTAGGCTTCCCATTAACGTCCCCTCTCATTCAACCCGCCAAGGACATCATCAGATCATAACAAGTTCTTTGACGATGTTTTCTGCAGGGACTGGTTGAACTCCAACCTTTTCAAGTAGGGTTTTTGCCCGGCAGCTGGAGGTTGGGATTCTTGTTCTATTCTTCATCTTGAGCAGTCTCAGTCTCATTCTCAGTCTCAGTCTCAGTCTCAGTCTCAGTCTCAGTCTCAATCTCAATCTCAATCTCAATCTCAATCTCAATCTCGACCTCAATCTCAATCTCAACCCCAACCTCGATCTCAATCTCAATCTCAATCTCAATCTCAATCTCAATCTCAATCTCAGTCTGAAGCTCAATCTCAATCTCAATGTGGTTGGGCGGTGGAGAAGGGGAAGTCAGATGAATGATGGTGGTGGTATGGGGCGTTGGTAGGGGAGCATCTCACTGCATGTGGATCATTATGATTTTATGCTTAATCAGGAAACAAATCTTCTCACATTCTTTTACACTGCTCTTTTTCTTTTTTTCTTTTTTAAAACATTCTTATTTCGTTTCATGTGGTATTTGTGCTCTTCCATGTTAAATAGTTATTATCAATAAATAAGAAGCCTCTTACAAATATTATACAACATAATAATAATCGTAAATAACCCAATTTAATAGTATTTAGATCACAGCTAGAGTTCTTGAAGATTCCACTGCCCGGATTCCATAAACCAGTAGATTTATTATGGATTTATGTAGTCATACAACTTAATAATAATCGGAAAGAACCCAATTTAATAGTGTTTATATCACAGCTGGAGATCTTTTGATGATTTTACTATCCGGATTCCATAAACCAGCAGCAAATTTATTATGGATTCATGTAATCATACAACTCAATAATAACCGTAAAGAACCCAATTAAATAGTGTTTAGATCACAGGTAGAGTTCTTGAAGATTCTAGTGCCTGGATTCCATAAACCAAGTTGTGGTGTATTTATTATGGATCTCGATCACCCAGAGAAGGCCCAAGTTCTATGGATCTCATCTACACGGTAGCATGAGTAATGGCTGGCGACGAGGACTGAACGAACACGGCTACTAGAAAATTTAATGAGATATATAGGATGCCTTAATCGCTACTAGTTAGATGTCTCCCGTTAAGCATCATCCACATCTAAAAGGCCCAAAGATGGTGTAGAACAGAATCATATGAAATGTGTAGCTGAGAAGGCCGAAAGTAGTAAAAAAATTTGTTCAGAGCACAAGAATTGCAGCAGCACAAAAAGGCCCAATAAAAGTGATTTTTTTGTGGCCCAAGTCACTAATGTTCTGGGCCTCATCGCCTTTAGTGGCCCAATAAACAGGGTAGGGTAGGGCAGGGTATGGTCTAATCTTCAGTCAGTAGGTTCATAATTTTTACCTTAGAACTGGAACGCCTTTTCCACTCAATCACTATTTTATTTCATTCTCCTGATCCTCATGGATTGAAGGATTCCCAGTCTCTTTCCATGCGGATTGATTCAACGCTCCAGCCTTTTTTTCTGGGCTTCCGCTATGTTGTTATATATGGAAAGAGATCAGACGGCTGACAAGGCCGCGGATATTGGAAGGGAGGAGGGGAGGAGAGCACAATAGTCTTGAAGAGAAGTCAAAGTCAAAGTCAAAGTCAAAGGGATCTTGCGTAGGATCGGTACAATGCAACTGGTAAAAAAAAGGCAACAAACTGAAGATAATTGTGGGTATGATTTAGAGATTTACTTGGGTAAGTTTTCATTGAAGTCTTCTTACGGTTTCCCCTCACTCTATTTACTTCTAGGTTTCAAACCCTAAACCCTCTTCAGGGTTGCTCCGGGCCTGCTCAAGATTGCAGAGATCAGAGAAATGAGTAGTCAGGTCCTTCTCTCTCTCTCTCTCTCTCTCTCTCTATTTTCCCATTCAAGAAGACAATGACGACCAAATGATTATGGAGTTTAGTGAAAGGAGGCTCCCTGTGGACCAGGAACTTCTGTGGACCAGGAAACACTAAGATCATATTGCAGTCAGGTCACTCAGTTTCTGAAAAAGGATATATGAGATTTATAATATGGCTCCCGGGCAAAATGTACAGAGGGTACAGAGGGTTCCATCTTCTGATTCGGCCAAAAGCATGCTTAAGAGGTGAATCTGGCAGTTTTGCTGAATATTTGATGATGAATTCTGCACCCTTAGTTCAAACGCTGGTCCTTGCTTACAATTACCCACTCGCCTACAACAGTCTAAGTCTCTTGAGACGTTCCTCAAAGAACCAAGTTCATCAAAATTTTGTGAAGAACTGAGAAAGAGATCTTGGCCTAATTGGAAGGAAAAAAATTCGTGGAAAACATTTGAAAGTTAGTCCAATTTGTTTATTTAGGGCGGAGAGAGATGATAAATTTGCACAATAAGTCAATCCGACAAGAAAGACTGTTAGTCCACCAATGGCTCATGTAACCTTGGCATAATCAGATTTGCCAACCAAATAGCAGAAAGATGCCAATTACCCAGTGAAATCAGCTGGAGGAATCAAGACGACGATGGATTAAAAATATATTTGCCACCAGCATCCGCAGGAAAACCATTTTAGAATTCATCAGATTATTCATCTAGAATTTCTCATCACCAAGACGACTTGAAAAAGATAATCTAATTAAGTGAAAGTTTTGCATTTATGATCACAAAAGAATGAGCAAGTTGTTCTCATCTCCTGCAAAATTCAAGTATTCTGCATGAGCAAAATATCAAAGAAAAGTAATTTTCTGGAGATGTTTGATGGACAACAAATGTTCAGCTCAGACTGCAACACAAGTTTGAGAATATCAGGCCTACAGAAATAAAGGATATCACAGAAGGAAGCCAGGCCACCCTCCAAGTTTTCCCAATATTTATTCCACAATACAGTCATTTGCACCTACAGATCAAGGAGATATATGAGCAACATGAGCAAGAGAGCTGATGCTGGTCACGCATACAAAATAGTGGCAGTTGAGATAAACTAATGCCATCAAACAAATAAACAAGGCAAAGTGATAACAACTGACTGTGGTCGAATGACTCATGCAACAGCAGCTTCCAGCAACTCTTTCTGTGCACGTTCCCGGATCCTCTTCTCTAATTCTGGCCTAAAATGCCTGATCAGCCCTTGCACTGGCCATGCAGCTGCATCTCCTAATGCACAAATTGTATGGCCTTCGATCTGCTTGGTGACCTCCTGAAGCATATCAATCTCCTCAAGCTTTGCATTACCCACCTTCAGCCTCTCCATGATCATCCACAGCCATCCGGTTCCCTCTCTGCATGGAGTGCACTGCCCACAGCTCTCATGTTTGTAAAAGTAAGAAAGTCTTGCGATTGCATCCACCACATCCGTGGATTTATCCATCACAATGACAGCAGCAGTCCCCAACCCTGACTGCACGGCCTTCAATGCATCATAGTCCATTAACACATCATCACATATCTGTTTGGGTAAGAGAGGAACAGAAGATCCTCCTGGTATAACCGCCAGCAGATTGTCCCACCCACCTCTAACCCCTCCACAGTGCCTCTCTATCAACTCTTTCAACGGAATACTCATCTCCTCTTCCACAGTGCAAGGCTTGTTTACATGGCCGGAAATACAAAATAGCTTCGTCCCTGAATTATTCTTCCGGCCAAAACTAGAAAACCATTCAGGTCCCCTCCTTAGAATTGTAGGAGACACGGCCACAGTTTCCACATTCGTGACTGTCGTTGGGCAACCATATAAGCCAGAGTTAGCAGGAAAAGGGGGCTTCAGCCTTGGTTTCCCTTGCTTCCCTTCAAGGCTCTCCAGCAGTGCTGTTTCTTCACCGCAGATATAGGCACCAGCACCATAGTGAATGTGCACATCAAAGTCGTACCCAGATCCACATGCATTCTTCCCAAGAAGGCCGGCTTTGTAAGCTTCCTTTCTGGCCTTCTCAAGATTTAATCGCTCATTTACATACTCACCCCTAATGTAGATGTAAGCTGCCGTTGCACGCATCCCAACGCCTGCGATTAGGCAACCCTCAAGCAGCTTGTGTGGGTCATGGCGCATGATTTCTCTGTCTTTGCAGGTTCCCGGTTCACTCTCGTCAGCATTGACCACAAGATAAGATGGGCGCCCATCAGAAACCTTGGGCATAAATGACCACTTCAGACCAGATGGAAAGCCAGCACCACCACGGCCACGGAGACCGGACTTCTTCATTTCATTGACAATCCAGTCAGCACCTTTCAGCACCAGATCCTTGGTTCTGTGCCAGTCACCACGTTTCATAGCACCTTTGAGGAAAGGATCATGCATGCCATATAGGTTGGTGAAAATGCGATCCTCATCTTTCAGGCCCCCAAAGTGCGTTTTCTCAGGAGGCGGTGGTGGGGGCGGAGGCTGAGGGCTTCCTGGAGCTGCAGCCTGAGAGCTGAATGATCTGGAAGCAGAACCTGGTGAATGAAGGTAACGCTGACAAACCAGAGAAGCTCTAGGAAGAGACAGAATCTTCCTGATGGAACCCTACAAAGAGGAGTAAGTGTTTGAATTAGAAGCGTAATCCTGTATAAAATAGATGCTCCGTTTCTCTGTTGAAGTGCATCTCTCTTACACAGATAGAACTTTGATAGAAAAATGATAGTGCCAAGAGAAAATTTCCTGACAAACGTCCCACAATACCAGCTTCTTAAATGATAATTCACTCATTTTACAGCATCTCATGCTATTAGCATGAATTCGATGCCAAGTAGAATAATGCAATCCACCATACTAGCAATATTAAACGACCAAAAATCAAGTCAACTAGGATATTCGCAAACGATGTTAGGACATCTAAAAATCACCACGAAATAAGTATTCTAGCGAAATTTTAGGCAGATGTCGCAGATGAATCTAAAAGCCGTTCAAAAGTAAAAATGCGATAACCGGACAGAGACCCTACCAAGGAGGATACGAACCTTGCGGATTCAATTCTCTTAGGAAATTACGCCCACGATGGAACATCAGTGTTTTTTTGGATTAAGAACAACTTTAAGAGAAGGGATATGGGGGGAGAGAAAGGTGAATTAATCCATCGCGCAGAAGGAGAAACCACGAACGATCAGATTTCCAAGACCTAATGCTGGAAAAGATCACACTACATGACCTCCAAGAACCAAAAAAAAGCCAGAGTCCTTGCCAAACAAGATCACCTCGAACCCTCGCCCAACGAAATCCCCAACTTTCAGAACCAACAACCAGCAGGATTCCTCCCAGAACCAAACAAAAGCCAATGGTTGACAAAGAGATCGAGAAAATCAGAGAGAAATAGGGAACAAACCATGCTGCTGCTCCGATCCTCGCCTGTTCTGCCGCCGGCGAAGGAGAGTGCCGATATATTTAGAGAGAGAGAGAGAGAGACGGCGACGGTAATGACGTGCGGATTTTGCAGCCAACTGTGATGATCGGAGATTACAACTGTCTGATTGCTAGGTTCCTATCTTAACCGTCTAATGTATAGACCTCTAGAGCGAACCCTTCTCGTTGATCTGGGCCGTCCCTTGACTGACGATCCCGATATGATCCAACGGTAGAGAGAGGTGATATTTTCGTAATTTCATTCTCATCCTGGCCGACGAGTTGGGAACAAAAGAAACCCTAACCCAGTGTTAGGCTTTCTTCGTCTCCACTCGCGCCTGACTGCCGCCGGCGTCACAGCTCCCGCAGCCATGGTCAGTTCTCCTTCCCCGGCCGTTCTCTTCGTCGTCCCTTTTTCTTCTCCTCTTCTCTGGTTCTTGATGTTTCTGCGATCTGCGGCATGATTTAATCCTTGGGGAGGTAGCTTTCTTCTCTTTGTTTTTCTTTCCGGTTCGATTGGGTAGGGCGAGAAATGTGGACGGCCGTGTTCTACGGATGTAACTGATGTTTTTCTCAGATATGTTAGTTTTTCTCTCCGGATTGGTGTCGGAAGGCTCGCGATGGGTAACTGGCTCTAGAAATGAATTCGAGATCCTATTCTCTGTGAGGTTTTACAGGCGCGCTTTCAGGGACGTAAGGCGAGTGCATGGTATATGGTCTTCGTGAATTAGCTTAGACTGAAGGATCTTTCAGGTGGTTCAGAAGAGTAACACTGGGAGGAAAATCGCGAAAACTTCCGTGTATAGTTGTCAGTTTGATGGTTGCATCAATATCTTTAGATTTTTTTTCAAACCTCGCGATGCAGAGGCGTTTTGCTGAAAAAAAGTAATTTACAAAAGCAGAACGTTTTGGTTTCTATATCCTGATTGACTACCTGATTGTTATTCTTAGCTGTGGATGGAGAGTTTGGCCATCAGCCTTCAATTTTTACCTGATACGGCGGGCTATTCAGGCCCAGATAATTGATGGGAAGAAATTATCTCATGTTCGGTTTTATTTGGATTCCAAGGGAACCATTATCTGCTCGTAGTCGATTGTCAGTAGCGGACGTTTCATTTTCGGGCGACTCTGGCATTCCCTTTGTTCTTGTGTGCTTATTTTTTGCCAAGTCTCTCGATGTAATGTGGCTTAAATGCATCTCAAAATGCTCCTAGCTTATTTCTTCATTCCTCTTGCGGCATGCGTTTAAGCAGTTCATGCGCATGAGAAGCTCAAGGATGATACTGACTATTGAGCCACCCTCTACACAATTTACAACACTCCTTGAAGATTTTATCGTTCGGATCTAGAAAAAAATAATGGCAGCTTTGCACTGACTTGTGGTAACCAGATAAGGTCACATTTTATTTTTTTGGATATCCAGTCTCAAATCCAGTTTGCAGGCATTGGATCACTTCTTTTTCGTTTTGATTTCTGGGGGCTAATGTTCTTTTGCCAATGTGTCCAAGTGAAAAAAAGAAGAAAAGAAGGGATGGACAGGAGAATGAGTCTTTGGGTGAAGGGTATGCTTCCTCTTCTAGTTCAAGCTAAGTCCTCAATGGAAAATCCCCCAGCATAATCCAAATAATCCCCCAAAAATTCAATAGACGTTCATCCTCTTCCTCTGGCGAGATTCTTGAATAAGTCATCTCAAGGATCTTTCTATGTTTCCTTGCTATGCTTGTGAAGTTTCTTGCTTGCCCTAGAGCGCAGCGCTTAATAATCTTTCCTCAGCTACTAGTACCATCTCCTCAGTTCATCTGTCGGCAGTCACCAGATTGAAACCACCCATCTTCTCTCTACACTATTTATTA
The DNA here is from genome assembly GCA_902729315.2 of Spirodela intermedia. NCBI lineage: Eukaryota > Viridiplantae > Streptophyta > Magnoliopsida > Alismatales > Araceae > Spirodela > Spirodela intermedia. Next base: position 4,558,179 of record LR746278.1, read on the forward strand.
GGTGAACGTTCCGAAGACGAAGAAGACCTACTGCAAGCACTGCAAGAAGCATAACTTGCACAAGGTGACGCAGTACAAGAAGGGCAAGGACAGTCTCTCTGTCCAGGGGAAGCGCCGTTATGACCGGAAGCAGTCCGGCTATGGAGGTCAGACCAAGCCCGTCTTTCACAAGAAGGTAAAGGCTCCCCCTCCCCTCTCCGAATCTCTCTTTTTTTTTTTTTTTTTTTTATTTATTTCTTATCGATGGTTAATGCAAGAACAAGGCTGTTGAATGAGTTGATTCCATTCGGTTCTTTCTGAGGGAGAATTTTCTTTGGGTTTTTCGATGTAAAAGTGAAAATTGTGACGAAATTTCTTCGCGCCATGCTCGGCAGGCGAAAACCACCAAGAAGATCGTGCTGAAGCTGCAATGCCAGGGCTGCAAGCACTACTCTCAGCACGCCATCAAGGTCTCTCTCTCTCTCATACCCTCTCTCTCTCTCTATCTGCCCCTCCCTCTCCTGGTCCTCATATTCAATCTCTCTCTCTCTCTCTACTTGCAGAGGTGCAAGCACTTTGAGATCGGCGGAGACAAGAAGGGGAAGGGAACGTCGCTGTTCTAGTTAGTTGGCCTGCTGCTCTGCCACCAATCTCTTTTTCCTTCTCCATGGACTGCAGCCTCGCATCTTCCATCGTCCTGCCGAGTCGATTCTACTCTGTTCTTGCTTTATTATTATTACGTGGGTAGCTTTGGGACCTCCTCTACTTCTCTCTTCGAGTTTTGATGTAGCGCGCTGCCATGGCATTTGGGTCTCTTTTCCAGTTGCAGCTCTCCGTTCATTCATATAAACGCCTCCTCCGTCTTCCTTTCACGAACCGGAGGGAGAAGATATAAGATGGAGAAGAACAGGCGGCGGCCTTTGAAAGCCTAACCAATTGGTGGGCTTCATCTTTGAGGCCCGTTTAAGGGGAAAGCCCGTGGATGGGCTTCGGCTCATTCCGTTTTGAGAGAGAGAGAGAGAGAGAGAGAGAGAGAGAGAGAGAGAGAGAGAGAGAGAGAGAGGGATGCCGGGCCGAGCCCAGTCTTATTTTCGGGGACGGAAAAAGAAATCGTCCAACCCCAAGCCCAGTGAGGTGGTGTAAGATAATTAGTTGACGGCTAGTGACGTTGACTTTGATGCTCATTAGGGGGGGAAGGCGCCCAATCGTGTTCGGGCAAGTGTATACTTTTAATAGACCCATTTCTGTCGCCTTGATAATCGAAGCACACAAGAAGAAATATCTTCGAACATTATTATTAAATAATTCTCCAAGATGGTAAATATGACACCGATAGAGGGAGGGGGAGAGAGAGAGAGAGAGAGAAACGGCCAACTGGCGACGCCTGGGCTATCCAGCCAGCCGTCGTCGCCGAGCCGGGGAAGGGGACAGAGGAGACGACAACCAAAGACTTCTATAATGGAGAAGAGAACAAATGGGAATCAGACCGAACAGAAGGGGTCCAAATCAAATCGGAAAGCTCTCTTATTCTCTCACTCATGCTACCTCCCTCTCTCTCTAAGATCACCACCACCCGCTTCCCCACCTCTCTCTCTCTCTCTCTCTCTCTCTCTAAATAAATAAATACTCTGTAGATTATGACATCCCTCATCTTATTGCCATTATTGATATCTATCTATCTATCTACAGCACCGAGCTCTGGAGAGCCAAAGAGCACACCACTTGACGAGTTCTCTCCTCCCCCGCCCCACCAAACACTTGTTCTTCTTCCATCTCTCACTGCTTAGCCTGCAATGGCAACAAGGGAGGAAAAACCCGGAGATAAAATTAAATGGTTGGTTCTTGGAATCCAAAAATCTTCACCATTCGTGCCAAATAAATAAATAAATCAATAAATCTCCATATTTTGTGAAGCGGTACCATTCATTCTACATTGAAGACGATCAGGACCTTTTCTGAAGAACAACAAAAAACGGCTACAATATCAGAATCAAATACCGATTCTATGTGATTCCTTTCCAACATTCAATAATAAAAAACAAAACCCTAAAGACGGTGCTGAAGAAATTGGGGACTGTGTGGAGAGGAATCCACGCATGATAATATTATGGATTCTTAGCATTATTTTCCTTTAAAAATTACAACCCCAATGATATTACTAACTATATTTTCAAGAAAATGCGAAGCACCCACAGTAAGCAAACATCCAACATGGCTTTCATCTCCAATCATGGAACATATATAGAGTTCTGATAGTACGTATCAATCAAGTAAGCATTATAACACTAGGTGGCAGATGAACAGCTGTTCTTCGTCTGTGACTGAATTTGAGATGATAATCTCATCAAAATTATGCTTGCATAGTAGTATGTTTGACCCCTTTCGTCAGATGGGCATCATTGGAACCTGATCAATAATCGCCCCAATACAGATTTTTTTTTTCAAGATCTGTGACCATGGAAATGGTTGTTTCTTGAGGGAGTGGACGCAGGGCTTACGTGTGTAATTCGAGGTCAAACCTTTCTAAAAATTTGTAATTCAACGGTTCAGATTGATATAGAACAAAACTCTTTCACGGCTTACTGGTTTTTTCACTGTTATAAGCATCGAATAATCTCAGAATCCTTGGCTTAAAACTTTCAAACAGGGTGAGAATAACTAGCCATCGCGACTAAACCATTTGGGGCAACCTATTTATGGTTTCTTGAGAGGCTTTTTTTTTTCTGTCTTTGTAATGAACTGATTGATTAATGAATTGATCACAGGATGTTGCCTAGATTCCAAATAAGATGCTCCCCTGTAAGTGCAATTTAGATGTATCTATAGAATAAAAAATAAAATAATAAATAACATATACAAGTAAAGATATCTTAGACTCCAGCAACACTTATTGAACCCTGAGTACTTGGATTGGTATACTGAGACAGAGAGAAGGATAAGATGAGATCACCTGTGAGTAGAGGAACGTCCCAAGGATTGCAATGGCGGCACCAAGAGCATTGATTGGCTGAACAGGTGTATGGAAGATGATGATGGAAGAGACAATGACAGATATCCGCTTCATAGTGTTACCGATGCTGAACGTTAATGGAGAGATCTCATCCAAGGACATGTAGGAGACTTGGTTGTACAAGTGGTAGAACACGCTCTGGGCTGCTACCCACCTGAACAGACAAATCCATGTCCCATGTCACATTCTCTCGTCAGTCAAAGACCAGAGATATAATAAGAAAACGTAAAAAGAAGTGATGGATTAATAGACACGTCAAACTGAAATAGGGTTAAAAAATATACGCGCAAGGAGAAAGAGCAAGGAATCTCCAGAAAAACAAGAAGAATTAAAACGCCCATGAGGGAAAAAGCAAAGAGATTGACGTCTAATTTGGTTCGATATGTGTTGACCCAAAAAGAATCTGATGCGTTTGATAAGTATACAAAACCCACATATCTGATGCGTTCGATATGTGGGTTTATAGTTTGTCCTTTGACGAAACGTGGTGTGGCTCTCCAGAACCGAGATTTTAGGGGAAATCCAGTGGGTACTGGCTTCTAATCAATTTTCCAGGAACTAGGCACAGTTTTAGTTCATCAATGGTATAGAAGAGAGCGAGGAGTAGAAATGGGAAGCAAATGGCCAGTTTTCCATCATGTAGTTAATTTAAATTAGCCTCACAAAGACTATATTTTTCATCTTTCAAGCCCAAGTAAGTTTCCCCATCACAATCCTGAACACATATTTCCTCTTTTCTAACAACGGGGGATCAAAGAGGAGCATAGTAGCAACTTTTCCATCGAGTTAATCGTCAATGGCATCCCGGGAAAAACATGTGAGAAATGGGGTTCTTTTGGGCTCTTTTGATGAAATGGGGTTACTACTTACCAGACAAAATGGGGACCGATGTCAGCAAGGGCTTTACGCCAACCAGCGGCCCACAATTGCGGCCCTTCAACGGCCACTGCGAATGGTGTCAGAATCACGAGGGACAACATCGACAAGCAGGCATAGTAGTTCATCCCGCTGACCGACTTCCCTTTCATCCCTCTCTTTGAAAATATGTTCCGGAATACGAATGCAAGGTTTGAGATCATTGCCCCCATAAAACCTGTAATCAGAGAAAACACAGATGATGGAGAGCGTATGAGCCGGAGAATTCAACATGAATGTCGAGAAACTGGAAATCGACTGGGCTCAAAACTCATTTTCTCACCCGTCATGTTGAAGTTGAGCTCTGTGAGTGCCGCTAGACCACAACCCCCAATGATCGGGACGAGGGAGAGGTACACAGACGGCGGGAAAGTCTCCCCCAACAGGAACCTCGAGACCAGCACGCTGAAAGCGGGCTCCCCGCTCTTGATGATGTGCGTGAATGACACGGCCACCTTCGACATGCTCACTGTCGCCGCTACGTGCCCGATCGTGTGCGCCACTGCTACCTGAACAGCAAGGAATTCCCAGAAGGCGTTCAGAGGCAAGAGCGGGTGGGGAAACGCTCGAAATAACCCACAATCGAGCCATCCAAGCAACTCACCGGGAATAGAGCCTTCCAGAAGTCGAGGTCGACCTTGGGGGCCTCTGCGATCCGCGTGGCCCAGGAGACGAGCATCATTAGGGAGCCGGTCGCCAAGGAGAGAGTAGAGGTCAGCCATGGGAAGGGATACGCGTTGAGGACCTTCTTGTTGTAGATGTTGAATACCACATTCAGCGCCCACCAAGTCGCGAAGTAGATCCCGATCTTCACCTTCTTCGCCGCCTCCGCACTAGCGGCCGCCTCCTGTGACTGCCCCTCCCCGCCGAACCCCTCCGACCGGTCTGCCTCGTAAGCCCCCACAAACACATCGTCCCTCCGCCGCCTCGCGGCAGCGGAGGGCAAATCGAGGGCGGCGCCGCCTAGACGGAAGCCGAGCCCGTCGACAGAGGAGATACGCAGAGGCCTGTGGGAGTTGACACCAGGAAGCGTGGCGGATACCGGCCCTCGCCGTGACGGCTGCCACCGCGACCGCACCAGGTCCGACGAAGCGGCTAAGCCCGAGGCCGCCGCGTGCTTCGCGGCGCAGATCATCACGTAGAGCTCGGGCAATTCTGCCCTCGATGATGGGCGGGCGCAGGCGAAACCCTAGCACAGAGAAAGACAGAAAGAGAGAGAGAGACAGACAGGGAGAGAGAGAAAGAGAGAAACAGAGAAAGAGAGAAACGGAACCATCGACTTCTGGGGTAGGAGGCAGCCAGTATTTATATATCGTCTGTGGAAGGCAGCGGAAGGGTAGGTGACCCGTACTTCGCCATGGGTTCTTCTTGCCACGTGGCAAACTCGGAGGTACGGCTGTTAATGGTCCGAGCGAACCCCAATCCGCCCCGGCCCGGATACCTTTTTCGGACTCCAAAATATATTTGAATTTTAAAAATAAAAAATACCCAATCCTACCTGTTCCACTCTCTCTTTCTCTCTCTCTCTCGCCACGTGGCTGTGTGAGTCTGTTCTGGAAGCTTTCTTCAGGCCGAGGCCTTTAAGAAATGGCCTGCCCCAGGCCCGTAGTCCTCATCCTGGGCCGGCCCGGAGACGGGTCAATGCCTGGACAGAAATATCTCCCGTCAATCGCTGACGGCGGGATGGTCAACGGCCGCTGAGTTGCCGTCGTCGTCTGGGATATACGTCAGCGTTCGTCTTCGTGTTCGCACGTGATTGGCTAAGCATCCTCGATAACATCGATATATGTTGAGGGAATGGGCCGGGCTTTTCATTTCGGACCTGGCCCGTTTCTAGGATTTCATTAAAGCGCCGGTCTCCCTGTCCCGAGGGTAAGGGCTTTGTGTTCGTTATAATTATAAAAAACTTCCTCTTTGCTGAATACTATATACCGTGGGCCCATTTATGGGCTTTCGGGCCCGACCCGTTTCTATTTGAACTATCGGGCACGAGGACCGTGGATTATTTCACAGGGGGAGCTGCAGACAGGAGGGAAGAGAAAAATGAAGCATTCAGAAGTCTCTTCTCTAAAGAAAAGCAACAAGACAGAACGTCAATGGAGTTCAGTCCCTAACACAGAGATCACCATGACAGAGACGAAGAACATGAAGCTCCACACAGCTAGAGAGAGATAGATTAATCGATAGAGAGGGAGGGAGGGAGGGTGGGGGAGAGAGAGAGAGAGAGAGAGAGAGAGAGAGAGAGAGAGAGAGATGACTAACATCTAGTTATCTAGGAGAAGGGGGGGAGGCTCAAAATCCCTCTTCAGGGAAGGGAGGGAGCCTCCGAACTGGGAAAGAATCTTCCTCTCCTCAGAATTCTTGAGTTGAAGGTGCGGAAGAGGGGGGAAGTCAATGCCCGAACCAGTGCCGACGCCGCGGAGGAGGTATGAAAGCCCTTCAACACCTCCCCGTTGAGAAAGCTTAGGTGCGTTCTTGACTTCCCACAAACCCTAGATTTCCATCCACCCTCCCCCCCCCCTGAGAACACAGACATCGCCCAAAGTCAACGCCTCGGGCCCTGTTCAGAGCTTGTGGGTAGTGGGGTTTGGGATCGTTCTAAAGACTTACCCTCGTGTAGGCGGCGCTAGAGTTTCACTGGGCGCCCTCGCCCAGGACGTTGCCCTTGATCCTGTCGACGGTGCAGGAGATGAGGCTGTTGACGGTAGCGACGGAGCCAAGAGAGAGCTTCGCATTGGGCTGGGAGTCAACGAGGATCTGGAAGGCGACGGTGAGCAGGGCGCCGCCGGTACCGCCGTGGCCGGCGGCGTCCTCCGGTGATGTCGGTGGGCCGTCGGGGAGGATGGCGAACCCCGACGGGAGGAGCGTCACGTAGTCCGGGTTCCCCCCTCCGAGGACCACATTCATGGCCACCAGGTCAACGGGGGCGTAGATCACGTAGGAGCCCGCGGCGTCGGTGCAGCTCTCTTGCAGGATCAGCATGTTGCTTTGGTTCGAGTTGGTGCTCTGCAGAAACCCAGGAACCAGGAGGGTCATCAGCATGTTCCGCCACGATCATCTTCAAAGAACAGCACAGAGAAGGAGTAGGGGGTGGGGGGCTCACGTTGACGCGGAGGAGGGAGACGCAGTTGCCCTCGTCCCGGCCATTGGCGATATGAGCCATCTCCTGAACGATTCCTCCGTTGGAGAGGATGTCCCACTAATTTCCGCAGAAATCAGAGCACCAGGTAAGAGACGGTGGGCCATCTGAAAACCCTAATCTTGGGGAGGAAGACGAATGAGGAAGGAGTTATTTACCACGCTGCGGGTGTTCTCGTCGCGGAGGAAGTCGAAGACCCGCTTGGGGGGGACGGGTAGCCAGAAGGAGGTGGCGGCGCTGAGGACGATCCCCGGTGGACGACCGGGCTCGTTGACGCTCTTCTTGGTCATTACTCTCACGTCCTCTGCGCAGGCGCCGGAGAGGGTGGTCCACTGGTGTGCAGCGGAGGCGCTCACGCCGGAGCAGAAACTCACCACCATCCTCTCCGCCAGTTTCAGCATGCTCTTCCTCCCCTCCTGCGACGTTATCACTGCCCATTCCCCAACCAGAACAGTCTCCACTTTCATCATCACTATCACAGTTATATATATATATATATGTATATATATATATGTATATATATATAAAGAGAGAGAGAGAGAGAGAGAGAGAGAGAGAGAGAGAGAGAGAGAGAGAGAGAGAGGAGGGGTTACCGCTGATCTCGCCGGTGGGGACGTTGGTGGCCATGACGCTGGCGAGGCGCTCACACTGGCGGTCGAGAGTGGAGACCCAGCGCTTGGCGCCGAAGGCCATTCCAGAGTTAACCAGGGGGCGGTACATGCTGTGGACGGTCCGATCGTCCACTTCCACGTGCTCGATCCACGTCACCTGGATGGGGGGAGATGGGTGGCAGGAGGGAGGGTCAACGACCTAATCGTATAGTGAGAGAAAGTGGCGGGAAAAGTGGTGGGCTTCTTCTCCTTCACCTTGGAGAAGCCGTTGGGGGTCTCCTGTATCAGGCAGCCGGAGGCCCGCCGGCGGCAACGGAGGCCCGGAGTGGGGCTGAGGCTATCCAGGGAGACGTCCACCACCGCCCACACGCCGTCTCCATGCTGCTTGCAGTACCTCAGGAAGTAGCTCTCTCTTGTCGGAACAAGAGGGGAGGGCATCTGAAACTCCGCCGTCATCTGCAGTGCAGAGGATTGAGACCGATGTCTGATTGAGAGAGAGAGAGAGAGAGAGAGAGAGAGAGATAGAGAGAGAGGGGGGGGGGGTTCAGTACCACTTGAAGAGCTCCGTTGTAGTTTCCGGCAACACCGGTGGACAGCACCTCCAAGGTCGCGGCCCTGGAGACGATGCTTGAGAAGATCATCGACCACTGGTTCTGGAGATTCAATGAAGATGGATCAGAAACGCGCGCATTATATCGGAGGAGCAACAGGACGGAGAGGAGAAGATCTGCTCTGATCGGAGAGATTTATGTACCACGTCCATTATGATTTCCACGAGATTGACGTTATTCATGATGACGATGGCGTTGTGGCGGGAGGCCTCGGTCTTGAAGCCGACGGGGCGGGGACCGATGCCCCTGGGGAAGGTCCGGAAATACTCGTCGACGTTGAGGACCTCTGGGCCGGCGGCTTCGAGGGAAGGCATCCACAGAGGCTCGCCGGCGTGAGCCATCCTGGTGAGCTCCTCCATGGCTGCGACGGCGAGCTCCACCACCGCCGGCTTGTCGACGGGGAACTCGTTGGGGAGGGAGGCGGAGCGGAGCATCTCGCTCGCTCCGAAGGCGCCGTGTCCCGCCATGGCCGGCGGCAGCCCGAGGTTCCCGGCGGCGAGGTCCAGCGACGAGCGAGGGGCCACCTGAGGAGTCATCAGCGGGTAGGATCCCACCGGCTTGCCCACGTACTTCGCCGCAATTCCCGATATCCTGTCGATCTGCAAGCGAGAAATAGATTAGATGGCTACCGAGAGAGACAGAGGAATGGTGAGGGTGAGGGTGAGGGAAGGGGGAGGAGAGGGTTTTACCTCCTCTCTAAGGCGGACGTTCTCGATCCTCAGCTGCTGCTCGTCGAAGGACATCTCTCCGATGGCGGTCGGGCCGCCGCAGTTAGGGCAGGAGGCGTTGCTGAGGGCCTCCTTGTACCTCATGTTCTCGGCTCGGAGCTTGTCGTTCTCGGACCTCAGCTGCTGGTTCTCCTGGCGCTCGTGCTGGTTCTGCAGAGCAGGTGCAACTCATCCTCAGCAAACGACAGGAGAAAGACCAGAAGAGATAGAGAGATGGATAGGTACATAGGGGGACAGATAGAGGCTTGATAGAGAAAGGACATAGCCAGAAACCGAGAGATTCTTTTTATGCATGTTTTTCAGAAAATTTTGGATATATCTTCGGCCGCTTAAGTGAGCCCTCGGCATTAACTCCGAATGCAAGGTACTATTTATCTTCCGCAGCATTCTAGTGAGAGAAACTGCAAACTACATGATTTTTGTGCTTCTTCTTTCATTTTATATCAGTTGAGATGCTCGAGTTTAGGGGTTTCCCTAACCTTCATCTGGGTTCGCTTGTTCTGGAACCAGAACTTCACTTGGAGGGGCTCCAGCCCGAGCTCCCGGCTGAGCTCCTTCCTCTGCTTGTCATCCGGATGAGGACACTCCTTGAAGAAGCTGAAGCCGAGAAGAGAGAGAAACGTCGATCAGTTCAACAAGTACAGGCGACAAATCTACGGGAAGGGGAGTACGACGGAAATTTGAGGGAGGCCTGAGCTTGAAAATCATGCATCGATGAAAGAACGAGGAAGAAGAAATGAGTGCAATCTTGAGACAAAAGCGGAGAAAGTCTCCAATGGAAGAAAAATACAAGAAGCGAGCCGAGAGAGATCAAAGCTTGGAGGCCATCTGTCACTCAAGAAAGACGACAGCATGATGAAAATTGAAGCATTAAAGAGCAAATCTGCGATATTAAGCATAAGACTCACGCCGGGGAGAGGGAGGGAAGGGGAGAGAGAGAGAGAGAGAGAGAGAGGGTAATGATGAATCGAAAGTAACGGACGAAATGGGTACCATCCGACTACTAAATGCTACGAAGTGCAGGAAAATACGGACCGAAAATCAAAGAGGATAAAAAGATGCATTTGAGAGAAATCTACGATAACATGTAACAAGTGGCCCAAAAAGGGAAGATCACTGCCTGGAAGTGGTCTCTAAGATTAAAATAAAAGGAATTGCTACTTTACGAAGAAAATCTAGAATTTCTGGTTCAATAAGTTACCGTCAGCGGGACAACTTAGACAATGGGTGCAATGGCATACTGACTGTTGGAAAATATGGATTTTCAGGCACAGATTGTGATCCAAGAGTGGTCAAAGTATCGAAAAGATTAATCAGCGCAAAAAGTAGACGAAATGCGTAGAGTGCGAAAACGGGCCGCAACAAAATACACCGTGTAGAATGCAAATTACGGAAAATAAATCAAAGAGAAGATTAATATAACCGAGAAGATAAGAAATGCAGGAATGGTTGCAGTCCAGAATATAACGAAAAGAAAAATCTAAACTACAAACTAAATAACCCGGGTGTTTGATCAAAGCATGAAATCAAATATTAAAGGGAAAAAGAAAGGAAGAAATGGGCGCAATCCATACTCTAAATGCGTTCAAGTGCACAATATCAAATACAACAAGGGAGCAAAGAGAGAACAAAGCCTCGGAATTACAAATTGTAGGAGAGGAAGACGGGGGACAGGGCAAGAGGTCCCTTACGCCTCCATTTCCTGAATCTGGTGCTGGGTGTGTCGGTGGTATCGCTTCTTCTTGGGGCGCTGGTTGGGGTCCAGGTCGTCGCCGGAGGCGCCATCGGCATTCTCACTCCCCGACTTGCTCAGGAACTCATCTTCCCGGATCCTCGCCATGTCGCTCTCGGCGGTGGTGGCGGTGAGGTCCATCTGCTGCTGGAAGTGTTGTGTGGCGTCTAGTAAGCTCGGCTGCATGACGAAGAAAGCTTCTTTTTGCAGTTACTCTCTTAGATTTATCATATATAATATAATATATTCTAGGATTCCGAGCAAAACACAGGAGATCCAAAAGGAAGAGCTCTTATGCGACGACGGAGAGCATATGATTTTCCATCAAGACGTCATTTTTTTAATGGGTAGCGAATGTCTTTGACAGACGGGGCGATAAGCTGCAGGAAAGTGGTGAGGAGCCCAGTTCATGATCGTAAATTTGCCATCTCTCTCTCTCTCTCTCTAAGGGGACTAATGACATACAAGAATCGCATTGACTAGCACATAAGGTGGTCATGGATGAAGATGAAGGGATAAGGAAGAATCGGATCCGGCCGGGAACGGGGGAGCCTGGAGATGGTGAAGAAGAGGAAGGAAGAAAACCGACGGCTGGAGCTTCTCATCGCCACCCATTTTACCCTCTCAGATGAAAGGAAACGAGGGGAATGGGGACGAGGAGAAAGATCTTCCACGAGTAGGAGAGAGAACATAAGACTCTCTTCCATCTTTCCCCCTCCTTTTTCCCCGAGGCATTCCTTTTCCACCCCCGCTCTTCCTCTGTATTAACTCTTCTTTCACCTACCTGTTGACGGGGTCGTCTTCCTTGCCAGAGCTCCAAAAATGGCAAGATCATAGCACCTCACGGATACTCACACGAGAATATACACGATCTATTCGAGAGAAAATGTGAGAGAGGAAGAAGGTGTGTATAGAGAGAGAGAGGAAGTCATCAGCGCTCACCTGGCCGAGGCTGAGGCCTGAAGTCGAGCCGTATCCCATCAACGGCGGCGCTTGTCTTGCCGGAACCATGATCCCGGCGGGCATATTTGTCTCCCGAAACCCTAATTATAACAATATACTCTTCCTTGTGATCCTTTGCTCAATGGGCAGCGAGTAATTTTCTCTGGGCCCCCGTCTCTGCAGGAATAGGAGTGGAGACACTTAAAATGGCCTCTGGTTGCACCAAGGGAACCGAACGTAGTTTAGGTTCACATATCTCTCCCTTTCTCCTCTCTTCTTTCCTCTTCGTTCTCGCTATCCCGTCCTTCTCTTTCTATCTCTGTATACACATGTGGAAAAAAATCGAAGAGAAGAAGATATTAGGTCTTCTAGCAGAGCCAAGCCATCTTGAAATGAGGTTCTCGGTAACCCTTACCTTCAGACTAGAGAGAAGGTAACGAGAGAAGGATCAGCTGAGTCGAGAGATTGAGAACCCGGTCTGTGAGGATTGTGGGAGCTCGATAGATCTGGCCTTTGGTTCCCTTCAACACGAGATAAGTCCTTCTTCCTCAGCTTGCAGGTGCCTGTTGAGTTCCTCTACTTGGGCAGGTTTCATGGGTGGAGACTGTCGACCCTTCAGGAAGCCGTCACGGAGAAGAGAATTGCAGAGAGACCGTGAAGAAGTAGAAGCAGCAAGGAAGCTGAAAGAGGTGGAAACACCCCCCACCGTGAAGGAGGTGCGGAGAAAGAGGAACAGGTTGAGAAGATGTGGCAGGAGGAGTTATTGCGGAGCGTATAGAGATGGTGCAATTGCATTTATTGTCATGGTGGTGTTATTACGATAGAGATAGAGAGAGAGAGAGAGAGAGATCTCGAAAGTTCAATTTCTCCCCCCCCCCCCCCCCCCCCCCATCAGTGTAAAAAGAATGACGGCTATCAAACTGAAATCTCTCTACAGCTGGTTAGCATTCGTTTAGCGTCGCAGGTAGCTTTCAGAGAATTACACTCAAGTTATCGTCGACGAAACCTGGAAACACCACGTGTTTTGCCGCACAAACCAATGTATTTCCTCAGATAACGTATGCTAGAGCCCCTATTTCGGTCAAACACACAAAAAGGGAAGAGAGAGAGGGAGGGAGGGAAGGAGAGAGAGAGAGAGAGAGGAACAGGATTACGAATAACATTATTGAGTAATTTGTGCAGGAGATCGTGTGGACTCGATAGAGTCGACCCCATCCGCATCCTAAGACGTCTTCCTCCGAGATGATATTATAATAATGTCGCTGGGAGAGACGTAGTTCAGCTCAGAGACCCGGCCGCCCCTCCACCGGCCAGCATTAATGGCTTTCGCCGCAGCGGCTTGTCATGAGGATGTAGTCCTCGATGTGGGAAGATGAAGGGTTATCCTTCGAAGAGAAAGACGAAGGGACGTAAGGGCTGAAGCCTCAGAGAGCGACTACCCTAATCCCCTTCGACCTTTTTGATTGAGAAGATATTTTATTCATTACTTCGGCTTAAGTTAAGTTGCAGCCGGCTGTTTCTTTTCTCTTGGCATGGATTCGACGGTGGTAGAGAGAGAAACGGAGGTATGGTATAAGGATAATTACCCAGAGGAATTAGATAGAGCTAGAGAGAGAAAGAGAGTGAGAGACTACAAGAATTGTGAGTTATCATAGATTGATAGATAGATGAACAAACAATTGGTGGATGATACGAAGTTCTCTCTCCAGGCAAGATTTTAACATGCTATTTCGAATATCTTCCCCTCCATAATGTGTCAGGATTTTGATGTGGAAGGGAGGGCTTCTTCCTTCACTTATCTGAAGTATTAGATAGTTATAAGGAGAGAGATCGACAGGGATGAACATAAAAATGATACTTTCCTATTCCTCTCTTACCCTCTCTCTCCCCCCCTGGTAGAGTTACAACATTTTCCACTACATTTCCGAAGGCGCTAGGGTTTCTCGTGGAAGGCGGGGTTGTGCTTGGAGATCTTGCAGGAACCCAGCCCCCCACATTAAATGGGACTGCGCTTCACGCAGGGGACCTGCATGGCTCCTCATTACTACGTTCATGCCTCTCCCCTGCCCACCACCCCCCGCCCGCCCCCCGACGTCGCTCCTACTACCTCTCCGCACCCCACCTCCGCGCCCGGCGCCGCCCTCAGCCATGGCGCTGCAGCGTCTTCCCGACATGCCCCCACCTTCCGGGAATGCCCCTCCTCGGGCTCTCACGTGCACCCGCCCCCGAGCCCCTGCGCCGCTATTAATGGGAGATTCCGCCGCCCAGGGCCCACGCGGCTTCGGTCTCTGTTCACCTTGTGAGGGGCAGTTTAGGAAAGGACGGCTCTCCAAAGGGGCATTCTCAACGTTGACTACTCTGGTTCAAGGGAGGAAAAGCCCGGCGCCTTCTCTATTACCAACCTTTGGTTATCTTGAATATAACTGAGCGCATTCCCCGCGTGCTCCAATTCACAACTAAAATGATCTGAATACAACAAGCACGGAGGTATCGATTAAAGGAGAAAATGTATATTATTTTTTTTTCTGGATTTATCCTGCCACGCAAAAGTTTAATCTTTCAATTAATGCCTCACAGTTATGTTCCTCCCTCGTCCCAAGAGAGGGTATTGCCCAGTAGTTCTCCAATGATTAATACACAATATTTTATAACGTAGTGTTAAATGTCACGCAAAACGCCCCTTGCGGGGAGACGAGACACATAGACCCCTCGATGACCTCATCGGGTTAGGTGTGGCGGCGTTAAGGTGGGTTGGGAGGAGACGGGTGGGGTTGGGGCTGGGAAGAAGACAAACGAGGCTGTCCCTGTTCATGACATCTATGGACAACTGTAATGAGGAGGCCTCCCGAAGGGTAATTCTAATAATAATATATAGGACGACTATAAATACTAGAAAAAGGAGGATATTCTACGATGTTATAGAGAAACCCAAGGAAGAAAAATTATTTTTAGGGCTGGAGGTGAGCCAGTGGATTCTTGCCTTGTTCTCTCCCTCTCTCTCTGGTCAATGGGTCCTTTTCTTCTCCTACCATTACAGAATTCCGAAGGCAAAACTTTCTACAAATTATACAGAAACCCAAATCAGTACAACTGCTTTCAGAAAAGTGAAAATGGTTATAAATTTGTTGGAGTAATATTTCCCTTTTCTTCGTCTCTTCTCAGTTGATTATTGAAAAAGGTGAGGGCTTATTCTTTTCACTTATAACTAGCTAGGATTCCATCATGAAGGGGGAAAATATGAAGCTGAAAAGCTAAAATCTACTATTGAAAACGACATCATCATTTTGTACTATTCTCAATAACTTTTTGAGACATCAGCGAGCGTGATTGAGTTTATGCTTTACACCTTTGGGTTCTCCCTTTGGAAGAGGAGTGTGTGATTACATGACTCTATAGAGTAGTCGATGTAAAATTATGTCTTGGATGAATGCTTAAGTAGAGCCAAGGAAATCTGAGTTTATACACATGATTTCTAACTTTGTTTATATTTACCTTAAAGAATATTAAAAAAGATCCTTATCACTATATAAATTAAATCTCAACCAGATTCCTAGTATTAAGTTTTTGTGAATTATGAGGTAGTTTTCTGGATGTAAATGACGTCATCTCACATCAATTCCAACCTAATTCTCTAAATTTGTAAGTATCAACTAGTTCATAGAAACAAAATCTCTCTTTATACATGATATTTTGCATTCTCTCTCTTAAGTTGAATGCACAAATGATGTAATATATCTATTATATTGTGACATTGACTATCTTTCTAATGTCATTTACGACTATGAATACTACACTGTCTCGGAGAAAGATACCTACAATAATAATGGGAAACTACTCATCCCTTTTACCATAATTTGGGATCTCCCACAATCTCCTCTCTCAGTCGTTATTAATGGGTGCTTCTTCAATTCTGAGAACGAGTGAATCCTTCATGTCATGGGAAGGCTAGTTATCTCCTTGTAGGAAAATGTGAGATGGATTTGATTATGCATATTCGATGTGTGACCACCGGTTTCAAGCAGTCTTCAAGTCAGTAATGTTTTAAATCAATAAATGTTGGTATCACCACCGAGGCCATTAATTGGCATATTGAATAGAAGTCGGGATTTACATTGTTTGAGCATGTAATGTTTATGATATTTATTATAACCCTAGTGGGAGAAACCTCCGGTGCTTACAAATGCTTTGAATCAATATGGTTTTGTCAATAAATGATGATAATATTGATTTAATACATTGGGCATTTATTGTTATCTTTAATGTTAAATTTTCGATAGATTTCTAATGCCCTGGATAAATAGAGGCTCTCAACCTCAAATCGACCCCATTGAGGTGCCTCTGATGTTAACAGGTTCTTCTTAAGAATATATCCCAACTAAAGCCCTTCTCTGATTTTTTATGTTGACTTTGTTGACTTTCCCACCGACCCAAACAATTTGCTTTGACTCACATAATCGTTACTTTATATAAGGCTTAGGTAATCACGCTGATTGTGTTAGAGTTTATAAACTAAGTCAAAAATAAGATTCCACAATAAAATACCATTCCTTATTCAACATCACAGAACACTCAATATGGAGAGTGATTGGCATAGAGACAACTTATGATTGCTCATGATAATTTATCAACAATAGTCAAGCCTATTCATCGTCTTAAAGGGATGGTCCAGGTCCTAGTGCAATATTCTGATTAACATTTGATCATTTTGATTACATTACACGAAGAAATCTAGAAATATTTATCATGAAAAAAATCCCAGATATTTGTATGTTCTCAATGTTTATTCTGTCTCCTAACCAATCATTCAAGACAAAAAAGGCTAAATTCCGCCTCGCACTGAATGGGATGGTCAGAGCATCAGCAGCGCAGAGGGACGGCCAGAACAGCCTGTGGGCATTAGATGAACGTTTAAATAAAAATAATTAATGGGCCCACCAGGGGTCTCCGGCCCGTACAACCCAACCACCCCCTTCCCCCCCTATGTGTCCATATCTTAATACAAGTGAAACCCAGAGGAAATAGGGTTTCTTTTTGCGCATATACCCATCATGCCTATTTATGTGCAATGCTTTAGAAATGAAGCTGTAATATATGCTTATGCCCACAAAACCGCCACGAAGCAACGATGATGTTGGATATCAAATGTATGATTGGGGGCGTGGGATAAAGTCCCAATGCTTGAAGCAGGTGACATCGACCATGGAACAAATTTGAGGGTGTAAATGTAAAAATCCTAAACTAATTAATGGGCTTCCCATGTGGGCTTCCCATGTGAAGGACGTCAAGGTCCGTGTGGTCGTTTTCGTCCATGGACTCATGGAGCAATGGGGGACACGGATCATTTGATATGGTAGGAGGAGGCGGCGAAGCCGGTGACAGAGTACTATAAAAACAAAGAAAAATCGGAGGGAAGGAAAGCCCTCCTTCTGGGACTCTATAGGTCTCCTCGAGGTGGTCGAGGGAGAAAGGAAATCCCAAGAGCTCGCAGGCCATTTTCTCTTATCATCAATGTCTCAATCAATTGCGTTGCACTTGAAGTCATCATATCACAAAGTGTTATAATCAAAGAAATTGAAAGGTTATAATATGATAGAAATATCGTGAGACTACTTGACATATGAGTGTTAAGTGAAATGATTGTCTAAGAATTTGGAACAAAAGATTGTGCAATTCAAAAGCACAGTAAAATTTAGTTATCATGAAAGTGATAATTCAGCATAAGGTAAAGTTTTCAAAGAAATAGTTCAAATGCGTATAAATAAGTAATAAATAAAATTAAAATAGGAAAAGCAAAAACTAGATGGTCAGTATCGACGGTGATGATAATTTGGAAAATTCAAATGTGTCGAGGGAGTTTCCGAGGCAAATTATACCCTATGGCTAATCACTAGCGAACCAGTCATTCCTTCGGCTCAATGAACCATAACAAACGTGAACGAGGCAAAGAAAGAGGGGAGGAATTGACGAGGGCGAGGGTAAGTGAAGACGGTGTTTATGGAGGGGCAGCATGACCTTGGACTTTGGGTCGTGATGACGCCAACCTGTCAGATTTGGTGCACTTGTGGAAAATCACAACCATGACCGTCTGACGAGTTTGCGAGCTCTCCCATGACGCCGAACCTTCAGGATCCTAAATAATTTTCTTCCTTTACAAGAGTTAAAAGGGTCTCATCAAGGAAGAGAGAGAGAAAGGGAGGGGGGAGCGAGAGAGGGAAGGGTGAAAAAGGGAGGGAAAGAGAGAGAGAGAGAGAGAGAGAGAGAGAGAGAGAGAGAGAGAGAGAGAGAGAGAGAGAGAGAGAGAGAAAGAGAGAGAGAGAGAGAGAGAGAGAGAGAGAGAGAGAGAGAGAGAGAGAGAGAGAAAGAGAGAGAGAGAAGAGAGAATTTATCTTCACAGAAACCAAGAGTTGAAACTAGCTATGAAGATGGATTTCAGTCGTCCTTATTCATAAAACACTTTTAATCACACTCAGAGTCCCTTGAAGTAAGTTGAAAACTTAGATTTGTGTCTTCTTGCTTGTACTTTTTATTCCTTTTGACTTAAAAAATAAGTAGAAAGATTTGGATGAGCTCGTTAAACTGAAAGTATGACGTCAGGATGAAATGATGCATCCGACTTCTCAGAGGCAGGACCTCTAAGGCGTCTGGACAGTCGATCTGAATGCCGATAAGGAGTTTCATCAGACTGAAAGACAACCATCCATTAGAACCGCTGGCCACTTGATAATGGAGACCCAAGCTGCACCATAAGACCAGGCCTCCTGACCAGAGAGTAGTTCAGCTCTTAGTTTTTTCGTATTTTTATTTAGTGTTTGATGTCATAATCATTCCCATGGTTCTATCGATGATAACAATGGATGGCTGAGATTAGTAGAGATCTCAATTTTGATTACTGAGACTACTAAAGTATGGGATAGCTAGAGTCATTAGTCAAGTTTCATTTCGAAAACAGCTGTTCAGAGTTGGATTGAATGGATTTTGGAATCATCTACGGATGAAACAATCGAAGAAGAGGGGTTTCACTTGGGGGTTTCTAGATTTGAGATTTTCCTATAGAGGCCAGGAAGACTACTACTAGGACACTAGCTGGATTTGGGGTTTGTTTTGAAGGGGGTTGGGAAGAAATTGGATGGGTGCTAGATTATGCCTGTAGACAAACTCGGCTCCTTGTAGATATTTGAAGCATGGTATTTAATAATCCATCTTATAAAGATGAAACCAAGACGATGGATGAGAAGAATGTATATGAGTAAAATTCTGCTAGAGCCTGATTGATTTTAAATAAAATACTGGCTATCGATATTGTGAGGCTGGTTGAGAGATTTGATGACTTTGATGACTACTGTCTATATCTATAAAACTCAACCTTGGGTCTTGAAGCCAAACTTAGACTATGTGGACAAGGAGGTTGATAATTAAGAGAGATTGCGAGCTCAATTAGGTTCATTTTGAAATGAAGTCAAAATAACGGAATTATAATCAAACAACCAACATGAAGTTATTTCTCACTTCGAAAAAAACAGAGAAATAACGCCAATATTTTTTGTAATTGATCAAATAAAATACAATTGTAGCATATGATTGAACACAAAGAAAAATGTAAAGATCATATTACAATCACACTCTTAGAGCCTTATACAAGACTTGTGGACTCAAATATATGATATATGTGTGCGTATCATTCTTAAGTCCATTTGGGTTGGACAGCCACCATATGCCCCACTAGTCCCATAATTTATTCATTTTTTTTGAGAACATAATATGAAATTATACTCACACCAATAGGAGAAAAGCCAATATATTAAAACCGATATAAACCAAATATCATATATTAAAATTATTGAACCAAAAAATTGAAAGGGGCTAGAACTATTTGTTTTTATAATCACATTTTAATCATATTAACTTGTGGACATATTCATAAGGATTCTAGTAAGTTAGGATACATTGGAAGCCCATTTAACACATGAGAGGTAAATAAAAGTTTCACATTATAGCTTCATTAACTTTATGAGAGGAAAGTACTTCTAACTTAAGCCTACCTTATAAGTATTTGTATGGTATCGAATTGGACTGTCATTTACAGATAAATCTCTTGAGAAAAGTATCATAAATGACTTATAATATTTATTCAATTATCTTCAGTTTAATGATGAAATGATGTTGAACATTTTGCAAGAAACACAAGACCTAATTTGCATAGTGTACTAGGCCCGAAACTCCCAAAATTTGGAAGACCTGAAGTTAGTAATTTAGGAGGCCCATTAGTCCAAAAATACATTTTGAAAGTACTTTTCTTTTGAATAAGAGGTTATATATGTGCTTCTTATAATAGGATGTCGACTATGTTTATTAACAATTTTATCTATGAAATAAAATATGTTTGTAGATTATTTTCAGTGTCCTATTACTTAATTTTTGGCTTTCACCAGGAGGCCTGTAGTATATAAGTGGGGATGATTTTTCCAAAGCAAATGTTTATTTCTTCTTTTTCCCAGATGGTTTGGGATGCTCAATGTTACACATGGATTTAAGGATTGGAAATCTAGTATGGTGTGGATTTAGGGTATAAGTTTCTTCCATTCTCATCTTCTACTATATCAATTGATACCACCACTTGATTTGAGTTCCAAATTCACTTATGAGAGGACGTCTTGCACAGATGATGGAAGCAATCTCGAGAACAAAATGATTAATTTAAAAAGAGAGGAATGAAATGTCCTTGACATGCAATAGATGCTGCAAAAACTTTTGGCTAGAATGAATACACTAGAGATTAAGTGAGATTTGTTTTGAACTTAGACATGCAACCAATTGTGAAGAATATTTTGTATGGTAGAAAAACTGTTCTTTTTCATACATATAATTTATAAGTTATAAATGTAAATGATAATGAGTTCAAAGGGACTTCAGAATGAAGATTGGTGAATGGAGGTTAAAGTGATCTTTATTTGAGTACCTTTTGGATTGGCTCATCGAGGTTGATGTTTTTTAAGTGTATGAAAACTATGGAGGAAACATTAGCGAATTTTGTCACTTATAAGGTAAAACGCAATGGATCATTGTAATGAAAGTCGGTAGAGATTAGATATGCTGGAGTAGGAAAATAAGTGATTGTACATGGATGAAGATGAAAAGTTTATTGAAATCTTAGTTTCTCTCCATTGGTTATGATAAAATTATATATACAAAAAATGACGAATGCAACTATGTAAACCAGATAGTTTGGAATATGATAATGATTTTTATATATGGTTATCTTATACGAATTTGTCTAAAATCTGAATCATACATGATGTCACAATGTAAAAGTTTCCGAAGATTGAGTATTTATGAAAGGGTAGCATGACAACCACATTTCAAACTTAAGGATGCTATCATATTTTCAAAATAGGCCAAATCATCCATAGGGAAGGTAAATACATGGTATAGTAGTTCAACCAATGTGCCACTATATGTAAGCATGTGAAACAAAAGTGCTGCAAGGTTCTATCCCTGTAAATAGTTCTCTATTAAAGAAGTCACAAAGATTTCTGTAACAGTGCAAACTATATAAGGTAGATAAGTTCATAAGCCCTATGGTCCTATTATTTGAGATGTGCATTATAGATGTAGAGATAACTCACACGTCTAGTGGGTGTGCTAAGTGAGGGTGTGCTAAGTGAGGGTGTGTAATTATTATATATTGTAAATATGAAGATGATAACAAAGTAGAACTAAAACATTATCAAAACGATCATGTTAGAGTCCATGATGGATATTTGCTTATCCCATTGCTTGGTCGTAAGGACACATGCTTCTGCTAAAGCTCTATGACTATTCTTCTCCATCATGATTTTAATACATGTTAAATGGTAAATTAGAACATCTGCAATGCTCTGTTAATTTTTTTAAAAATATAATACAAATTTAGAATTGAAAATTGAGGGAAACTTCTATCCTTTAAAGTTACAGCATTAGAAGGGGTTTTATTAGAAAATTAATGAACACATGGCTTGCCTAGTTTACTTTTGGAGATACTTAAGTCAAAGAGGTTCATTGTGCTGTGGTTGACATAGATATTTCTGTTATGATCTTAGGGAGGCCTTGAAAATTTGATGTGAATGTAATTTATTATTTTCAACAAAACTTATATGTTTTTTAGGAAAATTAATATAATGTTGCTTAGACTTAACTCTAAAAGAAGATCATGAACCTATAATATATACATAATAATAATGACACTATTACCAAGGTAAAAATTAAAGCCTTAAAGAATGCATATTCAATCAAATGTTGGTTTTATGGAGAGTCCAAGAGGAACCAAGAAGAGGGGAGAATCAAGCTCATTTTGTATCACCTCTTTGATTCTTGAGTTATGATTCTATGGAACCTAAATTTATAGCGGCTGGGGCTACTTAACTTACTCCACTCTTTAAAGAACCTTTTTATTATGTTCCTCTAAATCAAAGAAGTATGATTACCAAACATCAAAGCTTCTTCACTAGATTTTATTGCTATAGCCAACCCAAATGTTTCCTACAAATTATATATTCTTGAGTTTAGGAGGTCAATTGGATTAAAACTTTGGTAATCATGACTAGCTTCATAGTTCTAAGAGGTTCAAGTCTTAGAATTGTTCGACGACAAGGTAAAAATGATTTATAGTTCTGATAGATTTAATGTGATGATTTTTTGAAATTAATTCGAAGGCTTCTTTTGAACGTGAGGTATTTGAATGTTCAATAAAGCTATGTTGATTTTTATCTTAAATAATTTTGATATTTCTGGAGCATTGAGGACATCTGTTATATAGTGACCAAGTTTTTCTTGGTTTTCTATGATTTTTACTGTATAAAAGATCTTTCAATGGCCAGGTACTCAAATAGTATTGCAGCATTTTTTTTCCATATTTTTTTCATGTAGCACTACACCTCAAGCTGCTCTCTCTAGGTTTATTCTTGAGTCTACTTGTTTCTTTTTTGAAGAAAACACAAAACCTTATGGAAAAGTAACGTCCAAACTTTCATTATAACCATTTTATCGTCATCAAAACCTTTAAGGCTCTTAAGGCAAACAAAAACTTCCAAACATCAAGAAAAGATTTATTTTCTAAGATTGAGTCATGTATAAGCATGTCAAAATTCACCAAATCATGTGTGATACTCACTCTTACAGTCCATAACCTTTACCAGCTTATGAAAAATTAGATGATACGCTCATTTGAAGCAAAGGAAACTAAAGTTAGAATAGATTTTTAGAAAATTCAAAAGGCATATGTCAAGGAGAACAAAGAATAGACAGGCTATGGTTCTAAAAAGTATTATTTAAAAAAAATCAATTTACTGCATACACCAAAATGCTTGTATTAATAGTCTTATGTACTGGTCTAAGTAAAAAATTCATTGATGTAACATGTCCCTTCAAGAAAAAACAAAGGTGAACTATTTTTCACATAAGTGGCCTGAAAACATAAAAACATGTACTACGAAGATCTAAAGATCCAAAATGAGGTAGTCCAATAAGTAGTGTGAATAACACATCAAATTTCAGTTTTAGCAAATATTTTTTTGTTTGAGTTTTTGAATTTTTTTCATAACTTATCCAATTTTCTAGGAGAGTTACAATTGATTTTTTACCTATTGAAAAGGGTAGCATGTTGTAACTATAGGGAGTGAATATTCCGAATTTTCTTTCTTTTTTTGAGATTTCCAGGTGCTTGTAGATTCAAGCAACTTGTGGATTCAAGGGGTATTTTTCATGATCTTTGTGAATTCAAGGATTGTCCAAATCAGTCATTTTGGATCCAATGATAGGAAGATTTTGTGTAGATTCAAGCGTCTATTTTTATTCTTTCCTCATTCCCGATTTCATCTCTGGGTTGAAGGCATGATTTTCTATTTCACACAACCTTTAGTGTGTCATTCATGGACATGATTATATGAAGGATCTCAAAAGTTGGAAATCTTGACTTACAAAGTTACTCTTGAACATCTCAAGGAGGCTTATTTAAAAGCATTAAAATTTGAATATCTAGTCTTTTAGAGCCTTTTTCATAATAATCTCATAAGGCCCATAATAAGATTTATAGAGAAGAGGAAAGAATGATGGTTTGACAAAAAAATATATTACCATAATACCCTTAGTCATTTACAATATTACACTTATATCTTCTAACACTCCCCCTCAAGATAAACTTTATAAAAGTTCATCCTGATTAAGTCATTGACAATCATGTCATTGAAGATCTATTGTGCAGCTCTTATGCTGAAGCTTCCCCTATGACTATGTCGAAGTTGGGCTGTGACAATGCATAACTACTTCATCAGAAAATGTCAAACTACATGAATAGTAGTAATGCAGAATGGGGGAAACTCTAATCACTAGACTAAGGATGTTAGACAGATATAGGACAAAGGATGATGAATTGAGGAAGATGGCTGACTAAGGATGACATTGGACCAAGGGACGCAGCCTCCTTTAGATAAGGGTGACACTAGACTAGGTGTGGATTAAGGTGGACTAAGATAATACCTGAAAAATGGCTGAATAGGGTGGAAGATATTCAGTAGAGGTAGAGGGCCTCGCCAATAGGACACACAGTGGAGACAGAATCCCTCACTCGAAATGTACTCGGTAGAGGTGGAAGGCCTCACTAGAAAGATACTTGACAAAGGTAGAAGACCTTGTTGGACAAAGAGGGGTTTGAAACCCTTATTTGTAACTTGTATGGCACTAGATGTTAGTGATGGTGGTGCCAATGCTCCCCCAGACAGGTGACGTTAGACAGAGCCGACACTGAACAGAGTTGATGGTGAGATCACTCCCGCAGATAGAAGGCAACATGCAAGGTCGATGAAACCCTGGCAAAATGAACCTGCTCTATAATACCTCGTTGAATTAGGGAAATAAAACCTTATCACTAAGGACAAAAGGAGAGAATGGTAGAAACCGCCTCACTCATTCATTCACCTTGAATACCCCTTAAATAAGGACAAACCCTTCATACACTTTCCCATAATACCCTTAGTCATTTACAATATTCCACTTATATCTTCTAACAACCCAAACCTCATGAAATTTAAACAATTACTACTTCGCTTCATATGGCCCAACTTGGTTAGAGTCTTGTTGTCATCAGTTTATTTCCTAATCATTTAGTTCATATCTATCTTTGATGACATCTATTAATGCAATTCTTGATAAATTAATGATAATGATTATTGTATTAGTAGAAATGGCGTCTTTTTTAGACCCATTTTTGCTATGGGACATCTCACATAGTCCACAGTGCACTTTCCACAAGGAAGATCTATAGGAAATCATTCAACTTTATCTTGACTCCTAGAAAGAAAGCAAAGAGAGTCACATTTCTACCAAAGTATGTGAATTTAAGCATGAAGATGCAAAATGGGTGGTCAAACTAGAAGATGTTCGTCAAAATCTTAAGTTGGCAGGTCATTTTTAAATAGTTTTACATTGGTTGGGCTTCTTAGACTGCATATCTTAGTGGAGAAAACTATATTTATCTATTTGCATCCTCAAAATTGTTCATGGTAATATAGATTGTCTTTAATTTCTAAGGGCTTCTCCTTTTCTTCTTTTGTTATAGAATATTATATCCTAGCCATTGAATAAAATTATCCAATATATAAAATTTTATAGGCTAGGAATGAAGACAAACAAGTTGTAGACGTGTCAACTGACTTTGAAGCACCCAATAGGAACTTTGATCTGCCAGGCCTTTAGCTAAACCTAACAAGCCTTATCTATTCTTGAAGGACCTAAGGATGATTATAGGTGTTAAGAGAGGGGGACAAGTTGAATAGACCTAGTATTCTGAAATAAAGGAAGAGCTAATAAATTATAATAAATGAAGTGGCTTGAATGCTATCCTATGTTTTAATATGATGTAGAAAAAATGGAACAAACATATAAAGTTAGATAGATGCAGTGGACCATTGAACATGGTTACAAAAGTTAATCTAGTTGATCAAGTATAATTTTTTTCTTCTAACTCACTATATTGCTGAATGGATAAAGGTAAGGCAATACACAAAGATAGATACACTTCAAATAAGTATACATCAATTTTAGGGTGGTTCAGCCTGTAGCCCATGCCTATTATCTTAGGAGCCCTCAAGCTTCCTAAGGTTACCAAGTTAGCCTTCTATTCACTTTTTTCATAGTCAATCATATTTAGCCTTCCAAAGTTGACAATGCAGTCATAACTATTAGTAATACTAAGTTATTATGGTAATGATTCATCATAAATTCAGTATCTTATGTTGATTGACATCTTGTGGATCAACTTGAAGACTTTCACTAGTTGTATAGGACTTTGATCTTTTCATTGATTACTTGAGTAGCCTTGGAACCTTAGTAATTGATCAAGGCTTGATTTAGTTGATCTATAGTTGGTCTAGAAGTGTTCATGCTTTCGATTTCATGAGTTCAGTTACAACAACTGATGTGGCTTGGTTCTATATTTTTTTTATCATAGGATGGTGTCTAACTTTTCTATACTTCAAACAGGCAAAACAATATTTCTTTCCAATAGTTATAAAAATCTCATAATCTAGCCGTTTTTTGCACACCACATGCTTGCAAAAGGATTATAATAAAATAAATTTGAAAGTTTTTTTGGAACGTTAAATGAATAATATTTTGATGATGAAAAACACATATAGGACCAATAATATTTTGATGTTTCTTACTATGCTTCTTACATGATTAAATATAAATTTATGTATTATTGTCAATTTAGTTGAATAATCATTTAGATAAATTAAAATTAAGTATTTTAAAAAATATAAATAAAAATTGAAGAAAAAATTCTATGACTTATACTATTGAATTTTGCGATTTGATGATTTTACTATGCAAAATTATTAATTTATAAATCATTTTGAAAATTACTAATATTTATAGAAGATGACCCTTTAGGAAAGAAATGAGTAGGTCATAATCAATGAGAATTATTGAAGTAAAATAAGATTATGAAAACTTTCTTGGTCTGTTAGGTTCATGATACTAAATCATTTCTTTTGAATGTTCTTCATATCGAATTAATTGATTCAATTCAAACAACTCATACTTGAAAAATAATTTTAAATTATCCTATGTCATTGAAGTTATGATTTTACATATTCAGATCATGAATTAATGTCTATTTGATATTCATTATCATATTATCAGTTTTGTTTAAAAAATAATGGATCTTTATCAGACATAATTGAACCAATAAACTTTGGATATATACGTTACCATATAATGGTTATGGGTTTTGATTTTTCTTTGAAAATATCTAAACCCTTATTTGTCATGTTATATTGATATCCGACCATTTGAATTTCTAATAATTTTGAATTTAAATATTGAGAGAAGGAGAAAAACAATAGAGGTTTTGGAATTTAATTTCTCTATAAATTTAACACATTTACAACAGCTAATTAGTTTTTGAGTGACATTTTACCATCTTGAGAGCTTGCTGACATTTTATGTTGAAACTTGGTGTGAATTTGAGTGATCTTAATTTTTGGGTTGAGCAACAAGAAGACAATCTATCGAGGAATAAAATCCAAGTCTTATGTGATCTTCCTTGAGGAGATTGAATCAACAATACCTTCAATTATCACCCAGTATGTTATTTTAAATTTAATATATGGAGTGAAAATAACATAACATATAACTTTATATAACTAAGCTAGTAAAAAGTAACGTACTGCATTAGTGAGCATAGCACTTATGAATTGATCAAATAGTATACCATGAGTACTATGTGGGTCCACATAACATAGTATTTAACTATGTTAATGATCTTGGTACATGAGGATGATAGGTTGATATATTTTGACCATCTTGTGAGGACAAAATGACATCCTATGTGGATGAATCAGATAATGCATTATATAACACAACATCTGTATATGGAGATAACAAACACACATAGACAAGGTGATTTATTAGTAAGCATAATGTGCACATTTAAGCAATATATGATATGAATGTGAATGGCACACATATATGTAGGACTAAATGCACAAATATGCATGAGAATAGATAGACATTATATAGATTAGTGAACACAATATGCAAATCGTCAGAAAAAAATTATGGCAAAATAGATGATCTAGTATCTTAGTGATTGCACTCTATAAATGCATATATTATATGCATATAATTTTTCACTAATTCAAAGTGCATATCTAATTGTAGCATGCAAATAATATAATATATCCATGTGAATAAAGTAGAATAAGAATGTTGTTAACATGACATATGGGAAAGACAAATAATAGTTTACATGCACTTCAATAACATAGCATATTGTGAACTCAAATTTTAGTGTGCATGTGTTAGGAATTCACACAATATGCGACTGATTTAGACATAAATTGAGAGATTAAATAGTTGCATTATGTCATTGACAAATCGAAACATTGATATGATCAAATACAACACACACTCTCTCTCTCTCTCTCTATCTCAATCCATCTCACATTATTTGGGTTGAAAGATGAAATGTTGATATTGTAAACACTGGGAAGATTTTATTGGATTAGTTGGATCAGTCCATCCATTTGATACTCTGAACCAGATCTCAGAAATACGATTAGATAAGGTAATATGTTTCTATATTACTAATAGGCTAATAAATGAGAACCTAGGTAATTATTGGCCCTTTCTTTCATTCTTCAAAGTCACTGAAAAGACGGGATTGATGGATCTTTCATTCTTCTTTCTAATCTTATTCTCCTCATCCAAAGTCATTTAGATATAGATGGGTCAATTTTCCAAAATAAATTAGAAAATTGGTTAATTCGGCATTACCGTAATCAGGAAAGATTGTAGGCTACTTCTATTTTCGATAAGATTCTTCAATGGTAGTAATTTTGTGAAATCATGCGCTCCTGATGATTATTGAAGTACCAAAAGTGGCTGAAACTACCCAACTCAATGTGGGTAGATTCTTTTCCAATTCAACTATCAAATCACAAATTTAGAATTCGGCACGGATTCGATTGGAATTAGAGGAGCCGCCTCTCATATGATTTACAGGGCTGGAGGTTTAACTCTGGCTGCCGCTTCGGCTTTCAGCGAGGACAGGGAGGGCGTCGATGGCCTTTACCGCAAGTGGGCGAGGAGCCGCCGCCCTCAGATGGCGAGACGGCGGCCAGAAAAATCCCCGGCACCGCCTTGAGAGGCGGCAAATGACCTCCTCGAGGTTGGGGATGACGACGGCGACGTCTGCTTGGGCTTCTTCTTCTTACCCTTCTTTGCTCCCCTCAGCGAAGCGGAACGATGGTGGAGGCCGCCGGGGGGCTCGTAGTCCTCTGAAGAGACAGCACACAGGGAAGTGGACTGGCGTCAGAATCATTCTGTCAAACATCTAATGCGGAAGCTGTCGACAGGCATCGGAACATTTATCCTCCTCATCCGCGCATGGAATCAAGTGGGATCGGCCCCTCCACGTGGTCGAAACCAGCTGAGGGCCTTTTCGCGCATATGCTACAGAGAAGGAGACAGACGATCCTGGAAGATCAGGCCTTTACCACATGGGTGATTGGCGGTGGCTCCGCCGTCGTGCTCACCTCTCCGGCGGCCTTCGATACGACAAGATCGCTCACGGGGCGCCTCCGGCCGCAGCCGGGCTGTTCACCGGGAGGGAAGGGGGGTGGCCCGCCGGCGAAGAATGCCCTCGTGAGGGGGGGAGGGAGGGGATCACGAGAGGCCTCGAGTGCTAGCAAAACCCTAACCCGGCGACTGGTGGTTGATGATGGCGTATTCTTACTCAGGAACAGTGCCATTACCGGGGAGGATCGGTGAATTTATCGCTGCCGCGTTATTATAAACGTTAAACAAATTACTTTTGTACTTCCAAAAGACCGAAGATCTAGCTGGGAATTTGGAGATCAAAATCCATTACTGAAGGGAAACATTGAAAGTAGGTGCATGAAGCGAGATATAGTAAATCATTGTGTGGAAAGGAAAGGTTATGCTTTCAAAGTGATTCAAATGCAATATTACCTAGGGACGAGGCCCAGGAGAGCTCCGTCGCCGGTCCGTCGCCGCCGAGAGAGGCCACCGAGAAGTCCGACGCCGTCTTAAACTCATTCATCTGCAGGCGGCCAAAGAAGACCGTGAGGTGCGGCGTCCAAACGGAAGATGGGAATTCGGGAAAATACCGGAGTCCGCCGGAAAAAGGTGGAAAACTAGCGCACGGACCCAGCTAGGAGCGTTCGCCGGCGAGCTGTTCCAGCCGATGTGGGTCACGTGTCTGACGTCCGTCGGGTACCCAATCTCCATCTCATGTTCCTTGTAGGCTGAGGCGGAGGAAGAAGATGGGAGCACCACAGCTCGTTTCATCATGAAAGAGAGAGAGAGAGCGAGAGAGCGAGAGAGAAAGAAGTCAGATCAGAAGCATGCCTTTACCAAATATTTGGGAGAAGTACTTGAAGCCCTTGAAGAAGCCCTTCATCTTGGTGGCCATAACCGGGGGAGTAGGGGGTGACCTTCATAGAAAAGAGAAAGAAGCATGCATGATAAGTGAAGAGAGATAAATGGTGAAAGAGGGGGGGGGGGGGAGAGAGAGAGAGAGAGAGAGAGAGAACTTCAGGGGGGCGGGAAGGCCTCCGGGGGATTATTAAAGAAATGGGTGGAATTGATGCGGCATTAATGGGTCTCAAATCTCAATATGTTGTCGTGCTGAGATCTGGGCGTCCCCCAATTTACAAATGGATACCGGGGGGAAGAGAGAAGAGGAATGGAGGGTGGGTGAGGTTGAGAGTGAGACAGAGAGAGAGAGAGGAGAGAGAGAGAGAGAGTACCCGTTAGGTTGGACAGACCTTTGATGGCTCTGGCAACCGAGCGCGTGGATGCCAAGAACTAGGGTAGGTCTCTATCCGCCCCCTCGTCGATCATCTTCTCTGAAATTTTGCCGAAGAACACCGCAGAGGGACGAGAAAAGTGTAAGGAAGATAGGTAGGTAGATAAATATATATATATATAGATAGAGAGAGAGAGAGAGAAAGAGAGGGAGGAGAAAAGTCTTGTAAGGGTGAGACAGAGAAAGGGTGGGAGAGAAATCGAGAGCGGATGCTGTGGAACGTCCGAATGCAGTGGAGAGAGGCGATGGGGTCAATCTTCTCAGATGGCAACAGCACTGAGAGAAGTGGTGGTTCCCTTTGAATGAATAAAAAGTTTTTCTCTCTCTCTCTCTCTCCATTTCAACTCTCTATAGCTATTACAAACGCGTTAGACATCACGGTTAATTTCTCTCTCTCTCTAACAAGACAGCGGTATCTGTCCGCGCGCTGTGTCATGTGAGAGCGATGGTTAGAGAGAGTAGTCCATGTGGGGATCTGGTCGTTGTGATACGGAGACATTAGATTCTCCTTCAACCACCCACTGAAGTCCGCTCCAACGCAGCCACATAAAGAAATGAATAGACAAACAAGTCTGTGGACACACAGATAGACGGAAAGACAGACAGTAAGACAGATGGAGAGAGAGTAAGACTGAGCGAGCGAGAAGATAGCTTGCCTTCTTTTGTGTAGGCTGGAACCCAGAAGACAGCCTTTTTATTGACCAGGAATAGGATAATCTAATGATTATTTATCCATGCTAAACCCGGATGTTAATGCAGAGGGTTGGTCTAGCTTTATGACAGATTTTGTCATCCTTTCTGTAGATCAGATCTAAGAACCCATTCGACGCCGGCGACCAAAGGGTTGGACACTCATTTCAAGAAGCTGAGCAGGATCCTTGCTCTTTCTCTCTCTCTCTCTCTCTCTCCCTTGTCGATGATAAAGATGAGAGGTCATATGATACGACCATATCCTTCGACCAGCTCATGGCCTCTGTGGTGAGCCAGGTTCTGCCGTAGTAGGGCTAGTCATGAAGGAGATGAACCCTGCAGCAGCGATACTTCCGTGAAAAAGCTTTAGATTGAAGACTAGCTTGGGAGACATCTCCTCTATCACTTGCTTTAGGTTGAAGACTATCATATACGAAAACACTAGATAGTGTAAACGATTTATGAAGTGGCATCGTTGTGGAAATTTCATTGATGAGATTTCTATCTTTGATATGGATTCAGGCGTTCATGTTTGTCAGATTCATTGATATTTTCTTCCAAACACTACCTATGCAGAAGATCCCAAAATTACATCATAGCGCATGTAATCTTGTTGATATATGCCCCTCTTCTCAAGACTAACCATATTTTGGTGTATTTCTCGATTATTTATGTGACCTCATGTGTGATAATGCTAAAAAAGGCAAGACACAAGTTAGTAGATGATACTACTTCAGAACAGTAGTATCATGGTACATGGAAAATGTATTATAATGAAACGAGCAATATATGTCCTTTCTTTCGATCTCATAGACTAAACTAAGGAGCCATACCAAAACCAGTAAGTGCCAAAATATTTCTCATTAGAAAGAAAACGACTAAAACAAAGTTTTTGTCTTAAATGGAAATATCAACCTCAACATAAGACGTGTTGGTTCTTCTTTTACATTACCTAAACGAGTTAGTTGTCATTCAGTCATATTAGACTTTCATATTTTCGTTACATACTCAAATATAATGAATACAAACAAAAGCTGTTAATAATATGGCCAAAGTACATTTACCAACTAATAATACTATATCAATATATATATATATAGATATAAATCAAGCAAAGCATGATTTAATATTTATGTTGCATACAATCATTAAAATGTGCATCATTGAGTTATAAAATGAAGTGGAGAGTTGGGGCACACGAGATTTTATATGGTTTGGATTGCTGAGTTTTGGAACCCTTAAATAAGTCATGAAATTGACAAAGTTGCAATGGAAAATGATAATTTCGCATTAATTAATTGCAAAAATAGCTCAAAGGCAATATGAAGATTGAGATTGTCAAAATCTCAATATGAGATTTGACTATGCAGATAAATGACTATGGATAAAGGGAATGTCGAGATTGTCAAATATGAGAGAAATAGTTTCAATTTTTTGAAACAAGCAGATAAAGGCTCCATCAGCCTCTTATAACTCAGAAGCAAAGTGGGATTTTGAAAGTAGATTTTGGGCAGGAAATCTATGAGAGTAAGTCACCAGATGTTGGTTAGGAATGTTGCATTTGACTCTTAAATGAGAATATTTTAATCTTATAATGTCTCTCTCAAGCATGTTTGAAAAGTCATTGACAACATTCAAGTCTTGTATGTTGCGATGATAGAACTTACAATTTTTAAAAACCGAAAATATTTAATTCATTAACTAAATTAAGTTCTATGGATATTGATTTTGATGATGAGATTAGGTTTGTAATTGTGTTGTCTTCCCTACTTATGGTTGGCACCATTGTGATTGTTGTGAACACTTCACGTGAATTTAACAAGCTCTAATTAAACATGATTCATTTTCCTATTCTTATTGATCTGTTAGTTTTGGTGATGATGTAGAATGAAAGTTAAATTGATTCAAATTAAAATAGAATGGATCTTATATTATGCTATTCAATTCAAGTGATCACATATATTGTGTTATCTATTCACAATTCTCATCTACTTTCTTATCTATCATAGATTAAATATTTAAATTTTCAACATTAAAAATCTCAAATTATTATTTAAAAAAGATGATACTAGTTTTAAATATTGAAATTTTTATGGACTTGTTTACTTTTCATAGATTTCTGATAATTATAAATTAGTAGTTACATCTATATATTAATATCTTATATATAGATGTTAATTAATGGGTAGATAATACAATTATATATGGTTACTGACTCATTATAACATTCATAATATTTTATTATTTAATTTTTAATATATATATATATATATTATATTATGAGACTAACCCTACTTGACTATTATGAAGTAAAATGATGATTCTCTCTTTTTTTTTTATGATTATTTGATTGCAAAGACTTAAGTGAGCTCTTATTATGAGTTGAAAGTAATAAAAGAAGGCCAAGCCTTCAATCTAAGAAAAAACCTAAGTCTTATAGAGAGAGTCAACCTAATATGTTTATAGGCCCAAGAGAAGGCATCACTTTAACCTAACCTATTTGGACTTAAAAAGGACTATTAAGAAATGAGATCTAGGTCACTTATCTTACGACACCTTAAGATGAAATTAAGAGAAAGATTAGAGTATTGACCTTATGGAAGAATCTAGGCCATCCACTAATAACATGTGAAAATTATATGCTAATCTATTATCAAATTATGGAGAATAATGTATATTTGAGAAATATTTCACAAGTTATCATGCTAATTATTTTATTTTTTATTTAAATCAACTCTCTAAATCTTAATTTAAATTGATATGTAATAAATAAAAAGAAAATTGATGAGAATTTATTTCATATCTTGAGGCTTAATTCTCATTTATTTTATTTTTAAATAAAATATTATTTTGGTAAATTTTTATGATTAATTGAAATATATTTTATGCAATTTTCCTGAAAGTTTTAGGCAAATATGATCGGATGACGTCATTATTATATATGATAACACTAGCATAATATTTCCGATATGGGATTAACTTTATCTTGTTATTCTTTTCAGATCTGACGGTAGCGCAATAGCAGTTGTCAGATCCGACACACCTCATCAAGCCACGTCACTGCCGCCGTCATACAAAAAAAGTAGCTCCAGGATCCAACGGCGACCGCTAGTAGATCCGACACACCGCATGAAGCCACGTCATCGTCGCCGTCATAGGAAACATAGCTCCAGGATCCAACGGCAACCATTAGCCGATCTGACGATCTAGGAAACGCCACATCGCAGCCATCAACATACGAAAAGTAGCCGGCAATCCAACGGTGGTATCTCACATCCGATGCACACGGATCCCGATAAAGCACGCGCAAAAGCAGCGAGAGCTGATGGAGATCTAATGGTGATTATCGGGCCACGTCACCCCTCTTCAGAGCAAAATGACGGTGCGAGGATCCAACTGTCTTCATCGAAGCACGTGTCGGAGGGTATATTTACAAACATCGATTATCGTCTGGTAAAACAGACGATATCGATTATTCTCTCTCGCATGTAAAAGGGTAATATTCAAATATCAATTGTCATCTGGTAAGACATGTAATATCGATTATTGCCGCGCGAGAAAAGGAGAAGGTGCCAGAAAAATCAGAGAAAAATCGGCAAAATACGGCAGAAAATAGGAAGTCAAAACAGAAAATGTGATTTGCGGATCTGGGGTAGTAAAAGGAGGAAGGGGGAGAGAAATGGACTCTTTTGGAGTTTTTCTTAGGGTTGTTCTTGAGAGAAAATATTCTTCTTTTTCATGCAAAAATAAGAATTTGAAGAGTGCATCGTTGATTTTGATTGTTCTCCTTTACCCTTTTCACCTTAAATCCATTCTGTTGAAATAGATGCAAGACTGAGAAGCGGTACCCAGAGGTTGACATCAAGCCATGCATTCTAAGGATTGTAAGTTTTATTTTTAATAGAGTTTTTATTATTTTCTTGTTTGATCTGCGAAATAATTTTATTTTCTTAGGTTTAATCATTTCTTTACTTATTTATCTACTATTTTTATCATTCCAAAGCATATTTAGTTTACTGATTTTAATTCGTTTGATTTTTAAATTTTTATTTACATTTATTTGTCATTTTATTTCCTTTATTGCTTCAAATATCAATTTCTAATCAATTTATAATTATTTAAATTAGAGAATAAAAAGATTTTTTAAAAAGCCTTCCTTAAGGAGACGACCTAGCTCACCACTATATATATTTAAAATTATTATTATTATTATTATTATTTTTGGTGAAACTAGTTTTATAAATTATTAAAATTGATTGATGATTTTAATAATGACTT
The DNA here is from genome assembly GCA_902729315.2 of Spirodela intermedia. Classification (NCBI taxonomy): domain Eukaryota; kingdom Viridiplantae; phylum Streptophyta; class Magnoliopsida; order Alismatales; family Araceae; genus Spirodela; species Spirodela intermedia. The sequence continues at coordinate 4,593,679 of LR746278.1, forward strand.
AGAACCACATCATCCACTAAGAGAGTCAGTTATTAATCATTACCGTCTATTGGAGGGGCCGAATTCTTTAGAGGTTTAAGAGCCCCCCTCTTTGAGGGTACTTTTTAGCTCTCTCTCTAGTAATGACTAACTGAAGGAAAAATGAGATAAATCAAGGTCTGGTCAATGATATTCTCATGCTCAAGATTGTTGTGGAGAAGCGACTACCTAAAGTGTATCAAGATCGTTATAAATCAAGCACCACTCAACTTAAGACTAGTGCATAATAAGATTTATGATTAAGATTTGGGACATCTTTGTAATCTTCTCTATAGATAGATTAACTCTTAATTCGAATTAGTTTTGTTATTTATTCTATCATTTCATTGCGTTAGATCTATTCCCTCCCCTTTGTCACACTTTCTATTTTTCTTGTCTTTAGCCTTTTTAGATTTAATTCGACTTTTTAAAATCTCAAGTATATCTATATATCTATAAGAAATAAAATAGATAAAATTCTTATAAATATTATCCTAAATAGAAGAGTGAGGTTTTATAAATATTATTTGCATGAAGTTGATTACATTACGACGACATATTTCACCTCTAGATCGAGTTCATCAATTTTCAACTAGATTACATATGATTATCACTTGAAATTAGTGGACATATATGATTAGAATTTTTTATTTTCTACATTCTTGTTTCAACTTTAGACATGTGAATATTATGAAGTTTATATTATGAGACCCTTATCATTCATAAATTATAGTTAACATTGAGATCCAAACCTTCAAACCATATTTAAACATGAAATCTTATCAAAGATATTGTAATGCATTCTCATTTCGAAGAGAAACATAATACAATGGTATGTAATAGTGTGATATGTATTTACACCAAGGAATTCAATATATAAAATTTGAATATGTATTTAAAAGATTAACAAGCATAATGTGGTATGTCATAGTCAGATTATGAGGTACTTGTACCTTGAGGAGACTATTATTTGATTTGAACAATGTCTATAACTTAAAGCTATTTTTCATGTATTGATGAAGGATGAAAAGGAGATACATAGTGACGTGATATAGTTATTGTATAGTAAATCACACAAATTTAAAATTTATAAAACTAGAAAATATAATTTTTAGATATTTAGAAGTATTTTTGAATAAATAAATAAATTATAATTTAATAAAAATTTTAAAAATAGTGAAAAATTTTCAAGTCAATCACATGAATGTAATATAATATGTGGTAATATTTCATATTTTTTTACAAAGAATACAATTTTTTATGAATTTTAGACTAAAAAATAAAAATAAAATATATTTAAAATTCATAAAAAAGGAAAATAAGGGGTGTGGATGGTAGGATGACGTCAACACCCCATGAATGTGAATCAAGTAGAAACAGAGTTTCACCCAATAATTCTTACATAAGGGATTAAAAATAATTTAATCGATCAAATTAAGATCTATAAAAGCCAAAAAAATCATAATTAAATGAAGAGTGGTTTAGAAAATTTAAATCACACAAATTATCTCTAAATGAAATAAAAATTAAGTTGTTGAAAAAATAAAATTCTGACGTCGTGGCAGTGATGTGTTGACAATACATTAGAATCTTGAGTGTTCAAGAGAATTATTGTGCAATGTCTATGGCCTCAAAAGGTTTTTTTAGATAAGGACAACATAGGCAATCTCTAGATTTTCTTGTGAAATCTAAAGATCAATGAAATGAGTCATCGAATTGTCTTTGACGGCTATCACCTAGTGGAGCAGAAAAATGGTGACTTTGCAGTTCTTCGGTGGTTGTCATCTAACAGAGAGGAGTTAGATGGAGGTGGGACGTGTGTTAGGGAGCTTCATCCTCAAGTCTGCATAGTAAGAGGAGTTTCTTCATCGCATTTAGTACGCTCTCAAGAGGTGGTAACTCATTTCCTGACAAATCGTCCTCTTCTCGACGATAGCTTATTTGTCGATCAATCGGAGATGATTTACTTGATGGATTTGTGATCTTTTTATCACGAATCATTCATTAATTTTGGTAATAATACTCTACGAATTATGTTGACGAGATTTTCACCAATAATCAAGCGATTCTGACGACTTAATCCTTCATCAGAATTTACAGAAAAGTTGTGATTTAATCAGATAAGAATACGAGTTTTGACTTTAGAAGGATTCGAACTTATGCCGGTCACCCACCTATATGAGAGAGAGTGAAATAAGTATTCTAATACCTTTACAAAGTGACATCATTATGGTATATCGTTATTGTAACTAAAAGGTATTTTAGGTATTGAAATAATCAACACCATTCTGCAAAAAGTGTGATGTGGGTTTAATCCCACATCAGTTGTATGCTGAAGTTTTGGACGAATATATAGTAATAGCAGATTTAGAAGCAATGAGTTCCTTTCTTGTGTGTGTACAATCACTCCTTACTCCATAGCCAGCTGGCCACTAGTGATGTGGAAGAAGAGTGGCACACACGTCCCCATTGGTCCATAGCCGCTTGAGCCCTTGCTTGTGGTTCTACCCCAACTGTACTTCTGACCCATTTGTGGGCCCGATTGGCCGACGAGTCCCTCTCTTTTTTTATTTTCTTTTTCTTTATTTATCTCAAAAATAAGATTATAAAAATCATATAAATTCGTATAAAATCACATAATTAACTAAAAAATCACGTTAACTAACTAAAAACTACTTTCACAAATGAATACAAATATAAGTTTATTTATCATGAGTTAAGGCTAAAAATATATTATTTATTAATTATTAATTCATGATAATGAAGACTTATCACATAGTCACTAATATACTAGTTCATTAGCATATAATTTAAGTAGAGAGTAAGGAAGCACGAAGGCTAATCGTTGGTAGCATATTCAAGCATATGAGACTCACCTACATTTAAAAGCAGCCCCAACAAGTAACAATATGATCCTCAATAGTACAACTAATGTGTTGATGCCCTATAATTTGATAACTATTAGTAAAATTTATTTATAAGTGATTATTTAATATTGATAGTTCTTTATACTTTTTAGTTCTATGCTTCAAATATTTAATATATTTGACAAAGTTATAATATCAAATATTTTATTAAATAATTATATGATCTTATTACTAACAATAAAATTCAAGATGTTAATCCTTGAGGATAAACAATTATCATCTTAAACAAGTACATGGTTATATGGTATAAGTTGACCCAAACTATGCTAAATATTTTTTCATTGATTATGTGATGATGTAACCATATTATATGGTGTTTACTATTTTGATGTGATATAAGACGTGTTCTTTAAGATATTACATGCATTAAGTCAGTAAGAAAATAAGAAATATATTAGATATTTATGCTTTGAAGGGAGCCAATACTGACATATTAGCTGGTTGCATGGACAAAAGGTGAAGATAAATTTGATGATTTAGATCTGATCTGGATGTTAACTATTCTCCATCAAGTAAGGAAGTTTTAGTTCAAATTTGAATTGAAATAACTACAAGAATAGAGAAATTCAAAGTTTGGAATATCTAAATGTCATTATGCCAAAATTTGGAATAATGAGGATTTTAAACATTGCATATTCGATAAAATATAGAAATTGATATAAGGAAAAGACTTACTAATAGGAAAAACATTATGGATAAAAAAATGAGATGAATACATGAAGATTCAACACTCATTGTCAAGATCTTCATACTACATATATTAGCAATGCTCTAGAATGCTACATTCTCTTCATAAGTTAAATCTAACAAAGGATCAACTTAACCACTACAATTTTTACTCTCCATCAAATCTTTAGCTACGTAGGTGGTTGATAATTCTTTGAATTATATGATTAATATGTCAATTTTTATTTGTATTTATACTTTATTTTGTTTAAAAAGACACACTAATATAATTTTTAGAAAAACAAAGTTCTATGCAATTATATTGAGTTTTTGATATTTATTTGAAAATAAAAGGTTGGTGGTTAAATAAGAAATTTTAATATTTAGAATTTCGAATGATTTGAGATGTTTTCTAAATTGTTTATAATTTTTGAGATTTTATTCTAAATTTTAAGGAACTTTTGAAGTTTCTAAGTTTTTTTAATGTTTGTGACTTTATTATGATAAAAATACAAATAATAAGTAGGAGGGGGGGGGGGGGGGTTTGTTGGCCTGTCAGCACTTGCTATTTGCCTACTTGAGCTAGTGGACCTAGACCAGGGGGAACCATGAGCTAGGCTTAAGTGGCTAAAGTGGACCCAGACTGGGGTGTGAACTTGTGTGTAGGGCAAGGTACAGTCACATCACATGTGTGTTGCGTGGAGGTGGACCCCCATCTACTGTTCTCCCCAAGTGTTCTTGGTCATTTTATTTTTGGGAGAAGGGAATTAATAGTTGAGATAGCCTAGACATATATTCATGCAAATATTGTAGGAAAAATCGATACGAGATTAAAACCTTTACAAGTGCACAGTGATTCTTTCACAATGGACTCTGATAAGTGAAATTTCGAGTAAGTGTTTACAGAATTGAGTCTTCATAAGGCAATTGTCACTACTATGGACCCGAAACTGGGTGATCTATCCATGACCAGGATGAAGCTTGGGTGAAACTTTAGGGGAGAGCTAGTTTGGTGAGCTTTGGTTTGGTGGAGCGCTGATAGACCACTGACCTGCGTTCCAATCCTATGTCTTCCACATGTTAACATGATGGATTGATGGGTGGATGATGGTGGAAGATGGCAAGAAATGCTAGGAAAATCCTAGAAATGATCAGAAAATCTAGGAAACATGAGAATTGATTGAAAAATTTAGGCTTGGAAAAGTGCTCGGAAAAATTGAGAAAAATTATATCTAAATGAATGGTGATCTTGAAAATCATGATTTTCAGAGAAGATTTATTTTATTGATCTTAAATTTTAAATGAATCTCTATTACTTATTAATGAATGATTATATACACTAAAAATATAATTTTTGGTAGGAAGTAGAGTGACAAATAGAAGTCAAATATTGAAGATAGAAAAGAAGAAAAAATAGTTGAATCAAAAATAAATGAGAGATTGTCGAATATGAGGAATAGAAAAGAAGGGTCCTCTAGGGGAGGAGAGAGATGGTGGGCTGGAAGTCAGAAGGCTAGGAGTCACAGAAGGGCAAGGGAACGAGGCTAGAGAGCAAGGAAGAAGGAGGATCCTGAAATCAGTGGGCTGAAATCAACAAAATTATTCTCAATTTTAGTTTTTATGATTGTCTCATTTAAATTGTTCCTCTATTCTTTGGGTGACAAATATTGATCATAAATATTTTTTTTTGAATTCATTTGATTTAAGTATTTTATTCTTCTCATTTTCTTAGGTGATAGACAAGAAAAGGAGAAGAATTTCATTTTTATTCTTGGTTATTATCATTACGATTTTATTTAAAATTATAATTGTAATTACCTAAAATATAATTTCTCATCTTTGGGTGAAAAACAAGGAAATGAAAAGATTCACATTAAAAATTATAAGATTTAATCAAGATCTAATGCATTAGTTAAAAGCTTTCTTAGTTCTATAAGACTTTGCTGTGTTATGAAAAATGACGTCCAATTTTAGTTTTAGAATTTATTTTTGATTGTGAATTGAATTATTTTACTTTACCCTTGATTGAAAAAAAGGTATTTCTACATTTCATTTATTTTAATTTTATTTTAGATCGTAGTTTTAATTATTTGAAAGAATTCTCCATATCAATAGAAGTCATTCTATTAGCAAGCACCCTTCTCATCTTTCCATTCTATAATTGTTAATCTATTTTCCTTTACTCATGATTTAATCATTTCATCATTAAAACCCTTTTTTTGATTATCTAGAGCTAATGAGAGAATTAAACATAACTAATTAAAGAATGAGGAAATTAAGTATTAAAGAAAAGATTTTATTACTTAGCTCATCTCCTTTCATTTTGTTCTTTTCTTTTTAATTAGTATTTGTGCTAGAAAAATTAGAAGTTTATTAAAAATTAATTCTGACCATCTTTGAGGATCAACATGAAATTTCAGTAATTCTAGAATTTATTTAGAAAAATTTGTTATATATATTATTCAACCAAGGACAATATATGATCAATGGTGCTTGAAGATTATAATGGGCAAAAATACAAGGTATCAGTAGCCTTCTTTGGCCAAAGAGGAATTGGATCTCTGAAGTGACGAACTTGAGTTGTTTGGATAGCTGATCCCTTGAATATCATCGGATATTAATGAGGAGAAAAGTGAATATGAGGGAAGTTTTCTTTCAATTTAGAATTAGTTGGGTGAGGGATGAATTAGTATTAAAGTTGTGTTTACAATGAGATAGTGCTAATAGGTCTACCCACAATGCATGTCAACACATCTTTTAACACATAGATATAGGTTTGAATTAACTCAAAAAAAACAAGAAAAAATCTCAGAACTTGTATTCACCCTCTATGTTGTTAGTTTAATAGCCTTATCTTTCCAACATAATATAGATCTTAAGCTAGGTACAAAGGTTTTTAATTAATCAAAGTCAATGAATTTGAGTACTGGCTATTATAGTAACATTATATTGCACCCATATTTATACCTATAATTTTGTGTACCATGTCAAGTGTTGGTGATGCTATGAAAGATGATGAAACAAATATTTAGGGAGTTCAATGAAAGATTTATAAATTTGAGTAATTTTGAGTTTTGTGGAGTTGAAATCACATCTTTCAATCCTTGAGAAATGTGATTTCACTGAAGTATCATCATCTGGAATCCACAAAACAAACAAAACTTAATTCCTTGAATTTACAAGGATTTGTTTTAGTCAAGAAGATAGAAAAAAAGGATTTTCCTAAATCTACATTAGGTGGCGTCCACTAGTAAGAAATAAAACCTCAAAAGAGGAAGAAATTCCTAGAATTAATTCAGTCCTCTTGAGCTACAAGGAAGCCTTTGAATATGCTGAATATTAGGTAGGACACTCTAAAAAGTAGGGAGTTTTGCTATTGGATGCCAACAATTTAAATTTCGTGCAATCAAATAAATTTGAAATGAATGAAAGGGGAAATAAATCTAAAAATAGGAAAATGAAATTTGAATGTAGTTAAAAGAGGTTTTATTATGGGCCTAACTTTCTATTGGGGCACCTTGAGCTAGAAATAGATCCACGTGCATATTCATGCTTCCTAGGCCTCTAGTCCACTTGATTAGGTTTCAAATGGGCTGCATCACTCTTCTGTACTTCAAAAGAACTTATCATTGAGTTTTTAGTTAAATATGGATAGTACTCGTTGTTAATAAATCATTTTCATATGATAATCAAGGTGAAATAATAAAACATATTATCATAACCAATGTCAAATGAATAAAATTGAATATAAATATTAAATGAGATTTTAGAATACATGTCATGAATTTGTACTTAAACCTGAATATTAGTCATGAGAATTTTCACTTGACCCTCTGATCTATACTTTAACATGATTTTCCAAAGTAACCTTGAGAAATAATATTTTTTTGGCAGTTGAGATGAATATGTCTAATGAAACTAGAATTTTTCTAAGATTTATTGATGAATTTATGGAAGGTGTCAAAGGGGGATGTTAATGGGCTGATAACATAAAGCTTAAGGAGAAAGTACATTATAGGGGGATAACCAAGTATTTCTTGGGGTGGGGTGTTGATCTGACTTTTTTTATTTATTAAATCATGTAAATTTAAAATTTATAAAAATAAAAAATACTAATTTTGGATATTTTGAAGTATTTTTATAAAAATATATCAATTATAGTTTGATAAAATCTCCAAATATAATGAGAATTTTCAACTCAATCATATAGGGATGTAAAATAATAGTAGGTAAAATTTTAATTTTTTTATCAAAAATATGATTTTTTATGATTTTTGGATAAGATATCAAAAGTAAATCTATTTAAAAATTAGTGAAAAGAGAAAATTCAAGTGTTCGTATCAAGATGATGTCAGTGCACAAAGAATGATAATTCATGTGAAAATAGAGTTCCACTCAATGATTATTACATAAGTGATTATAAATGATTCAATTGATGAAATTAAGGTCTATAAATGTAAAATGAATCATAAGGACTAAAGTAGAGTTTCAAACTTGGAATTCAGGTAAAATATCATTAACCTAAAGATAAAAATAGTTTAAAAGAAAAAACAAAGTTTTAAGGTTGCGATAGTGATCATTAGAATATTGTGTACTTGGAAAGATTCTAAGGGGTGTCCATGGCTTCAAAGTCTCTCTGACATGACTTAGTCGTTGTATAGTAAAGCATGCAAATTTAAGATTTCTAAAACTAGAAAATACGAATTTTTGAATATTTAGAAGTATTTCTGAACAAATATATCAATTATAATTCAATATAACTTTTAAAAATAGTGGTAATTTTTCAGGTCAATCATAGTGATGTAATATAATATTAGGTAATTATTTAGAATTTTTCTCAAAGAATACTATTTTTTATAAATTTTACACTAGAAAATAAAAATAAAATATATTTAAAATTTACAAAAAAGTGAAATAAGGGTGCAGATGTCAAGATGACGTCAGCACCCGATGAATGCGAATCGAGTGAAAATAGAGTTCCGCCTGACGATTCTTACGTAAGCGATTACAGATGAAGTGAAAATTAAGTTGAAAATAGTAAAATAGAGTTCCGGCGTCGTGGCAGCAATGCGTCGATGATGCACTGGAATCTTGAGCATTCGGGAGGATCGTCGTGTAGTGTCCACGGCCTCGAAGGCTCTCCTTAGACAAGGACGACATGGGCAATCTCTAGATCTCCTTGCAAAGTTTAGAGATCAATGAAATGGGTCGTCGAATCGTCTTCGGCGGCTGTCACCCGACGGAGCAAAAAAATGGTGACTTTGTAGCTTTCCAGCAGTTGTCACCCGACGAAGAGGAGTTGGATGGAAGTGGGGTGCGTGTTAAGGAGCTTCATCCTTAGGTCCGCACAGTAAGATGAGGCTCTTCATCGCATCTAGTACATTCTCAGGAGGTGGCGACTCGTCTCCTAGTGGATCGTCTTCTTCTCGATGACAACCTGTTCGTTGATCAATCAGAGATGCTTTATTTGATAGATTCACGATCCTTTTATCATGAATCGTTTAACAATTTTAGTAAGAATACTCTACGAATTGTGCTGACGAGATTTTCGCTGATGATCCAACGATTCTAGTTGCTTAATCTTTCACTAGCAATCTAAAGAAAAGTCGCGATAAATGAATTTTGGCTCTAAGAAGATTCGAACCCGCGCCGGTTGCCTGCTTACATGAGAGAGATTGACATAAGTACTCTAATGCCTTTATCTAATAATGTCATCATGGTATATCTCTATTATAAATAAGGGGTATGTGATAAGTTTTCATTATCATGAGTTAATAATTAGTAAATAATATAGTTTTAGCCTTAACTTATGATAAGTAGACTTATATTTGTGTTAAAGTGTGAAAAGTGGTTTTCAGTTGATTAATGTGATTTTTTGGGTAATTATGTGATTTTACACGAATTTATATGATTTTTACAGTCTTGTTTTTGAGATAAATGAAGAAAAAGAAATAAAAAATAAAAATAAGACAAAACGAGGGGGACCCGCCGGCCAGTCGGGCCCGCAAGTGGGTCGGAAGCATAGTCGGGAAGTAGCCACAAGTAGGGGCTCGAGTGGCTTGAATCGATGGGGGCACGTGTGTGCCACTCCCCTTCCACGTCACTGGTGGCTAGCCAGCTGTGGGGCAAGAAGTGGTCGTACATGCACGAGAAAGGGACTTTGCTTAGAAATGTAACATTACTATATATTCACTCGAAAATTCGGCGCACAACTGATGTGGGGCTAAACCCGTCACCTTCCTCAAAAGAGGCAGGGGCAACCGGCGCGGGTTCGAATCCTCCTAGAGCCAAAACTCATATTTTTATCTGATTATCATGACTTTTCTGCAAATCACCAGTGAAGGATTAAGAAATCAAAATCGCTAGATCATCGGCGAAAATCTCGTCAACGCGATTCGCGGAGCATTGTTACTAAAATTCCTGAAGGATTCGCGATAAAAGGATCGCAAATCTATTGAGTAAATCATCTCCGATTGATCGACGAACAAGTCGTCATCAAGAAGAGGGCGATCCGCCGGGAGATGAGTCGCCACCTTCTGAGAGCGTACCAGATGCGATGAAGAGCCTCCTCTTGCTGCGCGGACTTGAGGATGAAGCTCCTTGACACGCGCCCCACCTCCATCCAGCTCTCCGTCGGGTGACAGCCGCTAGAGAGCCACAAAGTCGCCGTTTTTCCACTCCGCCAGGTGACAGCCGCCGGAGACGATTCGATGACGCATTTCATTGATCTCTAGACTTCGTAAGGAGATCTAGAGATTGCCCATGTCGTCTTTGTCCAAGGAGAGCCTTCGAGGCCGTGGACACTGCACGACGATCCTCTCGAATGCTCAGGATTCCGGTGCATCGCCGACGCATCGCCGACGTATCGCCGCCGCAACGCCGGAACTCTGTTTTTCTGTTTTCAACTTAATTTCCATTTCATTTAGTGATAATTTGTGTGATTTTAATTTACCAAAATATACTTCGTTCAATTACGATTCTTCCGGCTTTTACAGATCTTAATTTGATTAATTAAATCGTCTGTAATCGCTTACGTAATAATCACCAGGTGGAACTATGTTTCTGCTCGATCTGCGTTCGCCGGGCGCTGATGTCATCCTGACGTCCACACCCTTATTTCCCTTTTTCGTGAATTTTAAATATATTTCCTTTTCATTTCCTAGTATAAAATTCATAGAAAATAGTATTCTTTGAGGAAAATTCTGAATAATTACCAGATATTATATTACATCCCTATGATCGACTTGGAAAATTACTGCTATTTTTGGAATTTGTATTGAATTATACTTGATATATTTGTTCAGAAATACTTCTAAATATTTGAAAATTCGTATTTTCTAGTTTTATAAATTTTAGATTTGCGTGATTTAATATACAACGACTAAGTCACGTCAGTATGTTAGGTATTAAAATCATTAAATCCTTTCTAGGGAAGGTGTGACGCGGGTTTAATCCCACATCACTTGTGCGTCGAAGTTTCGGGTGAATATATAGTAATATTACATTTACAATCGTCCCTTTTTTGTATGTGTACGACCACTCCTTACCCCACGTCGGCTGGCCAACGGTGACGTGGAAGGGGAGCGACATACACGTGGCTTTATCAGTCATAGCTGCTTGAGCCCCTACTCGCAACTACTCTCTAACTGCACTTCCAACTAGCTTGCAGGCCTAATTGGCCGGCGAGTCCCTCCCATTTTGTTATATTTTTATTTTTATCTCTTTTTCTTCATTTATCTCAAAAGTAAGACTGTAAAAATCATATAAATTCGTATAAAATCACATAATTATCTAAAAATTCATGTTAATCAACTGAAAACTACTTTTCACATTTTAACACAAATATAAGTCTATTTATCATGAGTTAAGACTAAAACTATATTATTTACTAATTATTAACTCATGATAATGAAGACTTATCACTCTCCTTGGACATGCTCAGTCATGAGCACTCTCTAGATTCATGTTCAAAGTTTAAAGGGTGAAGTTAGGTAGTGGCAATGCATCTCTAGCCATTGTCACCTAGTGTAACTGAAGTTTGATGAAAATAAGTCTCTAATGATTGTCACTTGGCAAAGATAAGCTAGATGGAGGTGGAGTGCACCTTATAGAGCTGCATCCTTAGGTCTATGTAGCAAAAAGAAGTTTTTGATTGTATTTGGTATGCTCTGAAGAGATTGTGAAAAATCTCTGGACATATCACATTATTCTCGATGATAGCTTGTTTGTTGACCAACATGAGATGATTTTCTAAAAGAATTTATGATTTTTATATTCTAAATCCTTGGTCAACTGCTAACAATGATCCATGAATATTGTTGACAAAATTTCTATTGATGATCAAGTGATTCTAGAGACTTGATCATTGACTAGTGCTCTAGAAAAATCACGAGTTAAAGTAGATAAAAATCATAAGTTTTGGCTTTGGTGGCATTCAAACCTTCATTAGTCTCCTGGCTGCATGAGAGAGAGTTAATGAAAGACAAAAATACTTTTGAAATAGTGAGCTATGACCACATTTTCTTCTAATATTGTAGAGGTATTTTTTACATTATTTTTCCAATGTGTTCCAACCATGTTTTAGTCTCATATCAATTTTATTGGGATGTTTGAGATGAATATAAGTTTATGAATGTAAAAATCATATAAATTCACTGAATTAATACACAATTCACACTAATGACATAAAAATTATTTTTCCCTAGGCAAAGATGACTTACCTTCTTCTTGTTCCTTTTAGTTTGTGACAAGTCTGAAAAGCTTAGAATCATCAATACAAGGGATTCCTATCATGACTTAAGGTGTAAAATATATTATTAATTAATTATTAACTCATGATAATAAATACTTATGAGGCATAATATAAGAGTGAGTTTCAATTTACAATAGTGTGAATAGAGCCTAATTGCAATATGAATGGAGCCCTACAGTAGTACAAATAGTGCCTGGTGGCAACATGAATGAGTCTGATGATAGTGCATGGAACCTCCACTTTGAGTAGTCAAGTTCTCTCTCTAAGTGATAGGTAGAGCTGAACAGAATAGTAGAAAGGGAGGAAACTATTCACTTTGTTTTGTGTCTAAATTATTTTCTAATTTCCTTTTTGCTTCATCTATTCACATGAGTGGTATGCACATGGAGTTAAACTTACTATAGATTTGTGTTGAAATTTATTTCAACCCCATTAGGTTTCAATTTTTTTGTCCTTGGGTGATAGACAAGGATGACTTCCATTTAGGTTTCATATCTAGATTTTTGACTCAATCTAAATGTTTTATGTAATCTTGACTTTGATTTCAAATTTTATTTTGTCTAATGACCAATCGGCTCAGACACCAGACCGCTCGTGCCCGCCCATTCTGTCTCACCCTAAATTGAATGGCTCTCCTAGTTACGCTGCACCCTGACCCGAGTCCCATGTCCGCTTTTATCCGCCCGCAACCCGCTGGATTTCTATCAAAAGCTCTTCACATCAGAGGGCAGTCTTTTTTCTGATGAGCTTCTGGCTTATATTCCAAGTTATCTAAATCTAGCTATTTCCCCATTTCATTATCAACATGGTGAGATTCGCTAGCAAGTGTCTCTCTCCCATTCCTCTGCTCCTTTTGCTACTGACTACTACTCAATGTACTGTAGAACCTGACACCTTCAGCAAGTCTTCAAGTAGATATGAAGTATGGCTGAGAAATAGAATGCAGGTACCTTATCTGCTCTGGGTCTTTCAAGTCAAATAAATATTTGAAAACATAATTTGATAGTTGAATTGACAATTATCCCTAAGAATTGACATGAACCTACTAGAAATTTAATACTATTTTTTTTTTGAGTTCATATATAACATTTTAAAATTTGGATGCACTTTCATGACAATGACTACTGCACATCACTCACAGAAATATTTTAATTGTCTCTTACAAGTCAATGTCATAGTTTTTGAATAATTTTTTTTGAGGACTTCGAATGGTTCATATATTTTTGAACTTAGTTTGTTGTAATTTCCAGATGACATTCTTTCTTTCCTCAAATATATCATAACTAAATCACTAACTTGGAAAAAATTCTCCTCTTATTATCAGCTTTCTTTTTATAATTCACATAATTGGTGTAAAGATGTATTTTGATACTTTCATGTACTCTCTTATTGTGCTTGACTATGTTATTTGTTGTAGCACTTATTCAAGGTAGTTTTGGTAAATGTATTAAATTTAGAAGAAATTTTGGAATGGAGATAAAAAATAATTTACCATAAAGTTATAAGCAAATTTGGATTGATCTTAGAGTAAAATCACACGATTTTGACTTTTCTCCTAAAATACAGCAAATCAAATAGCCAAGTGTCATGCCCACAACTTCTATTTGACCATCAACTTGGAGATGATCGGTAATATTGAATTTCAGTCATTAATTGGTTCTAATGAGTACATTAGAAATGTGTGACAAACTAGAAATTTTATCTGATTTTATTGATTCTAGAATATTCTACAAATGAACATTATAATTGAAAGTAAATTTACTATTTGTATATTATCATTTATTTTCTTACAAGCAATAATAGGTGTCACCTTTACAAAATGATCCACAACCACAAAAATAAAGTTTTCTCCTCTTTGAGTACATGGTAGTATTGACATCAAATCTATATAGATGTCAGCCCAGGATATGTTTGAAATTGAGAATGGAGTATATTGATGTATACATTACTTTTTGAACACTGGATAACAAGAATTGTCATCTTCTTCATCCCCATCAATAATATTTTCTTGCCATTTGATCTTATGTTCCATTATCACCTTCTTCTTCAATAGCTTATGTGAAATTCACCACAACACGATTTGGATAGGTGCTTAGCTTGTACCCTTCTTAGTAACATATGTGATATTTATAAATAAAGTTGGACATATTTTTTTGTACAGAACTTTTCTAGATGTAATAGAACCATTTCATTTTGGTGTAGTAGTGATTCTTCTTCTTCTTGTGGTTGGAGCAAATGAAATGAATGCTGACCTTGACCTATCAAGCTGAAAATTTGACATTTAGTAGAATTTTAAAATCTAGCTTTCCTGTTTCAAATAAAACTTCAACACACCCTAATAGTGACATTTACTTTAAAAATAATTTTAAGGTAACTCTTTCCACAATATTCCATCTAAGCACACTATTGAATTTTTATATCACATAAGATTTCAATTTATTCATATCAACTCTACAAGATAATGTATAAAACTGAAGGAATATTCTGCCATAAATCCACTTCAATACCGAGAATTTTGATATTGTTAATATAAAGCATGTTTGTAATATAGAGGAAGAAATCTAAATTTCAGTCATTTCTTCATTTTATCCCAACTACACACTTGATCTTTACCTCATCTTGTACGAGTGGATTGAAGTTGATCCCACCATACAAAAAGAACATTTTAGTTCATAAGTAATTTAGTTTATTTATCATCAGATATGTTGAAACATTCAAAAAATATCTCAACTATAGTGGTCTAATCTAGAAAATCTTCAGTGTTTAGATGGTCATTAAAACTAAGCAGATTAATTTGAATAATGAAATACCTTCTATCATCAATATCAGATCTACTTGTTAACTTATTGTGTTATTTGAAAAATGTTTCATGGATTAAAGACCAAAATCATTTTTCTTTTAGCATTTTTTCAACCAGATTGGAATTCCAATATAGAAATCTGTCCTATAATTTTTTTCAATGTACCATTCATAACTTCAAACTTTTGTTCAATGCATTCTTGAAATCAGCAAATCATCTCTGTGAAATAGGGCATACCTTAGGAGATTTATTTCATTGATAAGTAATCCTTTTCCTCGTGACATCTTCATATATGAATATGAAACATTCATCTTGGCTCAAGTATCACTTGATATAGAAAAAGTTAATGCAACAAAGATTTGAAGGAATTGTGAGATAGCTTAGTTATGTGGAGTTGAAATCATGTCTTTGAATCTACAAGATGAAGAAACTTCATTCATAGAATCCACAAAGATTTAATCATGAGTCCACAAGATGAAAAAAATATTTTCTTCAGGGATGTTGGAGTCAACCAGCAGAGAAAGAGATCCTCAAAAGAGAAAAAAAATTGTAGAATTGATTGAGTCCTCTAGGGCTACAATAGGGCCTTAAAATGGGCTGAAATAAATTAGCAAGCTCCTAAAAATAGAGCATGCTATTATTGGGTATTAACTATTTAAGTTTTCCCCATTGAAATAAATTCAAAATGACTCAAACAGAAAAATGAAAATGAAAATAGAAAAACCAAATTTGGACTCACTTAAAATATGTTTTATTATATGCCCAATTTATTATTGGGCAAAAATGAGCAAAAAATAGATCCATGTGCATCTTCATGCTTTTAAGGCCTCAAGTCCACTTGAGTTTGGATCAATTGGTGTTATGAATTGAATCATGTAATGTATTTTTACTAAAAGTTGAATAACATTTTGTGCTGCCTAGTGGGCTATAGCTAGTCATGCCAATGGATGAGTAATAGCATTTTGAGAGTCTATTTGGTGAACTAGAATAATAAAACCAATGCTAGAGTGATTTTTTTCAATCAATAAGATAATTAAGGCCATGAGTGGCATAATATGGCAACAAAAAATTGATTATAGTTTAATAATAGGTTTAAGTTCTGCAGAGATAGGAGAACCGCTCTAAATGCATATGTAATTGTTCTATGTTTAATAGTTTATCTTGCCAATGATACCTATTTATATTTAGCATTAAAAATGGTTTAAAAATTTAATTGAATCACCTTTATTAGACTAACCATTATAACTGTTTATATATTGGCTTTGTGTTCCTATGTTATTGTATTTCTTTAATTTCCACTGCATATGTTACAATAGTTAAAAATGTAGAATAATTGCAGTGAAATAGATTGGTTATTTTAGTAAACCACATGATTGGTCCATCAACTCATGCTTTAGAATCTTTTATCCATTATTGAGTTTAATTCTTTTCATTGATCTTTGCACGATATAGTTGAGGAAGTGTGGTTTAGCCATAAGCATTCAATCCTAAGACCGAATCTAAGGAATTGGTATTATGGCAATGTCTAGTTAAAAGTCCAATTATTGGGTAATGCATGTTGACAATGTGAAAAGAGGAACATATTAAGAAATATTTCAAGAAAAAGAAAGAGAATTAGAGCACTGATGTTGATTCTTCAAACTATATTACAATGAAGTTAACGTGGTTTTTCAGCATAGAAATTCGATGTAGTCATGGGTCTTGGATGGTGTACTTCTAACATGATTTTATAAAGTGAATGAGAAACTATCATTGGAAAATTCGGCTATGTGTTCCTTGTGGATGATGAGGCCATAGATATGTAGGCAAGGGAAGTGTGCAAATCAAGCCCTCTAATGCTAGTTTTTCAAAGTTATTATTGAAGGACACAAGGATGAATAATCTGCTATTTGTCGAATTTATTCTTTGGGATTAAATTTTAATTTAGTGGATTTTTTTTTTAGTGATCTATTTAAAAAATTTATTTTACATAGGACAGACATAATTAATCAAAAATAGTAGATATATAATAAGAATAAAATATTTAATTGAGTCAATTAGCTCATTTTTCTAACTTGATGTGGTGCATGAAAGTATTATAGTAGTTAGAAATAGATATAAAAAACACAAGCAAGATGTACATAAGTTTTTCAGTGGTTTAACCTGTAGCCTACCTTAATGTCCCAAAAGCTCTCAATTTTCCCTAACCTTCATCACATGTTCCTTTATTTAGGTGTTGTATCAAAACATATTAGAAGATCAAAGAGAAGTTATAAAATATTTTATTGACACATATATATAGCACCATAGCCAGAAGTTAATCTAGTTGATGACTTATTTGTGCACATTGTTCAGAAATTCAACTTTAGGTGTTGACATAAACAATGATTTACTGATAAAATAAAGATATTTTAATGCCAATGGTGAAGTTATTGGGATCTATGAATAACACATTATAAGAGGCTTTAAGCAACAACTCAAGGACAGATCAAATTAACCTACTAATTCTGAAATCACTCATCAAAGTTCTATTGCAATAGCAACCTCACCACAAGCTTCCTTAGACATTCAAGCATCCTAATATTTTCATTATACCTAATGTATTCCCTAGTCAAAATGTGTGAAACTCATGACACAACTCCATTCTTTAAAATAAAAGACACTTGAGAACTAACAAAGGGTTGTTAAGTCTCGTTGAACTTTAGCAAGAGATTGAAATAACATAAATTTATTTATCTAAATTATCTTTTATATTTTATCAAGATCAAAATTAGAAGGCTTCCAAAACTCAAAAGACACTTTGATGAATTTTATCCCTTGAAGGTTCAAGGTATCACATCAACTTCATTGATAACACAACTCAACTTGGATGCCCTTTTTTGGTAAAATAGACCAGATGTGTTCAAATATTTTAAGAATTGGAAAGTTCACTTTAGAATGGGTCAAGAGAAAAGATTCAATGTCAATGATCTGATTATAGAATTGGTAAAAATTATTTTTTAAAAAAACATTAAATTCTAGTGGAAGATATAGTTCTTAACACCCCACAGAAAAAACCATTGTTAAATTGATGACTATGTAGATTGAAGAATATATAACGTACATTATATTGAAAGCAGAAAACTCTACTCTAGATAAAGAGGCTTCTTGAAAAATAACAGCATTGTCAAGTCTCTCACATCCATGCAATATGTTCACGTTAACAAATCTTCTACTTGGAACTTTGGTCCAAAAGCACTTGATGTCGTAGAAGTTATGGAATAATATAAATTGAGGCTTAAATCTATCAAGAATAAGATTCTTAATCTTTGAGTTTACAAGGAAAATTAGAAAACTTTGAATTCACAAGGATCATAATGATGCCTATTAAATTTAAAAGGGTTGCTTCAATTTATGAGTAAAGAAAAAAAAATTGTGGATTGAAAGAAATTATATTACTATTTTTTTCCAAGTTTATAATGTTACTGCCTGTAAATATACATGTGTTATCGACTCACTATGACATTCATAATATTTTATCATTTAAGTTCTAATAATTATTTTATTTATATTATGAGACTAATCTTAACTTTTATGAAGTCAAGTGATGATTCTCTTATATTTTTTTGATAATTATTTGATTACAAGGACTTAGGTGAACTCTTATTATGAGTTGGAAGTAATAGAAGAAGCCTAAGTTTTCAGCCCAAAAAAAAGCTCAAGTTTTATGGAAAGGGCTGGCCTAATATGTTTATGGACCCAAGAGAGGGCGTCACTTTGGCTTAGCCTATTTAGACCTAGAAAAACTATTAAGAGATGAGATATAAGTTGCCCATCTTATGACATCTTAAGATGAGATTAAGAGAAGTATTAGAGCGCCGTCTTCATGGAAAAATTTGGATCATCTACCAAGAGAGTTGATTATTAATCATAACCGTCTATTAGAGGGGCCTGGTCATATATACTCAGTACTGTGGCTGCCGGGTGGTGCAGTAGCTGACCTCTTCTTCGATGGAAGCCCATGGAGGACCCTGTGACAGCACACCCGGCATGGCCTTCTCTTGGACCCGCAGTTGATCTGGAGCCACCATAGCGCCTCCGGGAGATGATCTCTCTTTTTTTGGGCATCGACAGAGACACCGCCGGCGTTGGTGATCTTGGGCGCATTCCAGCGACAGGAGATGAGAGGCTGTCGAGGCTTCTCTCCTGAGAAGGTCGTCAGCTTACCAGACCCATTTGAGCGGCATTTCATGAACAGAAGATAGATCGAGAGATCTTCTTGATACTTACGAGTTGTTGTTACCCAGTATGTGTGTGTGTGCGTGTGTGTGTGTATCTCTCTATTTAATGCCTGAGTTTAAACTTCCTGTTTCGCTGAATGGGGTAGTTTAGAAGAGGCTCAACAGGAGCTTTCTTGGCTGCAACAGAATAACGGTGCGATCTTGATTTGCGTCACTTCTTTGATGACGCGTAAGTGATACCAATAGTTTTGAGAGAATTCCGAAAAACCCGGGATCATCAGAATAGCTTTGAATTGTGCTTGTTAGGGTTGGATGGAGGGATGAACGGTTAGCAGGACGGGGACGAGGCGGGAGTATTTGGGTTCTTGCAGGATAGCAGAGGAAGAGCAGATCATGGATGTGATATTCCAGACGCAGGACGGAAGGAGCTTCAAGATTGAAGTTTCATTCTTCGCGACAGTACTGGAGATGAAGAAGAAGATCCACGAGTGCTACGGCTTCCCCGTTTCCCATCAGACCCTCGTCTTCCAGGGCGAGTGCATGGAGGACGACCGCAGGATCGAGTACTACGGTCTCTTCGAAAGCTCCCGGATCGTCCTCCTCAGCTCGCCGCCCGGCTTCAGTGCCACCCAGATTGCCCAGAAGGCCCGGGCCCAATTTCCCACAATAGTCGATAACCCGATGTTTATGCAGAAGCTGCGTCCGACCCTGACAGGATACCAGACGCAGGTTGGCATGGCGTCACTCCCCCTCCTACCACAGGCCCGCTCTAGAACTCAACAAACTGCCTACGACACGCAGGCTGAATTCAGCCCAATGTTTGACAACCCAGCGTTGAGGCAGGAGGTTGATGTGGGAATGACGCCACTCCCGTTCTTTTCAAGGGCCGGATCAAGTGCCAACCGGACAGCCCGCGAGACGCAGGCAGAACTCGATCCCATATTTGACAACCCAGTCTTGATGCAGGAGCTGGATGCAGTCCTGACCGGAGACTCGTCAAAGGTCGGTATGGCGCCGCTCCCGCACGACCGACAGGCCCACCACAGCACCAACCATACTGCACACGAGACCCAGACCGAGCTCGCTCTCATATTCGACGACCAGGTGTTGAAGCGGGAGATGAAGGTGCCCCTACCAGGATATCCGCCGCTACCGCTCTTTTCAAGGCCCAGCTTCAGCGCCAACCAGGCTGCCCAGAAGCTCTATCCGACCCTGACAGGATACCGGGCGCAGGCTGGTACGGCGCTACTCCTCCTACCACAGCCCCGCTCTAGAACTCAACAAACTGCCTCCGATACGCAGGCCGAATTCAGCCCGATATTTGACAACCCAGCGTTGAGACAGGAGGTTGATGTGGGAATGGCGCCACTCCCGTTCTTTTCAAGGGCCGGCTCGAGTGCCAACCAGACTGACCTAGAGACGCAGGCAGAACTCGATCCCATATTCGACAACCCAGTCTTGATGCAGGAGCTGGAGACAGTTCTAACCGGAGGCTTGTCAAAGGTCGGCATGGGGCCGCTCCCGCTCCACCGACAGGCCCACCACAGCACCAACCATACTGCACACGAGACCCAGGCCAATCTCGCTCTCATATTCGACGGCCAGGAGTTGAAGCGGGAGACGAAGGTGCCCCCTGCAAGGATATCCGCCGCTAACACTCTTTTCAAGGCCCGACTTCAGCGCCAACCAGACTGCCCAGAAGGCTCGGCCCCAATTCGCCACAACAGCCGACAACCCGGTGTTTATGCAGAAGCTGTATCCAACCCTGACAGGATACAGGGAGCAGGTTGGTATGGCGCCGCTCCCCCTCCTACCACAGCCCCGCTCTAGAACTCAGCAAACTGCCTCCGACACGCAGGCCGAATTCAGCCCGATATTTGACAACCCAGCGTTGAGGCAGGAGGTTGATGTGGGAATGGCGCAGCTCCCGTTCTTTTCAAGGGCCGGCTCGAGCGCCAACCAGACTGACCAAGAGAGGCAGGACCCCATATTCGACAACCCGGCGTTGATGCAGGAGCTGGAGGCGGCCCTGGCAGGATACTCGCCGGCCTCGCTTTTTTCATGTCACGGCTCGAGCGACAACCAGCCTGCCCACGAGACGCAGGCTGAACTTGATGAGAAGCGACAAAGACGGAGCCTACGACCGCGTCAATAGCGCACCTGGGAAGCCCATTAATGCTCATTCCTTCTTGAGAGGTTATAAGTAACCTCGTGTAGCCCTAAGAACAATTGGAGAGAAAAGAGATTAGTTCGAGGTTTACCTCTTTCGCTCCGCAAGGAGAGGCCGTGAGGGTCATTGCTCCGGAAGGAGAGGCCGTGAGAGGCCGTGAGGGTCATTCGCTCCGCAAGGAGAGGCCGTGAGAGGCCGTGAGGGTCATTCGCTCCGCAAGGAGAGGCCGTGAGAGGCCGTGAGGGTCATTCGCTCCGCAAGGAGAGGCCGTGAGGGTCACTTATCCATCGCCACCACCGCCACCACCGCCATACCTTGCCACCTCCAACCGCTGCCAGCTTTCGCTCCGTTCCTTCCACCGCCGTCCGCCGTCACCATCCGCGACCGCTGACACCTTCCCTATCTTCACCTCCGCCGCCCGCTGCCATCCTCCGGCCGCATCCGTTCCCCCTATTCCCCCGCCGCCTTCCATTCCTCCGCCCTGCACGACTAATGCGTGTTTCTTTCCTCGCTTTTTCGCCCACCGGTTAGGTTTAAAGGCCACCGGTTCGTGATACCGCGACCCGCAAGCTTGAACCGGACCGGCTCCGCCTGAGCCCAACTGGCTTGACAACCTGGTCCGAGCCCAGCTGTGTCCCAGTCCGAACCATCTCGGGCCTCAGGTTCAAACCAGCGCCTCCCGCAGGTCAGGTTTCAGCCGGACCACCTGGTCCGTGCCAGCCGCTCCACTGGTTCGAGCCAGTCTACGCAATCAACTCATTCAACGACCCGGTCAACATTTAGCGACTGGTCGGCGGGTCAACATAAAGGTCAACTTTCAAAAGTGCGTTTGAGCTTCAACTCGTTATCTTCCACTACGCAGTTACCTTTTCTGGTCACAAGGTTATCTCTGAATACTCTTCGTTTTAAATTTGAGCATTTTGTTCATTTATAGGTTCACTTATCTTCATATCTGGTGGCTAGTGTGACGAGTGCTAACTTAGTTTGCATCCGATTGACTTATTGACTGTGCAGCACATCCTAATCATTAGTGATTTCTTAATCGCATTTGATCCTTTATTTCAGGTATTGCTGGAAACCTTCTTTAGACTAGTCTAGTCATTTTCATCGTCTCCTCCCCATATTTGACAACCTTGCCTTGGTGCTGGAGCTGGAGGCAGCCCTGATGGGGGACCGCCCAAAGGTCGGCATTGCGCCTCTAACCGCTCCACCCACAACCCACCACAGCGCCAACCAGACTGCCCACGAAATCAAGGGTGAACTCGCACCCATATTCGACCACAAGACATTGAAGCCGGAGACTGAGGCGGCCCTGCTAGGATACCATATTGATAACCTGGCCTTGGTATAGGAGCTGGACGCAGTCCTGACAGGAGACCCGCCAATGGTCAGCATGGCGCAGCTCCTGTTCCATCCACATCCCCACCGGCAGCACTAACCAGACCGTCCACGCAACCCAGGCCGAGCCCGCTCCCCGTTTTTGACGGCCAGGCGTTGAAGAAGGAGATGGAGGCGGCCCTGCCAGGAACCCCGCCGCTCCCGCTCCTTTTAAGGTCGAAGTCGATCCTATATTCGACTACCCGGCGTTGATGCAGGAGCTGGAGGCGCCCCTACCAACCTACCTGCAGCCTCCGCCCCTCACACCACTTCGCTCCAGAGCTAACCAAACCACCAACAATACACAGCAAGCCCAACTCGCCCCAAGAGTTGACGACGACCCTGCGTCGACCCTGGAGCTGGAGGCAGCACTGATAGGATACCAGCCGAAGGCCGGCATGACGAGACCGAGACCGCCCACTCACAACTCCGTATTCGCCTCAATAGTTGGCAACTCGGCGTCGAAGCGCAGGCCTTTCAGGGAAACGAAAATCTTGGTTCCAAGTTCTCAGACAGACCTGACAGGATATCGGCCGCAGATTGGCATGCACAGCTTCCGTTCCTTCCACTCCCTCACATCAGCGCCAACCAGGACAGCCACGAGATGCGGAACCCTGCCGTGTCCGACTCCATTGTTGACCATAGCGGGTCCAAGAGAAGGCTTAGCAGTAATACTAAAATGTTCACCGCGAAGTTGGGGATGAATCTAACGGGATATCGGCCCGAATTAAAAATGATTTACACCGTCGCTAGTGAATATATTGATAAATATTTATTTGTCATTAAGAATTATTTAACTATCTCTTTAATTTTTGTATTAATGAATCATAATAAGCATGAATCACTATCTCATCATATTAGAGCAAAGGTCAAAAGATGTATATAAATTACTCTAAACTTAGCTATATCTACATCATACAGTTATAGATTTAATTATTCATATTTTCTAACCTTTTTCCAAGGTTTATCACCTTAAGAATGTATCTCATCTTTTAGGGGTTTAAAATTTCAGAATTTTATTGCAATGAGATTAATTTCTATACATTTACCAAAGTGAGAAGAATTAGCATGGAATGTTAAAGCTCAAAAACCCCAAATATGAGAAAGGGTAAATTGAGGCATAAAAAAATTAAACACAATACTCAAAATATTAAGCTTCATCAAGCCATATAAAAGATAGAAAAAGAAGGCCTAAAAAGGGGTGAGTATATAAACCTTGGAGAAGGCAAATGAAAGTAGACTTTTTCACGCTCAAATAGGAGGTGGTGGCAAAGTGATAGAGTTGAGGTCTCAAGATTGTAAGCATGATCTCTCTGCCTTTTTCTCTCTTTTCTTAGCTCCTTAGACTCCGTCTCATTTTTTAGATGATGAATATCAGTTAATATATGACATTTCATTAAGTTTTTAGTGAGTTATTCTTCTCTATCTCTGATTTCTCATACTTGACGGTGACACCAAGGCAAAGATAGGTAGATTTATATCAATTCGTGTAGTTTCTTTAAGGTTAATGATTTTTCTTAAATATCTTACTTTTATATGAATCCAATGAATGTTTTATCTCTTCAAAAGATTATATTTTGGTGATTTGGTGACATAATCATTAAGCATATCGTCAAAAATCATTTTTTGGGCAAGAAAATGAGATATATATCTTTTCTTTTAGATTTATGATTTTTTCTGAATACCTTAATTACTTACGAATCAAATGAATATTTTCTCTTGTCCAAAAATCGTGTTTTGGTGATTTGGTGATAGAATCATCATGCACATCACCAAAAATCATTTTCTAGGTTTCTTGGTTTGACCTTTTCTTAGATCAAATCTGATTTCATGAGTGCCACATAAAATTAGGTTAATATCTTTTGAGAAAACATAGAGTACTTAGTTTCTTATCTTATACAATTTTTTCGTGATTTTAAAAAGTGTTTAAAATAGTTTTTTAGATTTTACAAAAAATGTTTCCTATATTTTCTATACTTTCTATATTTTCTATATTTTAACCTTTCTTAGAACGAATTTGATTTCACGAGTGCCACATAGAATTAGGTTAATATCTTTTGGGAAGACGTAGCAAGTTAGTTTATTATCTTCTTTAATTTTTTTCATGATTTTTGAATAAGTTTAGTTTAAGTTTCTAGATTTTACAATAACTATTTTTTCTATTTTTTTATGTTCTTGATTTTTGATTTTCGACCTCTAGTAATCTTGTTGTTCAATGAATGACACATTGAATATGAGATAGTTTTTAGGGATATTAAATTAGAGTTAGTCATCTACATTTTCTGAGATTTTCCTTATTTTTAGAGTTAGATATCTTTGACATTCATAATTTACAAAAGAACTACTATCTAATTCTTATTTTTTTCACACTTTCTATATTAAAATAATGCTTTCAACTTTCTAATTTCCTTAAGGATCAACCAAAAATCCTTATAGTTAAAGAGAGTTTATTTAGATTTTCAATTATAAATATTAAGTTTGAGTACTTAAATTAACAACGACTTTGGGCATATAAAATTTTGGTGCCATTGACGAGGAAACTAGGCAAAGTTAGTATCGTTATTGTGTTTCTCTCCATACCTATTTTTTGTAGAGAAAAAAATTCAGAAAAGAAAAAAAAAGAAGATCAAGCAAAAGTCAACACACATGTCTCAAAAGTGATAAGTCACTTGAGGTATTTCAAAACTCATAACTCTCCCCTTTATCAAAAGATCTAGATTTCAGGCATCCTTGTAATCCTCTCCATGGATAAATTAACTTTTAATTCGAATTATTTTTATCATTTATTTTATCATTCTATTACATTAGATTCATTCTCTCCCCTTTGTCACGCTGTTCATAACTCTTGTGTTCACCTTTCTACATTTAATTCCACCCTTCACAATCTCACATATATATATTATATATATATATATATATCTATATAAGAAACTAAAATAAGTAGAATTCGTACTCTCATTACCCACACTTTCTAAGGATCGATCATGTGACTTAGTCGTTGTATAATAAATCACGTAAATTTAAAATTTATAAAATTAAAAAATACGAATTTTCGGATATTTAGAAGTATTTCTGAACAAATATATCAAGTATAATTCAATAAAACTTCCACAAATAGCAGGAATTTTTCAAGTCAATCACAGGGATGTAATATAATATTTGGTAATTATTCAGAATTTTCCTCAAAAAAGAATATTTTCTATAAATTTTATACTAGGAAATGAAAAGGAAATATATTTAAAATTCACGAAAAAGGGAAATAAGGGTGCAGACATCAAGATGATGTTAGCGAGTTGCGAATGCGAATCGGGCGAAAACAGAATTCTGTCTAGCGATTCTTACATAAGTGATTACAGATGATTTAATTGATCAAATTAAGATCTGTAAAAGTTGAAAGAATCATAATTGAATGAAGTATAGGTTGGTAAATTTAAAATCAACAAATTATCACTAACATAAGTGAAAATTAAGTTGAAAGTAGGAAAATAGAGTTCCAACGTCGTGACGACGATGCGTCGGCGATGCATTGGAAACCTGAGCGTTCGGGAGGATCGTCGTGCAGTGTCCACGGCCTTGAAGGCTCTCCTTGGACAAAGACAACATGAGCAATCTCTAGATCTCCTTGCGAAGTCTAGAGATTAATGAAATGAGTCATCGAATCGTCTCCAGCGGCTGTCACCCGGCGGAGTGGAAAAATAGCGACTTTGCGGCTCTCCGACGGCTGTCACCTGACGAAGAGGAGCTAGATGAAGGCGGGGCGCATGTCAGGGAACTTCATCCTCAGGTCCGCGCAGCAAGAGGAGGCCCTTCATCGCATCTGGTATGCTCTTAGGAGGTGGTGACTTGTCTCCTAGCGGATCGTCTTCTTCCTGACGACGGCTTGTTCATCAATCAATCGGAGATGCTTTACTCGATGGATTCATGATCCTTTTATCGCAAATCATTCAACAATATTAGTAACAATGCTCCGCGAATCACTTTGACGAGATTTTTGCTGATGATCCAGCGATTCTAATTGCTTAATCCTTCACCGGCGATCTATAAGAAAGTCACGATAATCAGATTAAAAAAATATGAATTTTAGCTTTGGGAGGATTCGAACCCGCGTCGGTTGCCCCGCCCTTTCTAGGGAAGGTGTGACGCGGGTTTAGTCCCACATCGCTTGTGCGGCGAACTATCTGGTGAATATATAGTAATATTACATTTCCGATCAAGTCTCTTTCTCGCATGTGTATGACCACTCCTTGCTTCACAGTCAGCTGGCCACCGATGACGTGGAAGGGGAGTGGCGCACACGTGCCCCTATCGGTCCAAGCCGCTCGAGCCCTTGCTCATAGCTACTCCCTGACTACACTTCCGACCTGCTTGCGGGCCCGGCTGGCCGGCATGTCCCCCTCATTTTGTTTTATTTTTATTTTTATTTCTTTTTTCTTCATTTATCTCAAAAGTAAGATTGTAAAAATCATATAAATTTGTATAAAATCACATAATTACCCAAAAATTTACGTTAATCAATCGAAAACCACTTTTCACACTTTAACACAAATATAAGTCTATTTATCATGAGTTAAGGCTAAAACTATATTATTTACTAATTATTAACTCATGATAATAAAGACTTATCAATTGACCTATATTTTAACTAGAAGAGTGAGGTTTTATAAATATTATTTGCATGAACTTGGTTGCATCACGACAATGTATTTAACTTCCAATTAGAATTCATCAACTGCATCTGGTCCCATACTCTAATCCCGTGCTATCTCCCTCCATGGTTGAGTCTGTGACATGATCGACCCACGAGGAGGGTGACACCCTCCAAGTAGTGCAGATGTCAAATAGCTCTCACCACTACGAGAGGTCAAATGGCTCTCACCACTAGGGGATGTCATATGACACCCATAGTTAGCTTGCACTTGTTCTCAACTTCATAGTGATACATGAGGAGAGTTCCACCAGTGCCAAAAGACTGTGACAATGGCAATAGAGCCGAGCAGACGAAGAAGTCGCCTCGCTCACAGGGGTAGTAGGATAGTAGGATAGGGGGGTTGGTCTGTCGACGACTTCCGCGGCAGCAACAAGCAACAAGCAACAAGCAACAAGCAAAAAGGGGGAAGGGGTTGCAACACGAGGACTTCCCAGGAGGTCACCCATCCTAGTACTACTCTCGCCCAAGCACGCTTAACTTCGGAGTTCTGATGGGATCCGGTGCATTAGTGCTGGTATGATCGCACCCGATGTCACATCCGCCGCATCCGGTCTCATTCTCTCCCCCAGCTCTCTCCCTCCACCTCCATCGCCAAGCCGGGCCCATGAGACGATCGACCCACGAGGAGGGAGGCTGACGCCCCTCCGAGCAGCGCAGATGCGAGATGGCTCTCGCCGCTGGGGGAGGTCGCACCGCACCCATAACGCGCGGCCCCCGTCTTCCGAGTCCCTTCCTAAGCGCCCAAACGTGCCCGAAACACTCCCGAAAGTTAGTTAGCTTGCGCTTGTCCTTAGCTTCGTAGCGACAACGCGCTGTAGAGAGCCGAGCGGACGGAGAAGTCGCCTCGCTCACAGGGGTAGTAGGATAGTAGGATAGGGGGGTTGGTCTGTCGGCGACTTCCGCGGCAGCAACAAGCAACAAGCAAAAAGGGGGAAGGGGGTGCAACACGAGGACTTCCCAGGAGGTCACCCATCCTAGTACCACTCTCGCCCAAGCACGCTTAACTTCGGAGTTCTGATGGGATCCGGTGCATTAGTGCTGGTATGATCGCACCCGATGTCACATCCGCCGCATCCGGTCTCATTCTCTCCCCCCGCTCTCTCCCTCCACCTCCATCGCCAAGCCGGGCCGGGCCGGGCCCGTGAGACGATCGACCCACGAGGAGGGAGGCTGACGCCCCTCCGAGCAGCGCAGATGC
This sequence comes from Spirodela intermedia, assembly GCA_902729315.2. NCBI lineage: Eukaryota > Viridiplantae > Streptophyta > Magnoliopsida > Alismatales > Araceae > Spirodela > Spirodela intermedia. The sequence goes on from LR746278.1 coordinate 4,622,494, forward strand.
GAGATGGCTCTCGCCGCTGGGGGAGGTCGCACCGCACCCATAACGCGCGGCCCCCGTCTTCCGAGTCCCTTCCTAAGCGCCCAAACGTGCCCGAAACACTCCCGAAAGTTAGTTAGCTTGCGCTTGTCCTTAGCTTCGTAGCGACAACGCGCTGTAGAGAGCCGAGCGGACGAAGAAGTCGCCTCGCTCACAGGGGTAGTAGGATAGTAGGATAGGGGGGTTGGTCTGTCGGCGACTTCCGCGGCAGCAACAAGCAACAAGCAAAAAGGGGGAAGGGGGTGCAACACGAGGACTTCCCAGGAGGTCACCCATCCTAGTACTACTCTCGCCCAAGCACGCTTAACTTCGGAGTTCTGATGGGATCCGGTGCATTAGTGCTGGTATGATCGCACCCGATGTCACATCCGCCGCATCCGGTCTCATTCTCTCCCCCCGCTCTCTCCCTCCACCTCCATCGCCAAGCCGGGCCGGGCCGGGCCCGTGAGACGATCGACCCACGAGGAGGGAGGCTGACGCCCCTCCGAGCAGCGCAGATGCGAGATGGCTCTCGCCGCTGGGGGAGGTCGCACCGCACCCATAACGCGCGGCCCCCGTCTTCCGAGTCCCTTCCTAAGCGCCCAAACGTGCCCGAAACACTCCCGAAAGTTAGTTAGCTTGCGCTTGTCCTTAGCTTCGTAGCGACAACGCGCTGTAGAGAGCCGAGCGGACGGAGAAGTCGCCTCGCTCACAGGGGTAGTAGGATAGTAGGATAGGGGGGTTGGTCTGTCGGCGACTTCCGCGGCAGCAACAAGCAACAAGCAAAAAGGGGGAAGGGGGTGCAACACGAGGACTTCCCAGGAGGTCACCCATCCTAGTACTACTCTCGCCCAAGCACGCTTAACTTCGGAGTTCTGATGGGATCCGGTGCATTAGTGCTGGTATGATCGCACCCGATGTCACATCCGCCGCATCCGGTCTCATTCTCTCCCCCCGCTCTCTCACTCCACCTCCATCGCCAAGCCGGGCCGGGCCGGGCCCGTGAGACGATCGACCCACGAGGAGGGAGGCTGACGCCCCTCCGAGCAGCGCAGATGCGAGATGGCTCTCGCCGCTGGGGGAGGTCGCACCGCACCCATAACGCGCGGCCCCCGTCTTCCGAGTCCCTTCCTAAGCGCCCAAACGTGCCCGAAACACTCCCGAAAGTTAGTTAGCTTGCGCTTGTCCTTAGCTTCGTAGCGACAACGCGCTGTAGAGAGCCGAGCGGACGAAGAAGTCGCCTCGCTCACAGGGGTAGTAGGATAGTAGGATAGGGGGGTTGGTCTGTCGGCGACTTCCGCGGCAGCAACAAGCAACAAGCAAAAAGGGGGAAGGGGGTGCAACACGAGGACTTCCCAGGAGGTCACCCATCCTAGTACTACTCTCGCCCAAGCACGCTTAACTTCGGAGTTCTGATGGGATCCGGTGCATTAGTGCTGGTATGATCGCACCCGATGTCACATCCGCCGCATCCGGTCTCATTCTCTCCCCCCGCTCTCTCTCTCCCTCCACCTCCATCGCCAAGCCGGGCCGGGCCGGGCCCGTGAGACGATCGACCCACGAGGAGGGAGGCTGACGCCCCTCCGAGCAGCGCAGATGCGAGATGGCTCTCGCCGCTGGGGGAGGTCGCACCGCACCCATAACGCGCGGCCCCCGTCTTCCGAGTCCCTTCCTAAGCGCCCAAACGTGCCCGAAACACTCCCGAAAGTTAGTTAGCTTGCGCTTGTCCTTAGCTTCGTAGCGACAACGCGCTGTAGAGAGCCGAGCGGACGGAGAAGTCGCCTCGCTCACAGGGGTAGTAGGATAGTAGGATAGGGGGGTTGGTCTGTCGGCGACTTCCGCGGCAGCAACAAGCAACAAGCAAAAAGGGGGAAGGGGGTGCAACACGAGGACTTCCCAGGAGGTCACCCATCCTAGTACTACTCTCGCCCAAGCACACTTAACTTCGGAGTTCTGATGGGATCCGGTGCATTAGTGCTAGTATGATCGCACCCGATGTCACATCCGCCGCATCCGGTCTCATTCTCTCCCCCCGCTCTCTCACTCCACCTCCATCGCCAAGCCGGGCCGGGCCGGGCCCGTGAGACGATCGACCCACGAGGAGGGAGGCTGACGCCCCTCCGAGCAGCGCAGATGCGAGATGGCTCTCGCCGCTGGGGGAGGTCGCACCGCACCCATAACGCGCGGCCCCCGTCTTCCGAGTCCCTTCCTAAGCGCCCAAACGTGCCCGAAACACTCCCGAAAGTTAGTTAGCTTGCGCTTGTCCTTAGCTTCGTAGCGACAACGCGCTGTAGAGAGCCGAGCGGACGAAGAAGTCGCCTCGCTCACAGGGGGAGTAGGATAGTAGGATAGGGGGGTTGGTCTGTCGGCGACTTCCGCGGCAGCAACAAGCAACAAGCGAGCAAAAGGAGGGAAGGGGGTGCAACACGAGGACTTCCCAAGAGGTCACCCATCTTAGTACTACTCTCGCCCAAGCACGCTTAACTTCGGAGTTCTGATGGGATCCGGTGCATTAGTGCTGGTATGATCGCACCCGATGTCACATCCGCCGCATCCGATCTCATTCTCTCCCCCCGCTCTCTCCCTCCATCACCAAGCCGGGCCGGGCCCGTGAGACGATCGACCCGTGAGGAGGGAGGCTGACGCCCTCCAAGCAGCGCAGATGATCGACGAACAAGCCGTCGTCGGGAAGCAAAATTTGACGTGACTCAGTCGTTGTATGTTAAATCACGCAAATATAAAATTTATAAAACTAGAAAATACGAATTTTCGGATATTTAGAAGTATTTCTAAATAAATATATCAATTATAATTCAATAAAAATTCCAAAAATAGCGGTAATTTTCCAGGTCGATCACAGGGATGTAATATAATATCTGGTAATTATTCAGAATTTTTCTCAATGAGTACGATTTTCTTATGAATTTTATACTAGGAAATAAAAAGGAAATATATTTAAAATTCACAAAAAAAGAGGAAATAAGGGTGCGGACGTCAGGATGACGTCAGCGCCCGGCGAACGCGAATCAGGCGGAAACACAGTTCCGCCCGGCGATTCTTACGTAGGCGATTACAGACGACTCAATTAATCAAATTAAGATCTGTAAAAGCCGGAAGAATCGTAGTTGAACGAAGTATAGTTTGGTAAATAAAAATCAACAAAGTATCACTAAATGAAGCGTAAATTAAATTGAAAGCAGGAAAACAGAGTTCCGGCGTCGCGACGGCGATGCGTCGGCGATGCACCGGAATCCTGAGCGTTTGGGAGGATCGTCGTGCAGTGTCCACGGCCTCGAAGGCTCTCCTTGGACAAAGACGACGTGGGCAATCTCTAGATAAAGCAGGAAAACAGAGTTCCGGCGTCGCGACGGCGACGCGTCGGCGATGCACCGGAATCCTGAGCGTCCGGGAGGGTCGTCGTGCAGTGTCCACGGCCTCGAAGGCTCTCCTTGGACAAAGACGACGTGGGTAATCTCTAGATCTTCTCGCGAAGTCTAGAGACCAATGAAGTGGGTCGTCGAATCGTCTCCGGCGGCTGTCACCCGGCGGAGCAGAAAAACGGCGACTTTGCGGCTCTCCGGCGGCTGTCACCCGACGGAGAGGGGCTGGATGGAGGTGAGGCGCGTGTTAGGGAGCTTCATCCTCAGGTCCGCGCAGCAAGAGGAGGCTCTTCATCGCATCTGGTACGCTCTCAGGAGGTGGCGACTGGTCTCCCGGCGGATCGTCCTCTTCCCGACGACGGCTTGTTCGTCGATCAATCGGAGATGATTTACTCAATGGACTGCGATCCTTTTATCGCGAATCGTTCAGAAATTTTAGTAGCAATGCTCCGCAAATCGCGTTGACGAGATTTTCGCCGATGATCCAGCGATTCCGGTTGCTTAATCCTTCACCGGCGATCTGCAGGAAAGTCGCGATAATCAGTTAAAAATATATGAATTTTGACTCTGGGAGGATTCGAACCTGCGGCGGTCGCCCCCCCTGAAGGTTTAGTCCCACATCGGTTGTACGCGGATTATTCGGGCAAATATATAGTAAAGTTAGCTTTGTAGGCAAAGTCCTCTCGCGTGTACGACCACTCCTTGCCCCACAGCCGGCTGACCACCGGTGACGTGGAAGGGGAGTGCGCACACGTGCCCCTATCGATCCAAGCAAGCCGCTCCAGCCCCTGCTCGCGACTACTCCCCGACTGCGCTTCCGACCCGCTTGCGGGCCCGGCTGGCCGGCGGATCCTCTCATTTTGCAATATTTTTATTTTTATTTCTTGTTCTTCGTTTATCTCAAAACTAAGACTGTAAAAATCGTATAAAATCACATAATTACCCAAAAATTCACGTTAATCAACTGAAAACCACTTTTCACAGTTTAACACAAATATAAGTCTATTTATAATGAGTTAAGGCTGAAACTATATTATTTACTAATTATTAACTCATGATAATGAAGACTTATCACACCCCCCAACTTAAATCATTGCTAGTCCCTTAGCAATGGAATTACGAAAATAAAAATTTAGACACTTTGGATTCTTATATCACCTTTAGACATCAATATAGAAAGAAAAAAATACAATTAGAAATGATGCACCTTTAGACACTTTGGATTCTTATATCAAGTATTTAGGAATGATGTCAAGCACTTAAATGTTTAAACACTCCTTGGAATAACAATCTCGACTTCACTTCTTCTATTCACATCTTTATCACTTCTTCACTCATAGATGTATTTACAAGATGTTCCAATTATCAATACTCATCCAAGAATAATATTGATCCTACATTTCCCTTTTTCTATGGCTTGATTTTTGACGCTTGCACTATATTTCTTCTTTCTTTATATATAGTGGATAAGTAGCTTTTCCTGTAGACAAATTTCGACAATAAGAATAATGTCTCACACCCTCCATGTGTACTCTTTATTTTCAAGGCTTTCACTTTATCCACTTATTTTGCAGCAAGTGTTTTTCTATACACGATTTTCGACAATGAGAATGATGTCTCACACCCTCCATGTGTACTCTTCGTTTCTAGATTTTTCACATTGCTCTCTCTATTTTTTTTCGAAATAAGTGATTTCTCCTCACAACTTTTATAGATCAGGGTGCAAAAATCTCCATTAAACTCAAATGATCAATCAAATTTTCACATCAAGTAAATATTATCCATCAAGATCATGAAGTGAAAATCTGTAAAATCAAATCCATGTTATCTATCAGGTATCCAAGGAGTATTCCAACATTTCATGCTAATAAATCATTCTTTTGACTCAATAATAATCTTCCTAGTATCTTTTCGTATCAATCAATCTAATTGATTTAATTTTTCGTGCATGCAATATGATGTAAGGAATTTGTAAATTTGATAGTTCTGGCAGTTTTGTTTTCTATTTTTAGTTCTATTTTTAGCAGCAATAAATTTGTCAAAAATAAATCAAAACTATCCTCTTTATAGCTGTAATTTCGAATTTCAGTAATATATATCTAGGGGATTGAAATGTGAGAAAAGGGTCTCTATAATTTCAAATTTCGGGTTGTTTTTTTTGTCTGCTATTTTTGACAGTCTGTTGTTACTGACAGAAAACCAGAAAATAGATGTTGCAGTTTTTCCGAATTTTATTTTAGTTTTATTTTTTTAGTTGCTGTTCTAAGTTGAATAAAATGCAAACACATGTTCTTAATCGTCCTACAGCATAAATTAATAATGAATACTTCACCCCCCAACTGAAAAATGACATTGTCCTCAATGACACAGAAAACTCGAAACAGAATATGCAGAAAATATAATTTTCAAGTGAAGCATGCATATCTGCAAAGTTAAGCATTAAAAATATTTTCATAAATGATGAAGCTCAGAAAGACATCACCTCAACCTCGTTTTTAATTTTCCACTTCATCTTACACTCCTGCACTTTTTCGAAAGAAAAACAAATACAGAAACAAGTACTGCGAAATTCTAAGAAAAACAGAGCTTAAAAAAAAATCAAACAGAATGAAATAAAAACCATGGGTTGCCTCCCATGCAGCGTCTGAATTTAATGTCTCCAGCTGGACAGCTCTTATATCATATAAGCTGATCTATGGCCATCAAAATATATTTGTATCCCAAGGTAAGTTTTATGATATTCTTTTTCAGATTTAGCATAAATTCATATACTTCATATATATACCTTGACATACTTTCAGCCAAAACAAAATGGAAATTAACAAAATTTTCCCAAAAATAATATTTCCATTTTGAAAAGAATCTTTCCTTATTTCTATCTTTTTTTGTTAGGCTCTCATTCATTAATAAATACTTTCTATTAATAAACCATAAAATATGATCAGGCCATATAATTTTCAGATTAGCTCTTGCCCAATCTAGAACTTTTTCATCTAAATTGGTATCTCTAATTCTTCCACTCACCCATTTCTTAATGTCTTCTTTTATCTGCATAATCTTCCCCTGCTCCATTTTATCTTCCATACATATTTGTTCAATTTGCGAGGAGTGAAATATTTCAAGCTTAGAAATAATTCTAATGGGCTGTGGGCTTTGAAAGATGGAAGGATTGTCTTCTTTAATCTCAGATCTAATGAATTCAGTAAAATTCAAATTTTCTCCTCCAAAATTATCTCTATATTCATATCTATTATTTTCGCTTGTTCCCATTAGTTCAATCAATTCTTTTTCTAGCTTTTCGTTTCTCAACTCATCAAATTCTTCATCTTCCCAAAAGCTATCTTTAAATTTTGGTATATGATATACATCATCATCCTCACAATCAACATCCATGGCTGCAAAATTATGATTAGATTCATTAATTTCGTCTCCTACATCTCCCAAATCAATTGATTTTTCCTCACCTGAAATATATTTTTCTTCATTTCTGTCCGTACTCCCTTCTACTAAAATTTGGATGATTTTTCTATGATCAATTGCTGTTTCTTCATCTAAGGGTTCTTTCTCCTCATCATCCTCACTATATTCATTCATCAATTGTGAGCAATAAATAATTTTATTCAAATTTTCTGCTACTACATTTTTGGCCTTAATATTCTCATTTACTTCTAATGGATCATCAATTTCTTCTAATAATTGGAAATAAGGATCAGGTAAAATATTCTCACTCAATATATTCACTGTCCTAACATTTTCATTTCGTGGGTTTTTTTCTAAATTTATCCAGCTAGACTCTTCTTGCTGAAATCTTACTGTTGGACAGTTTTCTGAATTTTCTATGGGCTGACTAGGTAGCTGTCCCTCTTCTCTCTTATTCTCAAGAGCCTCTATAATTTGTTTCTGGTGCTGCATCATTTGTTGCATCATTTGATTCATAGTTTGTTGCATCATTTGGCTCATTTGCTGCATCATTTCCATAGCATCAGGTTGGGTTTGAGAGGGCTGATTTTTCTGAAATCTATTTTCTTGTTTTGGACGAAATTCAGAGTTTGAATTGGGTCTAAGTGCTTCTGGATTTTGAATATTATTTGGGTCTCTCCATGAAAAATTATTCCTCCAATTAGGATTATAAGAATTTGAAAAATTTTCCCTATTTCTATTAAAACCGTGAGCTACTTGCACTTGTTCTCGCATAGGGTGAAATGATTGATCTAAATTATAACATTGAAGTTCAGAATAATCATTTTCACCATACATAGGACATGTACTATTCGAATTAAGTTGAGGGTTAAAAGGCTTTCTAATATTATCAATAAGTAAATCAATTTTTTCTAATCTTTGATTAATCTGATTAACCTCATTTCTAAGTTTAGAATCATCATCATGATGCAATTCATAAATTTCTCTCTTCATTTCCTTGTCATATAATTCAAAAGAGGCTTGATCTCTAGAATTTTCACTTAAATTCTCATAAAGACTGTAAATCTCATCAGGAGTTTTCTCCATAAAAGCTCCTCCACATATAGAATCAACCATATTTCTATGTTGTTCTAATAATCCATCATAAAAAATTCTATTGAGCTGCCACTTGGGTATAGCATGATGAGGACACTTTCTAAGTAAATCTTTGAATTTTTCCCATGTCTCATGCAAAGTTTCTCCTGGTCTTTGAGAAAAACTCCATATATGTTTTCTCATATTTTGAGTTTTTCCTAAGGGATAAAATTTTCGAAGAAAGGCCTGTTCTATATCTTTCCAGCTAGTTAATTCTCTATCCAATGTGGATAGCCAATGACTAGCTTTGTCCCTAAGTGTATGAGGGAATAATTTCATCTTAATAATTTCCGGTGTAACTTGAGGGAGATTAACTAAATCACAGACCATATGAAATTTTTCTAAGTGCTGATGAGGTTCCTCTAAAGGCAATCCATGAAAATTAGGGAGCATTTGAAAAATTCTTGGATTTATTTCGAATTTAACAGTGGGTGCTAATGGGACTCTAATATTAGATGCTCTTTGAAATGAATCAGGGATATAATGATTTTTCATGGCCATAGGATTGTTCTCAGTTTGACCTGTACTTCCTTCAGGATCCATCAAAATTAATTTTTCTTTCGGATTTTTATTTTTGAATGAAATAATGAAAGGATTTTCTAGCCTTTGATGCAAGGATCTTCTACCATGCATAAAAATCAATAAATTCGAGGGAAAAAGTTAGTAACTATTACCCTCCTTCAGGATGCTCCAGTCCTTGCCGTGCTTCTTTTCGTTCCCTTTTTCTAATAAAAATCGGCAAAAAGAAAATAAAACAAGAGTAAAGTTTTTTTTTTTTTTTTTTTTTTTTTGTGTACTCTAAGAGAAAAACAGAAAAATACTAAATATTATTCAATACATCCCCGGCAACGGCGCCAAAATTTGACGTGACTCAGTCGTTGTATGTTAAATCACGCAAATATAAAATTTATAAAACTAGAAAATACGAATTTTCAGATATTTAGAAGTATTTCTAAATAAATATATCAATTATAATTCAATAAAAATTTCAAAAATAGCGGTAATTTTCCAGGTCGATCACAGGGATGTAATATAATATCTGGTAATTATTCAGAATTTTTCTCAATGAGTACGATTTTCTTACGAATTTTATACTAGGAAATAAAAAGGAAATATATTTAAAATTCACAAAAAAAAGGAAATAAGGGTGCGGACGTCAGGATGACGTCAGCGCCCGGCGAACGCGAATCAGGCGGAAACAGAGTTCCGCCCGGCGATTCTTACGTAGGCGATTACAGACGACTCAATTAATCAAATTAAGATCTGTAAAAGCCGGAAGAATCGTAATTGAACGAAGTATAGTTTGGTAAATAAAAATCAACAAAGTATCACTAAATGAAGCGTAAATTAAATTGAAAGCAGGAAAACAGAGTTCCGGCGTCGCGACGGCGACGCGTCGGCGATGCACCGGAATCCTGAGCGTTCGGGAGGGTCGTCGTGCAGTGTCCACGGCCTCGAAGGCTCTCCTTGGACAAAGCCGACGTGGGCAATCTCTAGATAAAGCAGGAAAACAGAGTTCCGGCGTCGCGACGGCGACGCGTCGGCGATGCACCGGAATCCTGAGCGTTCGGGAGGGTTGTCGTGCAGTGTCCACGGCCTCGAAGGCTCTCCTTGGACAAAGACGACGTGGGCAATCTCTAGATAAAGCAGGAAAACAGAGTTCCGGCGTCGCGACGGCGACGCGTCGGCGATGCACCGGAATCCTGAGCGTTCAGGAGGGTCGTCGTGCAGTGTCCACGGCCTCGAAGGCTCTCCTTGGACAAAGACGACGTGGGCAATCTCTAGATCTTCTCGCGAAGTCTAGAGACCAATGAAGTGGGTCGTCGAATCGTCTCCGGCGGCTGTCACCCGGCGGAGCGGAAAAACGGCGACTTTGCGGCTCTCCGGCGGCTGTCACCCGACGGAGAGGAGCTGGATGGAGGTGGGGCGCGTGTCAAGGAGCTTCATCCTCAGGTCCGCGCAGCAAGAGGAGGCTCTTCATCGCATCTGGTACGCTCTCAGGAGGTGGCGACTGGTCTCCCGGCGGATCGTCCTCTTCCCGACGACGGCTTGTTCGTCGGTCAATCGGAGATGATTTACTCGATGGATTGCGATCCTTTTATCGCGAATCGTTCAGAAATTTTAGTAGCAATGCTCCGCGAATCGCGTTGACGAGATTTTCGCCGATGATCCAGCGATTCCGGTTGCTTAATCCTTCACCGGCGATCTGCAGGAAAGTCGCGATAATCAGTTAAAAATATATGAATTTTGACACTGGGAGGATTCGAACCCGCGGCGGTCGCCCGCCCGTTACAAGCTGGATTTAGTCCCACATCGGTTGTGGGCGGATTATTCGGGCGAATATAGAGTAAAGTTAGCTTTCTAGGCAAAGTCCTCTCGCGTGTACGACCACTCCTTGCCCCACAGCCGGCTGACCACCGGTGACGTGGAAGGGGAGTGGCGCACACGTGCCCCTACCGATCCAACCAAGCCACTCGAGCCCCTGCTCGCGGCTACTCCCCGACTGCGCTTCCGACCCGCTTGCGGGCCCGGCTGGCCGGCGGATCCCCCCATTTTGCAATATTTTTATTTTTATTTCTTGTTCTTCATTTATCTCACAACTAAGACTGTAAAAATCGTATAAAATCACATAATTACCCAAAAATTCACGTTAATCAACTGAAAACCACTTTTCATGCTTTAACACAAATATAAGTCTATTTATCATGAGTTAAGGCTAAAACTATATTATTTACTGATTATTAACTCATGATAATGAAGACTTATCACACCCCCCAACTTAAATCATTGCTAGTCCCTTAGCAATGGAATTACGAAAATAAAAATTTACAAATCTCAAACATCACATTTCAATACAGAAAAGAAATACAATTAGAAATGATGCACCTTTAAACACTTTGGATTCTTATATTAAGTATTTAAGAATGATGTCAAGCACTTAAATGTTTAAACACTCCTTGGAATAACAATCTAGACTTCACTTCTTCTATTCACATCTTTATCACTTCTTCACTCATAGATGTATTTACAAGATGTTCCAATTATCAATACTCATCCAAGAATAATATTGATCTTACATTTCCCTTTTTCTATGACTTGATTTTTGAAGTTTGCACTATATTTCTTCCTTCTTTTTTTTTTTTTTATATATATATAGTGGATAAGTAGCTTTTCCTGTAGACAAATTTCGACAATAAGAATGATGTCTCACACCCTCCATGTGTACTCTTCATTTTCAGGGCTTTCACTTTATCCACTTATTTTTCAGCAAGTGTTTTTTTATGCACGATTTTCGACAATGAGAATGATGTCTCACACCCTCTATGTGTACTCTTCGTTTCTAGATTTTTCACATTACTCTCTTTTTTTTTTTTTTTGAAATAAGTGATTTCTCCTCACAAGTCCTATAGATCAGGGTGCAAAAATCTCCATTAAACTCAAATGATCAATCAAATTTTCACATCAAGTAAATACTATCCATCAAGATCATGAAGTGAAAATCTGTAAAATCAAATCCATGTTATCTATCATGTATCCAAGGAGTATTCCAACATTTCATGCTACTAGATCATTCTTTTGACTCAATAATAATCTTCCTAGTATCTTTTGGTATCAATCAATCTAATTGATTTAATTTTTCATGCATGCAATATGATGTAAGGAATTTGTAAATTAGATAGTTCTGACAATTCCGTTTTCTGTTTTCAGTTCTATTTTTAGCAGGAATAAATTTGTCAAAAATAAATCAAAACTATCTTCTTTATAGCTGTAATTTCGAATTTCAGTAATATATATCTAGGGGATTGAAATGTGAGAAAAGGGTCTTCTAGAATTTCAAATTTCGGGCTGTTTTTTGTCTGCTGTTTTTGACAGTCTGTTGTTTCTGACAGAAAACCAGAAAATAGATGTTGCAATTTTTCCGAATTTTATTTTATTTTTATTTTTTTAGTTGCTGTTCTAAGTTGAATAAAATGCAAACACATATTCTTAATCGTCCTACAGCATAAATTAATAATGAATACTTCACCCCCCAACTTAAAAATGACATTGTCCTCAATGACACAGAAAACTCGAAACAGAATATACAGAAAATATAATTTTCAAGTGAAGCATGCATATCTGCAAAGTTAAGCATTAAAAATATTTTCATAAATGATGAAGCTCAGAAAGACATCACCTCAACCTCGTTTTTAATTTTCCACTTCATCTTACACTCCTCCTCCTGCACTTTTTCGAAAGAAAAACAAACACAGAAACAAGTACTGCGAAATTCTAAGAAAAACAGAGATCAAACAGAATGAAATAAAAACCATGGGTTGCCTCCCATGCAGCGCTGAATTTAATGTCTCTAGCTGGACAGCTCTTATATCATATAAGCTGATCTATGGCCATCAAAATATATTTGTATCCCAAGGTAAGTTTTATGATATTCTTTTTCAGATTTAGCATAAATTCATATACTTCATATATATACCTTGACATACTTTCAGCCAAAACAAAATGGAAATTAACAAAATTTTCCCAAAAATAATATTTCCATTTTGAAAAGAATCTTTCCTTATTTCTATCTTGTTTTGTTAGGCTCTCATTCATTAATAAATACTTTCTATTAATAAACCATAAAATGTGATCAGGCCGTATAATTTTCAGATTAGCTCTTGCCCAATCTAAAATTTTTTCATCTAAATTGGTATCTCTAATTCTTCCACTCACCCATTTCTTAATGTCTTCTTTTATCTGCATAATCTTTCCCTGCTCCATTTTATCTTCCATACATATTTGTTCAATTTGTGAGGAGTGAAATATTTCAAGCTTAGAAATAATTCTAATGGGCTGTGGGTTTTGAAGGATGGAAGGATTGTCTTCTTTAATCTCAGATCTAATGAATTCAGTAAAATTCAAATTTTCTCCTCCAAAATTATTTCTATATTCACATCTATTATTTTCGCTTGTTCCCATTAGTTGAATCAATTCTTTTTCTAGCTTTTCGTTTCTCAACTCATCAAATTCTTCATCTTCCCAAGAGCTATCTTTTAATTTTGGTATATGATATACATCATCATCCTCACAATCAACATCCATGGCTGCAAAATTATGATTAGATTCATTAATTTCGTCTCCTACATCTCCCAAATCAGTTGATTTTTCCTCACTTGAAATATATTTTTCTTCATTTCTGTCCTTACTCCCTTCTACTAAAATTTGGATGATTTTTCTATGATCAGTTGCTGTTTCTTCATCTAAGGGTTCTTTCTCCTCATCATCCTCACTATATTCATTCATCAATTGTGAGCAATAACTGATTTTATTCAAATTTTCTGCTACTACATTTTTGGCCTTAATATTCTTATTTACTTCTAATGGATCATCAATTTCTTCTAATAATTGGAAATAAGGTTCAGGTAAAATATTCTCACTCAATATATTCACTGCCCTAACATTTTCATTTCGTGGGTTTTTTTCTAAATTTATCCAGCTAGACTCTTCTTGCTGAAATCTTACTGTTGGACAGTTTTCTGAATTTTCTATGGGCTGACTAGGTAGCTGTCCCTCTTCTCTCTTATTCTCAAGAGCCTCTATAATTTGTTTCTGGTGCTGCATCATTTGTTGCATCATTTGATTCATAGTTTGTTGCATCATTTGGCTCATTTGCTGCATCATTTCCATAGCATCAGGTTGGGTTTGAGAGGGCTGATTTTTCTGAAATCTATTTTCTTGTTTTGGACGAAATTCAGAGTTTGAATTGGGTCTAAGTGCTTCCAGATTTTGAATATTATTTGGGTTTCTCCACGAAAAATTATTCCCCCAATTAGGATTATAAGAATTAGAAAAATATTCCCAATTTTTACTAAAATCGTGAGGTACTTGCACTTGTTCTTGCCTAGGATGATATTGAAATTCGAAATGATCATTTTCACCATACGTAGGACATGTAATATTTGAATTAAATTGAGGGTTAAGAGGCTTTCTAATATTGTCAATAAGTAAATCAAGTTTTTCTAATCTTTGATTAATCTAATTAACCTCATTTCTAAGTTTAGAATCATCATCATGATACAATTCATAAATTCCTCTCTTCTTATCCCTATCATATAATTCAAAAGAGGCTTGATCTCTAGAATTTTCACTTAAATTCTCATAAAGACTGTAAATCTCATCAGGAGTTTTCTCCATAAAAGTTCCTCCGCATATAGAATCAATCATATTTCTATGTTGTTCTAATAATCCATCATAAAAAATTCTATTGAGCTGCCACTTGGGTATAGCATGATGAGGACACTTTCTAAGTAAATCTTTGAATATTTCCCATGTCTCATGTAAAGTTTCTCCTAGTCTTTGAGAAAAATTCCATATATGTTTTCTCATATTTTGAGTTTTTCCTAAGGGATAAAATTTTCGAAGAAAGGCCTGTTCTATGTCTTTCTAGTTAATTAATTCTCTATCTAATGTGGATAGCCAATGGCTAGCTTTGTCCCTAAGTGTATGAGGAAATAATTTCATCTTAATAATTACCGGTGTAACTTGAGGGAGATTAAGTAAATCATAGACCATATGAAATTTATTTAAGTACTGATGAGGTTCTTTTAAAGGCAATCCATGAAAATTAAGGAGCATTTGAAAAATCCCTAGATTTATTTCGAATTTAAAATTGGGTGCTAATGGGACTCTAATATTGGATGCTCTTTGAAATGAATCAGGGATATAATGATTTTTCATGGCCATAGGATTGTTCTCAGTTTGACCTGTACTTCCTTCAGGATCCATCAAAATTAATTTTTCTTTCGGATTTTTATTTTTGAATGAAATAATGAAAGGATTTTCTAGCCTTGGATGCAAGGATCTTCTACCATGCATAAAAATCAATAAATTCAAGGGAAAAAGTTAGTAACTGTTACCCTCCTTCAGGATGCTCCAGTCCTTGCCGTGCTTCTTTTCGTTCCCTTTTTCTAATAAAAATCGGCAAAAAGAAAATAAAACAAGAGTAAAGTTTTTTTTTTTGTGTACTCTAAGAGAAAAACAGAAAAATACTAAATATTATGCAATACATCCCCGGCAACGGCGCCAAAATTTGACGTGACTCAGTCGTTGTATATTAAATCACGCAAATATAAAATTTATAAAACTAGAAAATACGAATTTTCGGATATTTAGAAGTATTTCAAAATAAATATAGCAATTATAATTCAATACAAATCCCAAAAATAGTGGTAATTTTTCAGGTCGATCACAGGGATGTAATATAATATCTGGTAATTATTCAGAATTTTTCTCAATGAGTACGATTTTCTTACGAATTTTATACTATGAAATAAAAAGGAAATATATTTAAAATTCACAAAAAAAGAGAGGAAATAAGGGTGCGGACGTCAGGATGACGTCAGCGCCCGGCGAACGCGAATCAGGCGGAAACAGAGTTCCGCCCGGCGATTCTTACGTAGGCGATTACAGACGACTCAATTAATCAAATTAAGATCTGTAAGAGCCAGAAGAATCGTAATTGAACGAAGTATAGTTTGGTAAATAAAAATCAACAAAGTATTACTAAATGAAGCGTAAATTAAATTGAAAGCAGGAAAACAGAGTTCCGGCGTCGCGACGGCGACGCGTCGGCAATGCACTGGAATCCTGAGCGTTTGGGAGGGTCGTCGTGCAGTGTCCACGGCCTCGAAGGCTCTCCTTGGACAAAGACGACGTGGGCAATCTCTAAATAAAGCAGGAAAACAAAGTTCCGGCGTCGCAACGGCGACGCGTCGACGATGCACCGGAATCTTGAGCGTTCGGGAGGGTCGTCGTGTAGTGTCCACGGCCTCGAAGGCTCTCCTTGGACAAAGACGACGTGGGCAATCTCTAGATAAACCAGGAAAACAGAGTTCCGGCGTCGCGATGGCGACGTGTCGGCGATGCACCGGAATCCTGAGCGTTTGGGAGGGTCGTCGTGCAGTGTCCACGGCCTCGAAGGTTCTCCTTGGACAAAGACGACGTGGGCAATCTCTAGATCTTCTCGTGAAGTCTAGAGACCAATGAAGTGGGTCGTCGAATCGTCTCCGGCGGCTGTCACCCGGCGGAGCGGAAATACGGCGACTTTGCGGCTCTCCGGCGGCTGTCACCCGACGGAGAGGAGCTGGATGGAGGTGAGGCGCGTGTTAGGGAGCTTCATCCTCAGGTCCGCGCAGCAAGAGGAGGCTCTTCATCGCATCTGGTACGCTCTCAGGAGGTGGTGACTGGTCTCCCGGCGGATCGTCCTCTTCCCGACGACGGCTTGTTCGTCGATCAATCGGAGATGATTTACTCGATGGATTGCGATCCTTTTATCGCGAATCGTTCAGAAATTTTAGTAGCAATGCTTCGCGAATCGCGTTGACGAGATTTTCGCCGATGATCCAGCGATTCCGGTTGCTTAATCCTTCACCGGCGATCTGCAGGAAAGTCGCGATAATCAGTTAAAAATATATGAATTTTGACTCTGGGAGGATTCGAACCCGCGGCGGTCGCCCGCCCCTTACAAGGTGGATTTAGTCCCACATCGGTTGTGGGCGGATTATTCGGGCGAATATACAATAAAGTTAGCTTTCTAGGCAAAGTTCTCTCGCGTGTACGACCACTCCTTGCCCCACAGCCGGCTGACCACCGGTGACGTGGAAGGGGAGTGGCGCACACGTGCCCCTTCCGATCCAACCAAGCCGCTCGAGCCCCTGCTCGCGGCTACTCCCCGACTGCGCTTCCGACCCGCTTGCGGGCCCGGCTGGCCGGCGGATCCCCCCATTTTGCAATATTTTTATTTTTATTTCTTGTTCTTCATTTATCTCAAAACTAAGACTGTAAAAATCGTATAAAATCACATAATTACCCAAAAATTCACGTTAATCAACTGAAAACCACTTTTCATGCTTTAACACAAATATAAGTCTATTTATCATGAGTTAAGGCTAAAACTATATTATTTACTAATTATTAACTCATGATAATGAAGACTTATCATATATCTTTATGAAAAAAAATCCTCAAACTCTTTTGAGGTGTCCTCACAACAACTGTTGATATATAAAAAATTAATATATTTTTATATTTATTTTTCAAATTTTCTAAAGTATAATATATGTCAAACATTATAGTTATGGCTATTCTCTCAAACATCTTGATTCTTTCTTCTTATCAAAAAAATTTAATTTATGTATTATTATTAATTATAACTTCAATGATATCATGAAATGTACTTGTCAAGCCATCTCTTCATGAAAAGAACAATGAGAAACAATAATAAAAGTATAGTGGTCCCTTCTTGAGGAGACTTTGAGAACAAATATTTTCATTATATAAACTACACGTGATGTTAACTTCTATGGGTAGCTAGTTACACTATTGTTTAAACCATTAGTTAATTCCAAGTTCTTTATTCCATTACTTTGACTTAAAATAAAGGTTATTATCGCCTTTATTTTCCAAACATCATCTTTCTTTTTACTGAAAAACTTTAAGCGCATATGGAAGATTTCTTTATAACATCATTAAATAGTAAAATATAGTTGACTTGTTTCATCTTTAATGTGCAAACTAAGTAGTCATTGGACCTAAATAGAGAGCTGGGGTGTTGATACAATGAGAGAGAGAGAGAGAGAGAGAGAGAGAGAGAGAGAGAGTATGTTGAAAGAGCCGGTGAAGCATTACATCATAAACTTAGAGGTATGACATGGATGCCCTTTGGATCCATCAGGCCCTCTAAGATCAGACCCCAGATTGAGGATTCGAAACCTTCAACGCCACAACCTGAAATTTTCTCATATTCTTAGCTGCACTGAGAGAAAACTGTGTCCCCCAGTGAGCATCCCGTCATTGGCTTCATCCAAACATAAAAGTAGTTTTGTCTTCGATGCTAGAAATGGGAAATCCACTCACCATTACCAACTTTTTCATATCCTTCTCGGAGCTTCCTTTTATTGGTCTCTACCTTCCCTTGGACCACCATCTCATATGGGTAGTCGATCATCTGTAGGTAATATAATATATAGGTGATAGCATATGAGAGTGAGGGAAGGAAAAGAAAGGGATGGCCTTTGACAGAGAGGAGTTACTACAAGCTTGGCCACCTATCTTGCCCCCCCTCAAGCTTGCGCTTCTTGGTCTGCTGTGTGGGAGGGCTCATTTGATGTGGTTTTGCTTCCTACTTCCCCACAAAGGGAACTTTGGGGGAAACTTTCTCATGTTCTATGTTGAAAGGGAAATAACAAGATAGGACAATTTAGTAAAATAATCATTTTATAAAAATCTCAAGCCGATCAAGATCATCCATTCTAGCATGAGAGTAATTATACTACGAAAAGTTGAAAGATATCCTGGGTAATGCACTTCTTCAATAGCTTCTTTGAGTTTATCTTCAATAGCTTTTATAGTATAACTACTCTCATGCTGGAAGGGATGATTTTGATCGGCTTTGGGAGATTTTATGAACCATTATTTCACTAAACGTCCTCTTTCATTCTTTCTATTTCAACAAAGAGCAGGAAGAAGGGTCTCCACAAAGATTCTTCTATGGGCAAGGAGGAAGCCATAGTCAATAAGCACACCATAGCAATCAAAGATGGGCAAGTCTCAAAAGGAATCGGTAGGTCACCTCACCCTCCATTAGCTCCGAAATTTATTTCCCTTCAAAGGCCATCCCCTTCCTCTCTTTCCCTCACTTCTCATATTCTCCCCACCTATATATTATACTATGCACGGGTGATCAACTACACTGA
The DNA here is from genome assembly GCA_902729315.2 of Spirodela intermedia. Lineage (NCBI taxonomy): Eukaryota > Viridiplantae > Streptophyta > Magnoliopsida > Alismatales > Araceae > Spirodela > Spirodela intermedia. The sequence continues at coordinate 4,641,176 of LR746278.1, forward strand.
CGAGATGTAAATCTAAGAGAAGATAGAGGCCTCCAAGTGGAAGCTTCATAATAGATATGAGAACGCCAGCAATTGAGTAAATTTCCAATTTATAGTGTAGAAGATGAACTTACTTCTATGTTTAGCTGCAGCTGCTCACTTGGGGACCTCGTTCTGCTCCTTGTGTAGCGAAGAAGATGAAGATGATTTGAGTTGTTGAAGGACGCACCCAAGCTGGGTACCAACCTATTAAAGCTAGATTTTTGTATTTTAATTAGGTTTCTTATTTTATTTTTGTGTGTTAACTTGCAGAATAAAAAAATCACTGCCATTGGCAAGCTAGCACTTGGCAGTTGACTTGAAGGGGCATTGTGGTTGAGTGGGTAGACCCAAACCAAGGGAGCCATGAGCTGAGCTTGAGTGGCAAGGGACTCATTTTGCACACGTGTGCGTCACTCCCCTGCCATGTCTTAGTGGGCAACTAGTGGTGGAGCAAGGAGTATCGTACACACATGTGTACTAGGGTGGACCACCTTTTTTTACCTTCTCTCAAAATGGTCCTAGGCATTATTTTATTTTGAGAGAAGGTTGCTGAAAAACTGTAGCTTTGATTTATATTTAGCTCATTTGTCAAATTATTTTCAATGTGGGACTAAAGTTTCTTGTGTGTTTTAGTGCAACTATCTAGAGTGTGGTGTCATGTAGTGGTGTTCAGTGAGCCATGTTATCAAATAAGTCCGATCCTATAGTGGGCGAGCCACTACGATACTAGATGTGTAAAATAATTTATTGATGGTTTGCAAATCCAACATCACTCAGCACACATGGCCTTAAATGATGATCTGACAACTAAGGAAGCGCCACGATACCAAGGACTTAAGTCGACAGCAATTCGTGGCTGGTTGATCCTACATCACTCAATGTGCCACGTGACCAAGCAAATCTGATCCAGCAGGTTGTAAAGCGCCACAATACTAGGAACTTGAGTTCTCACATGTATTTACCATTAGACATATAAACACAATAATCAATTGTTTTTAGATAAAATAGATATTATTGATTATTTATAAAATCTCAACAATAGTCACAAATATGACAATTCATTTTCTCCCTCATTTCACGTGATCAAGTTTACAGTAAATTATTTCTACTTTGTATATGTTTTGATAGAAATGAGTATAACTTAGTAAAAACTTGATGAATGTTCTTTGTTCTTCTTCCAAATCCTTTGAAACTTATCTAAGATCAAGCTAAGATCATTTCTAACTTATTTTCCATTGATTTTCACAATCAAATCTTGATACATTCATGTTCTTGATGTTCCACACAAAGTGAATATCTTTCTATTTTTGAATGTAAAATGAGTGAGATTGACGGCTGATTAATGAGCATTGAATTGTTAAAACAAGGTGGAGACATTTATGGCTGACCTCATGTCATATCTGTAAATTCTCGAGCACACATTCATTCGAGAATCATGGTCATTGTGAAAACAATTCGATCATGTTTATCTCTTTCTTAATTATTGTCTTATTTCTTTCTCTCCTTCTCTCATGAGACATATTCTTCTCTCTCCATCTCTCGTGAGATCTCTCTCTCTCTCTCTCTCTCTCTCTCTCAATCACTCTCCTTCTCTTTTGCAATTGATCTCCTTCTCCCTCTCTCTCGTGAGATGTTTCTCTCTCTTCATTTCACGTGAGATTTCTCTCCTTGCATCTCTTTCTCGCTTTCTCTCGATCAATCTCCCTCTCTCTCGTGAGGTGTTTCTCTCTCTGTCTCACATGAGATTTCTCTCCCTTTCTCTCTCTTTTGTGATATCTCTCTCTTCTCTCCTTCCTTTCCTTATTTTCCTTCTTTTATCCTTCTCACCTCATCCTTTTATTTTTTATTTTTGTTAAATAGTGATAAAATATTTAAATCATTTTATATATAACTAAATTAGTTTTCACGATAAAGTAATCAATCTTTGTGTTTGATCTGAGACTTACATCTATACTAATATTTTATTAAGTCTTAGTTATAAATTTTATTGGATAATAGATATTTAAACACAATGACAAGTGCACTTTTTTTTCTACTAATGATGAGGTTACCTCTAGTTGACTACTAGGATCGAGCCTCATTTTTTTTCTAGCTTGACATTTGACGTGACTTAGTTGTTGTATATTAAATCATGTAAATCTAAAATTTATAAAACTAGAAAATATAAATTTTCAGATATTTAGAAGTATTTTTAAATGAATATATCAATTATAATTTAATAAAACTTCTAAAAATAGCAGTAATTTTCTAGATCAATTAAGGATGTCATATAATATCTGGTAATTATTTAAAATTTTCCTCAATGAATATGATTTTTTATGAATTTTACACTAGGAAATGAAAATAAAATATATTTAAAATTTATAAAAAAGAGAAATAAGGGTGCGGACATCAAGATGACGTCAAAGCCCCAACAAATGTGAATCGGGCAAAAACAGATCAAAATTTGACGTGACTCAGTCATTGTATAGTAAATCACGCAAATTTAAAATTTATAAAACTAGAAAATATGATTTTTTGAATATTTAGAAGTATTTTCGAACAAATATATCAATTATAATTCAATAAAACTTCCACAAATAATGATAATTTACCAAGTCAATCACAAGGATGTAATATAATATCTGATAATTAGTGAGAATTTTTCTCAATGAATATGATTTTCTATGAATTTTATACTAAGAAATGAAAAGGAAATATATTGAAAATTCACAAAAAAAGGAAATAAGGGTGTAGATGTTAGGATGATGTTAGTGCTCGATGAATGTAAATTGGGCGGAAATAGAGTTCTGCCTAGTGATTCTTACGTAAACGATTACAGATGATTTAATTAATCAAATTAAGATCTATAAAAGTTTGAAGAATCGTAATTGAACAAAGTATATTTTGGTATTAAAAACACAAAAATTATCACTAAATGAAGCATAAAGTAAGTTGAAAGTAGGAAAATAGAGTTCCGACGTCGCAACGACGATGCATCAGCGATGCACCGGAATCCTAAGCATTTGGGAGAATCGTCGTGTAATGTTTACGGCCTCGAAAGCTCTCATTGGACGCCGGAATCCTAGATCTCCTTGTAAAGTCTAAAAATCAATAAAATGGGTCATCGAATCGTCTCCGGTGGCTGTACTTGGCGGAGTAGAAAAACGGTGACTTTGTGGCTTTCTGACGACTGTCACCCGACAGAGAGGAGCTAGATGGAGGTGGGGCGCGTGTCAGGGAGCTTCATCCTCAGGTCTGCGCAGCAAGAGGAGGCTCTTCATCGCATCCGGTATGCTCTCAGGAGGTGGTGACTCATCTCCCAGCGGATCGTCCTCTTCTCAATGACAGCTTGTTTGCGATCAATCAAAGATGATTTACTCGATGAATTCGCAATCCTTTTATCGCAAATCCTTCAGTAATTTTAGTAATAATACTCCGTGAATCATATTGATGAGATTTTCGCCAATGATCCAACTATTCTGGTTGCTTAATCCTTTATCAGGGATCTATAAGAAAGTCACGATAATCAGATAAAAATATGAGTTTTAGCTCCGGAGGATTCAAACCCTCACCGGTTGCTCTCACCTCTTCTGAGGAAGGTGATGGGTTTAGTCTCACCTTGGTTGTGCACCAAATTTTTGGGCGAATATATAATATTACTACATTTCTAAACAAAGTCCCTTTCTCGCATGTATATGACCACTCCTTGCCCCACAGTCGGCTGGCCACTAGTGACGTGGAAGGGGAGTGGCGCACGCATGCCTCTATCGGTTCAAGCCACTCGAGCCCTTACTCGCGGCTACTCCCCGACTACGCTTCCAACCCGCTTGCGGGCCCAACGGCTGATGGGTCCCCCTTATTTTTGTCTTATTTTTATTTTTAATTTCTTTTTATTCATTTATCGTAAAAGCAAGATTGTAAAATCATATAAATTCATGTAAAATCACATAATTACCCAAAAATTTACATTAATTAACTGAAAACCACTTTTCACACTTTAACACAAATATAAGTCTATTTATCATGAGTTGAAGTTAAAACTATATTATTTACTAATTATTAACTCATGATAATGAAGACTTATCAACATTGGATTGCCTAATTGTTCATAGAAAAGTTTTAGACAAGTTGTTGATTGACGCGACTCAGTCGTTGTATATTAAATTACATAAATATAAAATTTATAAAACTAAAAAATATGAATTTTTGAATATTTAAAAGTATTTCTGAATAAATATATTGATTATAATTTAATAAAACTTCCAAAAATAATAGTAATTTTCCAAGTTGATCATAGGGATGTAATATAATATCTGGTAATTATTTCAAATTTTTCTCAAAGAATACTATTTTCTATGTATTTTATACTAAGAATTGAAAAGGAAATATATTTAAAATTCACAAAAAAAGGAAATAAGGGTGCGAACGTCAGGATGACATCAGCGCCCAACGAATGCGAATCGAGCAGAAACAAAGTTCCGCTTGATGATTCTTATGTAAGTGATTACAGATGATTTAATTAATCAAATTAAGATTTGTAAAAGTCGAAAGAATAGTAATTGAACAAAATATATTTTGGTAAATTAAAAACATAAAAATTATCACTAAATGAAGCGTAAAGTAAATTGAAAGTAGGAAAATAGAGTTCCGGCGTCGCGATGGTGATGCGTCGGCGATGCATCGAAATCTTGAGCATTCGGGAGGATTGTCGTGTAGTGTCCACAACCTCGAAGGCTCTCCTTAGACAAAGACGACATGGGGCAATCTCTAGATCTTCTCGTGAAGTCTAGAGATCAATGAAGTGGGTCGTGAAATCATCTCTGGCAGCTGTCACTTGGCAGAGCAGAAAAACAACGACTTTGCAGCTCTCCGGCAGTTGTCACTCAACGAAGAGGAGTTAGATGGAGGTGAGGCGCATGTCAAGGAGCTTCATCCTCAAGTACGCTTAGCAAGAGGAGGCTCTTCATCGCATCTGGTATGCTCTCAAGAGGTAGCGACTCGTCTCTTAGTAGATCATTCTCTTCCCGACGATGGCTTGTTCGTCGATCAATCGAAGATGATTTATTTGATGGATTCATGATCCTTTTATCGCGAATCCTTCAACAATTTTAGTAGCAATGCTCTGCGAATCATGTTAACGAGATTTTCATCGATGATCCAGCGATTCTCGTTGCTTAATCCTTCACCGACGATCTGTAAGAAAGTCACGATAATCAGATAAAAATATATGACTTTTGACTATAGAAGGACTCGAACTTGCGCTAGTCGCCCGCCTCTTCTAAGGAAGCTGTGACGGGGGTTTAGTCCCACATCGATTGTGCGGCAACTTTTCGGGTGAATATATAGTAATGTTAGCTTTCTAAACAAAGTTCCTTCTCTCGTGTATATGACCACTCCTTGCCCCACAAGTGGTTGGCCACTGGTGACGTGGAATGGGAGTGGTGCACACATGCCCCTATCTATCGGTCCAAGCCACTCGGGCCCCTACTCACAGCTACTCCCCAACTGTGCTTCCGACCCGCTTGTGGGCCCGGCTAGCCGGTGGGTCCCCCTATTTTGCAATATTTTTATTTTATTTCTTGTTCTTTATTTATCTCAAAAATAAGACTGTAAAAATCATATAAAATCACATAGTTACCCAAAAATTCATGTTAATCAACTGAAAATTACTTTTCGTACTTTAACACAAATATAAGTCTACTTATCATGAATTAAGGCTAAAAAATATATTATTTACTAATTATTAACTCATGATAATGAAGACTTATCATTGATTCATATTAATGATTGAGCAGATGGGTCGTCAATTAATTCGAGTAAATCTGCATTAATATTTTAAACTTTACATACAACATAGAGTTCATTGAAATCATTACTAGCTGGAGGTGGAGAGCTGAAAGATTTGGAATGCACAAGACCTTGGCAATAGAGGAAAATTCAGCACAACATAAAAGAAAGTTTGACCTTTGAAGTCAAATGATCAAATGCCATCTAGATGCGAACGATCTAGAAATTTCTTAGGAATGGATCAGCATTATCTTGCTGTACGTTGTCCATAACTCCAATAGGGGAATCTGGATTTCCCTTCAGTGCTTCACTTAATATGAGACATACCCTCCATTACCTAATAATATTTAAAACGGTGGAGTTGACAAGAAGATACCAAGAAGAGACTAGATGGATGAACAATAGGGATTACATGTTATAGTATTTCATGTATTACATACACTAAGATAGCACACCATAAGCCAACATTAATTGTGCCACAAGAATGATAGACATTTCTTTTGGAGGTCAAAAGATATCTCTTAATGTCTTTAGGGCATCACAATATCCACATGAAGAAGAGGAGTGTAATATAAGTGATGGGTTTGAGGATTTTAGAGATGCGATTTCTATAGATAATCTAGTTCAACAAATCTACATAGTCCAAGCGTCACCTGAAAAATTGAGTGTTAGACCTAAAATTGAAGTGTCTCTTTTGCTGCCATCTAATACCATAACTCTTCTCTTGCAACACACTCCTAGCCAAAATTAAAGCCTTTACCTAACTCAAGTATATTTTTCTATGGCCAAATCAAACTTTACCTATTATTATTTCTGCTCATCTTACCTTAGTGTAGGAAAAGAAAGAATTATAAGTTCTAATTACACATAAACATACTATTGTATGGACTATACCAGACTTAAAAGGTATAAGCCCAACTATTTGTATCCACCACATATATGTAGAGGATAATGCAAAAACAAGTAGAGAAATGCAAAGGATGCTGAATCAGAATATAAAGAAAGTAGTGAAAAAGGAAGTAGTCAAATGGCTTGATGTTGGATTTATATATCCTATATCTGATAGCCAATGAATCAGTCTAACCCAAGTAGTACAAAAAAAATATTAGGTATAACTACAATAGAAAAGGAGTAGGGTAAAGAAATACTAACACAATTTAATGATTGTATGGTGAGTATATATAGATTATAGGAAACTTAATGATGTCACCAAAGACCATTTTCCTCTCCCATTTTCAAATCAAATATTAGAAAGACTAGCTGGATAGAAATATTTTTGCTTCTTAGGTGGATATTCTGGATACAATTAGGTTGCCATATGCCCAAAAGTCAAGACAAAACCACATTGACCTGCCCATATGTAACATTCACATTTAGATGAATGCCATTTGGATCATGTAATGCACTAGACACCTTTTAGAGATGTATGATATCATTTTTTTCAGACATGATTGACGAATTTCTTGAAATATTTATAGATAATTTTTCTATTTTTGGTGATTCTTTTGACATACATTTAGAAAATCTAAAGAAAGTTCTTACTTGGTGTATTGAAATGAATCTAGTCACTTGGGAGAAAAGTCACTTCATGATGACTGAAGATATTGTCCTTGGTCATATAATTAGTGAAAGGGGAATTTAAGTAGATAAAGCAAAAGTAGATATTATATCTACTTTACTTTACCTACTTCGTTTTTAAGACATGTTGGTTTTTATCATAGGTTCATTTAAGATTTTTCTAAAATAGCTCGTCCTATAACTATCCTCTTAGCTAAAGATAGTCATTTTCATTTGGATGATGCATTTATAGAAGCTTTCAACACCCTTAAAAATGCATTGACTCATGCACCAATCCTCCAAGCCCCTAATTGGTCAGCCCCTTTTAAGAATTAGGGGCTGTATTAGGACAATGAATTGAAAAAAAAAGTTGTGATTTATTATGCAAGTAGAACCATTTCAAATGCACAATTTAATTACATTCACTACTGAGAAGGAGCTATTAAATGTAGTGTTTGCCCTAGAAATGTTTTTTCTTATTTATTAGGGGCTAAAATTATAACTTATTCTAATCACTCAGCCCTAAAGTTTCTACTCCATAAAAAAGATGCTAAACCAAGACTCTTTTGCTGGATTTCATTATTGCAGGAGTTTGACTTAGAAATTTGAGATAAGGACTTTGGAAATATGGTTGTTGACCACCTATCACATATTATTACGTCTGATCATACTCTATTAGATTCATTCCTTGATGAACAGATTTCAGCTAGTAGACACAACCAGTCACCATGGTTTGCTCACATAGTAAATTATTTAGTGATAAGTAAATTACCTAATTAGTGGTCTAAGAATCAAAAGATGTATTCTTTGCTAGGCTAAAATATTATTTTTGAGATAATCCAAAGTTATTTCATTTAGGGACTGACTAGATCCTTAGAAAATGCATTCCAAAAGTGGAACAAAAAATCATTTTACATTTATGTCCCTCTTTAGCATGTGGTGGACATTTTTTAGGAAAAAAGACAACCACTAAAATTCTATAAAGTGGATTTTATTGGCCTACACTTTTTAAAGATATATATCATTTTAGCAAAACATGTCTAAAGTTTCAAGAAAGTATAAATAATTTTTGAAAATATGCTGCCCTTAAATCCTATTCTAGTAGTTGAAATATTTGATGTTTTGGATATAGATTTCATAGTCCCTTTTTTATAATCTTTTGGCAACCAGTATATTCTTATGGTATTTGATTATGTTTCTAAATGGGTTGAAGCAATACTGTCGGGGACCAATGACCCTAAGATTGTAATGAATTTTTTGTAGAGGAATATTTTTTCTAGATTTGGGTATCCAAGAGTTATTATTAGTGATGGCAGTTCTCACTTCACCAACACACAATTTAGATCATTCCTTAAGAAATATGGAGTCAATCATAGAGTAGTCATGCCTATCACCTCTAGACCAATGGTTAAGTAGAAGTATCAAATAGAGAGATAAAGAAAATTTTACAAAACGTCATCTGTCCTGATAGAAAAGATTGGTCAACAAAATTAGATGATACTTTATGGGCTTATCGAATTACATATAAAACACCTATTGGTATGTCACGATATAGGTTAATATTTGGTAAAAGTTGTCACCTCTTGGTAGAGATAGAACATCGACCCTATTGGGCAATTAAGCAATTTAATCTAGATTTAAACCAAGCTAGCCAACATAGAATGTTATAAATTAGTGAATTAGAAGAGTTGGGAAATGAAGCTTATGAAAGTTTTAAAATATATAAAGCTAAGACCAATGTTTTCCATGATAAACATATTTTTAGAAAATATTTTCACCCAATCAAAAAGTGTGGTTGTTTAATTCTCATGAGCATTTATTTCAAGGAAAACTAAAATCAAGATGGGATGGTCCTTATATTGTTCTCAAAGTTCAGGAACATTAAGTAATTAAAATCTTAGACCCGGGCTTTGGTCAAACATCTCTAGTAAATGGACAATGTCTTAAACCATATCTGGAAAATGAGCAAATGGCAAAAATTGTATCTATTCACTTCATTGAACTTTGACCAACATATATGTTGTTTAGCTGAAGACGTTAAACTTACTAAATTTTTGAGAGCTGTTTAATATGTTGTTTGCATTTTTCATTTTTTGTTTGTTTTGTCTTCCCCTATTGCAAGTGGATTATTGTGAGTCAATGTTGAGTAGACACCAACACCATTAAAGTTGTATCTGTCCACCCTACCCTCTTTACCATCTGAATTTTAGCTATATGATCTGTCCTTGGGATAGTGCCATTTGAGTTGGGGGGTGGGATGTGAAAGAACCAAAAGATATTTTTTGTTGAAACAACTAATTTCAGACAACCTTTTGTCTTTTGCATATTATATATAAATTGCGTGTAAGCAAAGAACATTACACTTAGAGCATGTTCAAATGATCATAGTCAAACTGGAAGGCTATATCAAGAGTAGAAGTTAAAGTAACTGTAGATATACATTACAAATTTCAATGAATTGAGTCGACAGGTTGGTACTCTAGAAAGTAATTGCCATTTAGAAGGATGTTGATGATTTTTCCACCTATGGAAGTCTGGTTTAAGTTCTGCACCTCCAATTATAAATTATGTGAGTTAAGCCACTTGACTACTCCACAAAAAAAAAAGAAAAAAAAGAAGAAGAAATGAAAAACGAGTAGAGTGAAAGTTTCATCCTTCCATCAATGCAAAAAAAGAAAAAAAAGTGAGGAAAAAGCTACCTGCCCACAATAATAGAATGGTGAGGAGTCAAGGTAAGGCTTAAAAAAAAAAAAAAAAACCACACTAGAATGGAAGTGTGCACAATAGAGACTAATTTGAGGTGGTAGGAAGAAATTATAATATCCAATAGATGGTATTTACTGAAACAACAGTGCTTATCCTATAGATGAAAGGATTTGAAATTTGTAGTACAATCTTGTGGAGTACCTAGATAGATATTGATTAAATCTTCAAACTTGACTACAAAAGTAGTTGAACATATGCTCAAATTATTAACTCTCCTCTGATTTTTATGATATTGAATTATAATATTTCAAATCGTACTATCTTTAAATCAAAAAAAAGTTCACGCCTTGCTAAGGGACTAGCAATGGCATAAGTTGAGGGGTGTGTTGATGCATCATCTTCAGATGATGGTTAAGATAGATTTTTGAGAAAGAAGAGTTTTAATAATCAACAAAAGGCAACTAAATTAAGTGAAAATACTAAATTATGTTTTCAATTGCATTGCATAGATTTTCAGGTTAAAGAAACAATTTATCTCTTCTAACCTATACTTGAGTATAAAGAAGTTTAAAGTTATACTCATTAGACAGATCATTTATTGGTGAAAAAATATATATTTGCAATGTTGGAAAATCTTCCTGATTTAGTTAGGAACTTACTACAGAAAGAAGCCATTAACGAGCTTCAAGGTTTGGAGAAAGGGGCCTAGTAATCGCATCAGTAATGGGATCGTTAAGAAGATTGGAAAGAAGCCCAGTATAAAGCCCATTATGAAGGATAGAAAGGGGACTGGTGTAGGAGCTATGGCATAAGAAGGTATTCCCTATTCCCAAGGTCTGTGGGGTGAGACAGTAGGTCGGCAGTAGAGGGAAAATAGGGATATATTTTTAAAAAAATATATCAATTAAAAATAGTGATAATTTTTTAGGTCAATCACAAAGATGTAATATAATATCTGGTGATATTTTATAATTTTTCACAAAGAATATACTTTTTTATGAGTTTTAGATGAAATAATAAAAATAAAATATATTTAAAATTTACAAAAAAGGAAAATAAAAGTATAGATGTCATGATGATGTCACCACCTTGATAAATTATATATGATTCTTACATAAGTAATTATGTATAATTTATTTAGTCAAGTTAAGATATATAAAAGTGATAAAAAAATGTAATTTATTAAAGAAGAGTTTCAAAACTTGAAATCACAAAAAGTATCACTAAATTAAGTAAAATTAAGTTAGAAGTAAAAAAAATAGAGTTCCGACCTCGCGACAAGGCTTGTCGGAATTCTACACGATCAAGATGGTTATCGTGCAATGTCTATGGCCTCAAAGTTGCTCTCTTAGACATAGACTACTTATGCATTCTTTACATCTTCTTTAGAAGTCTAAAAAATGATGGTGAAAATTAAACTAATTAAAAAAATAGAGTTTCGTCGTCGTGGTGGCGATGTGTCAAAATCTTGAGTGTTCAAAAGGGATTATCGTGTAGTGTCAATGGCCTCAAAGGCTCTCTTTAGACATAGACGACATAGATAACCTCTAGATCTTCTTGGTCTAGAAATTAATAAGATGAGTCAATGAATCATCTCTAGTAGCTGTCACCAAATAGAGTGAAAGAATGACGACTTTTCAAATCTCTGACGGCTATCACTTGACGGAGATCAATTGAATAGAGGTGGAAAGTATCTTATAGAGCTTTATCCTCAAGTTCGCATAATAAGAATAATCTCTTCATCACATCTGATATGTTCTCAGGAGGTGACAACTCATCTCCTAGTAGATGTCTTTTTCCTGACGACAACCTATTAAACAATTAATCAAAGATAATGTACTCGATAGATTCGTGATCTTTTTATTTTGAACCATTGGAAAATTTTAGTAACGATACTTTACGAATCACATTGATAAGATTTTCATTAATGATTAAGCAATTATGATGATTTAATCGTTCACCATTAAATTTACAAAAAAATTCTGATTTAAATAGATAAAAATATGAGTTTTGGCTTTAGTAAGATTCAAACCCTTGTCGTTCGTCTCTCTGTATAAGAAAGAGTAAAATAAGTATATGAATACCTTTAAAAAATGACATCATAAGGGTATCATCTTCTCATAAATAAGGGGTATTATAGGTATTATAATTATTAAAAATATTTTGAGAAGTTGTGATGCTAGTTTAGTCCCACAAAGACTATTTTTAAGTTTTGAGATGCACATATAGTAATATAATATTCTATCATAGATGAGTTTCTCTCTCACATGTGTATAGTAATACAATATTCTATCATTAATGAGTCTTTCTCGCATGTGTGTGACCACTCGTTTACAGATGGGCCCACTATACCTAGAGAACTTCGACTTCATATGATCATGAAGTAGTTGTCAAGGCCCCACGTTTGGTTGGCCATTGATGATGTGGAAGGGGAGTGACATACATGTGTCTCCTGTCAGTCCTTGGCTACTCGTGGCTCTACCCGCTTGTACTTCCAACCCACTTGCGGGACTGACTGGCCACTAGGTTCTCATCCTTTTCCTATATTTTTTATTTTATTTTATTTCTTTTCATTTATCTCAAAAACATTATTATAAAAATTATATAAACTCACATAAAATCAAATAATTAACCAAAAATTCACATTAACTATTCTCTTTCTCTCTCTCTCTCTCTCTCTCTTCTTTTCACACTTGTCTTTTCTTGAATTGCCACCTAGAGTGGTAGGCTTTTTATGGTCGACGACGTCTCTTACACGCAACCTCTGCTCCCACAGTCATCGTCTAATGGAGGCTTGAAGAAAATGCCGAAACATCACTATTGGCAATCTCCATCGAAAGAATTCGACAAGTCAACTGCTGGTTTTTCTCCTCCCCAAGGCAACATAAAGAACTGAGGCTTGCTTCACCACATGGTGCCCATCTAGTGGCTTGCTTAAAACTTCGTAGAAACTTCTCCCTTCTTTAAATTCCAGCATTGATAGGAGAGCAGACATTTCTTAAAACTTCTTTCCCTTCTGAAGAACAGATCTCAATGATGCAACAATCATCCTCAACTCATACTGCTGCAGGGTTCCACTACAGCAAAGCCACATATGGAATTTTTTTACTTTCCACCCTTAAAACTTAATTTTTTAAAAAGTGATGCATTCAGTCGTAGCGTATAACCAGGACCTTGGATGAATTTTTCTTAAAAAATAAGTATCATTTTACTGCGCATTCACATCGCAGCTCCGCCTCTTTCCCAGTAGCCAGGTGACCCCGTTCTCTCTCTTCTATGTCTGTCTGTCTGTCTCTCTCTCTCTCTCTCTCTTCCCATTGAGAAACATGACTGACACGTTCTGCACGCACCGTATTGACGGAGAATGACAGACGACGACCATCAGATGAAATAAATGAAGACAGATGTAGAAAGTGACGCCGTCGACGTGACTCTGTGGAAATCAAAGACTGAACCTCTGATTTCCACGTGCGACTGCACTCGACGCACTCTCATCATAATCCACAGGGACTGATTAAGAGAATCTTATCATGCGAACAGGAATGAAATTCCATGTCATCATCCAACGAAGGCATCATTGACGCGGTTGATAAAACAAATCTAGGCGCCGAAAATGGTGCTTCGATGGATGCCGATGGCCGAGGGACTTTGCGGCTGGACTGGACACTGTTTCAACGCGAAGAGATCTTACACAAAATTTATTTCATGAGAAGGACAATTTATAAACAAAGATCACGATGACATTCACTAAAGTAATTTTCCTATAAATAGAACATGAGGAACTTTCTTTTGCAGTCCCATTTTAGCATTTGGGCTTCTTCGTACACGTGATGACCCCCCAAACCTTCACAAATTAAATGAAGAATGGGATCATGTGTCGCGTGGGCTTCAGGCCTTCGGCTGCGCCTTTTGACGAACCCTTTTCTCATCCGACAGCATCCTTGCAAATCTGCATGAGAAGGAAGATCAGGTGAACTATTCACGACATAATTTGGATGATAGTGTACAATGTGGAAAATTTTCACCTTTTGTCTAAGATGAGTGATAAATGGCGGGTCAGATGTGGTGGTCAATAATCGAAAACGAACATGCTTGATAAAAAATCTGTACACCGCATAAATTCTTTAGATGAATGGCCGTTACCTTTTAAGGGCTTCTCCGTTTTTCTCCGC